>NW_021029367.1:364277-410484 GCF_004153795.1 Camellia sinensis
CCGAAAATGGCAATCGGCCACGAAGTGGGTTTCTCAGACTCCAGTGTCCCTCAAAAGGGAGCAAATAAGAAGTATGTCGAAAATCAGAGCAAACGGAGGTGGTTAGGCGGTCCCGAACCGAGGCACGCGGCCTGACGGCTCCGAAAACCGGGAACCGGACTCCGAAATGGGAAAAATGGCCTACGGCCACAAAATGTAGCCTACGGACATTGAGAGATGGTCTATGGGACCTCTCCCTCCCCTCAAGAAAAGAAACAGAGAAAATCGAGCCTGGTTCACGATGAAAACAAGACAACTCAAAATGCGTGCACGCGTGCACGCAAACCGAGGACCGACCCTCAGGCATCGAAATGCCACTCTAATGAGACATGGCAAAGACATGGAAAATGATATGCACACATGAAATTTTTAGTAGCAAAATGAGGGGAAAAACAGCCCCGAAACGAGGCGAAATGACACCCGATGCATGGAATTTCTCCCGAAACGCAAAACTAGGCACATGAAATGGCTTACAGCTATGCAAAGCATGCATAATTGGTACATGGAATGAAAAGACAGAAGCAAGGCAGCCCCAAAATAAGCATTTTTACAGTTCAAAGCATGGCCAAACAGCAAGCACAAATAGGGCAAAACTAGCATGCAAAAATGGCCCTAAATGCAAGATAAAGAAGCAACTCACAGCTGCCGACCCCAAACAGATTAGGGGCCTTCTAAAATATTGAAGAGGGCCCAAAAATATGATATTTTATAGTTGATGGCCAAGCCTAAATCAGTATACAAGTATGCTCAAAATGCCATGCAAGATAGGACCCAAAAGAGGTCAAAACACAAAGTATACAAAAAATTCATCAAACAGCCAAAAACCCTTAATGAAACATGAATATGGGGTCAAAATAAGACTGTTTTCAGTTTTGTAAAATGACCAAAAATAGAAGCATAATAGGCTAATAGACCATGCAAAAATGGGGACCAAAGAGGGATATAATGACAAGTGGCACATGGAGGTCCCAAACAGTGATAAGCCCTTCTTCAATGTCGAAGAGGGGCTCAAAATAAGCTTATCTACAGTTTACACCATGCTCCAAAACAGATCACACACAGGCCAAAAATACTATGCAAGATTATGGCATACAAGAGGGATAAAGAAGGAGGTGCAAGATGGGGACCTCAAATGACAAAATTTCCTTAATGAAACATGAAATAGAGCTCAAATAAAGGGTACTTTCAGTTTTGGTCGGAGCTCAAAACAGCAAGCAAAATAACTAGAAAAATGTTGCAAAGTTAAGCTCAAAAAGAGGGAATTGATGCTCACCTTTGAAGATCAAACTTTGGTTGCTTATTGGCTTCAGAATTGGTGCCTCCAAGCTACTGGAAAGCTCCCCAAGCTGCTGGAAATGGAAGTGGTGGAGGGGTGCTATGGTTTGATGAAGAAATGAGGTAGGATTTTGGTGTTTCTTCAAGGAAATGAGAGAGATAGAGGGAGATATGTATGTCCAAGCTCAAGGCAATTCTTCTAACCTCCTTCCTCAATGCTGGAGGCTAGGTATATAGACCAAAGAGAGGGAGAAATGGTGGGAAAAGGTGGGGGGAAAACAAGCCAAGTTTCCCCCCAAAAGGGTTGTCCCCCGGATACAGATTTTTTGGGGGAAAAAAGTGCATAGCTGGAATGTACACAGGATGAGGATCATGGCCGGCCATGTTTTGAAGCTGCAGGTGGCCGGCCGGCCACCCCCTATGGCCGGCCGGCCAAGGGTCAAAAGGGCCAAGTTGAATTAGTGGCCGGCCACCACAAATTGCTGTCCTCCCAGGTTCCCTCATCACAACCCTGTGGTTCAAAATTGCAAACTGTAAAACATGAGAGAGAATAGGCCATTTTTAGGAAGGGTTCAAAAGGGTCAATTGGAATTAGTGGCCGGCCACTAGCTTTTAGGGTCCTCCCATGTGTGTACATCACAAATATGTGGTTAAAAGTTCAAGAAAATGGCCCAAGGGTGTTCAACATTGGCTCGGAAGTGAGAAAAACGGGCGTCGGAGGGCGCCGGAGGATATATAACTGGTTGCTGAAATAATTGCTGGCCTCCCACCCTTCTATGGCCTTCCTGGTGATGAAACAGAGGTACCTGCCAAAAATGAACGAAAACCGATGCAAAACGAATGTTCGGGGGCCAAAACGCGCAGTTTGGGGCCTCGAAAACTGCCCGTTGAGCACCGGAAGTGGCATTCGACCGCGAAGTGGGTCTCTCAGACCTCAGTGTCCCTCAAAAGGGAGCAAATAAGAAGTATGCCAAGAACCGGGGCAAATGGAGGTGGTTAAGCGGTCCCGAACCGAGGCACACGGCCAACGGCTCCGAAAACCGGGAACCGGGCCCCGAAATGGGCAAAATGGCCTATAGCCACAAAACGTAGCCCACGGCCACTGAGAGATGGTCTATGGGACCTCTCCCTCCCCTCAAGAAAAGAAACAGAGAAAATCGAGCCTGGTTCACAAACCGAGGCAAGGCACAGAAAGAGCCCGGAAGTCTGGAGGCAAGGCTCGCAGCCGGGACTCTAAAACCTCTGAACGAGCACGATATGCAACATCACCAAGCGCTCAATCGGTGATGTCTGAGTCTTAAGGTCGGTCAAAAATGGGGTGTCTACAGATACCAGTCAACACAAAAACCCAAATTTGAAAATATCTAACTATTTTGGAAGTTAACAGTCGATTAAGGGCTTTTTTTTTTTTTTTTTTGGGTAAACCAGTGCCAAATGAAAAATTAGAAAAAATTGAAGAAAAACACATAAGTTTCTCAGTGGAATGCAAATAGAATGGACTACAAATAGAGAACACATAAAAAGATTTTGAAATAGATGGGAGATACTCACTTTCAATAATGCAATGGAGGGTTTTTAATGGAGTTGTCAAATATAGGGTCTTGGAGATGTCAATGGGTTTTCAATGGAGGTCAATGGGTCTTCATTGTTTCTTCAATGGGTCATTTTCATACATGTGGAAGAGAGCTTTCAACTGAATGGGTAAAGGTGTGTGGAAGAAGGGTTTAGGTGGTGTGTGTACAAGAATATAAGTTAGGGTATAATTAGAATATAAAGTGTGTGGAATGAGAAGAATAATCAATAACCAAATTAATAAGTGTGTGCACTAAGAAATGATGTGCACTGAGATAAATAGGTGTGTGAAAATAGAATTTCCTGTTTATTTATGATGAATTGACTACTATGCCCCTAAAAGTAATACATATGCAACTCGTTTAGTTTTTGTCAGAAAATGTAACTCTCGTTATCTATTGGACCAAAGTGATACAAAATAAAAAATTTAGGAGTAAAATCGAGCTGATTAAAACTACATAGATGAAAATGACATGGAGAAAAAATTATAGGGATTATCAATGTAATTTGTAATATTTTTTTATTTGTTTTATTGGGATTTACAACCTTCTTTAAAATAGTATATGACAGTCATAAACTAGCAAGACTACACTATTATATGTAGGGTGATGCTATATCTAACCATTTTTATGGCCCCTAATTATGCACTAATGACTAGGCACAATGATGTGGAATAAAATAATACTTTTTTAGATGACGTTGATTTTTTTTTTATAATTACAATAATAATATTTGAAATTAAAATACAAAATATTGATTATCTAAAAAATTACCTTAAGATTTCGCTTTTCTATGCCCACATTGCTTCGTCTGTTGCGAATACTTTTCAAGTCTTTCAATGAGTAGAAAGCTTAATCTCTCACTCTTGGTGAATATTACTTCTGCTTGTATCATTACTCTCAGACCTCCAGAAAATTAAAAGACAGTAGACAAAGTATATATGGAAATCGAAAACTTTTATTGAATACTTGAAAAACTACAGAAATTAAAAAGAAAGATAGAGAGAACACTCTTGCTTACTTATAAGACTCTGTTTTTTTACTCTACTTTTACAAGACGCATCAACACCCTTTTATAGGCAAAGAGTGGACTTCAACTCCATAATTGAAATGCAAAAAATTAAAAGATAAGTTTCTTGTAACAAGACAAGAAACCTTTTACATTTTGATTTTTTGAAACTAACAACTTAGGTTTTATTTAGCATGTGACTCTCTTGTCTTCATTCACGATGTGATCCACTTTGTTGTGTTTGCTTGGCTGTATCTATTATGTGAGCTTTCTTTTGGCTTCTTTTGTAATGTGAGTCTTTCTTGGCCTTTATTCTTCATGTGACTATTATGAAGGATTCTTCATTTTTTGGCTTGATTTGTCATGTGAACTTCTGCCTATTTCTTAGAAATGTAGAGGTTTGTGTCTTACATTGATTCATAGTGAATTTGGGCTCTCCACTTGATTTTATAGAGTTCCCAAACAGTTGCAGAGATGTCTGGTGCTTCAATTATCTCTTCTTGAAGTATCATGAGTATGTCATTTGCTTTGTCTTCTCCTAGTTTAGATAGTTCAATGAAAACTTTTTCACATCGTACCACCACAACTCTTTCCATCACAGAAGATTGGTGGTTTTGAATGTTGGAGAAGAGTTTCCAATGTATTATGGAAAAACATAAGCCTATCAATTTTGTCGTTGGTAGGATCATATCCCTTCCATGATCTTTTGTTTTTACGATGATAGAAAGGATTTTGACTGGTTACTGGGTATAGATACTAGATCTGATATAGTTGATAAAACTGAGTTTCAGTTCTTTTAGCCAGAGTGGACAAGATATGCGTTGTAATAGGCATTGGGCTTGTTCCCATAATTGTAATAGCATATTTAACTATTGCTAGAAATTTGTTTAAGAGTTGAAAATCTTCTCCTTCAATTTCTACAAAATCAACAATTCCAAGATCAATCTAGTGCATATTAATTTTATCCACGGATAACTTAAGACTTGGCCAACTATAATCCTAGTTTAAGGATTCTGCTAAGAATGGTATACGAAGTATTTCTTCATGTTCATCTTGTTTTTTGGCAATTTGTTTAATTCTTTTTTCCAGCCAACTCTTTTAGAAAAAAAACATTTCTATTTCTTTTAAAACATAATTTCTTTTTTCTCTTTCTTCCATTATTTTTTTTCATCATTGCGGATGATGTTAAGTTCCTTTTCTAGTAACCCAGCATAGTCAGTAGGAGTATTGATTATTCTATGCCCATCTTTTTGTTTATTGTTGCGTAGAGCAGACCAAAATTCTTTGAAAAGATTGTTACTTTTTGGTGCTAGTCCAGGATTATAAAATGATTTTTTGATTATAGCAGGGAGCTCTACTATATCTATGTCATTGAGTTCGGAGGTTACCTCACCTTTTTGCTTCTTTGATGATTCTCCTTTTAAGAATCCCTTTGAATTTTTTGGTTTAAAATTCATATTTTTTCTTTTTGCTATTGCGGTTTTAGTCGTATGCGCTTTGTTAGATGAAGCATTTTTTTTTGAATCATTCTACCAATAGTTTTCAGCTTTATGGCCTGGTTTGTTGTAATTCCATCAAAATAACATAGGTCTTTTCTCTTTGTGAACTGAAGTTGTGATTTCCTACACCATAAAACTTAATTCCTTAATTAGAGAATCTACAATGGAATTTTTCCCAGAAGAAATATATTCAACATCAAAGCTAAAATAATGAAACCATTATTGTCATCAATGTAGTTTTCTTTGGCTTACAACTCTTAAATCCCTTTTAAAAAAAGCTTTAAAATTCTTTTACTGCAGATTATGAATACCCGATCAGATCTGTCAAGAACGAGCTGACAACTTCAAGGGAAGCGGCTAGCTACAATCCCTGAGCCCAGCTTGTAGCAAGCCAAAAGTGTGACTTGAGCCTACTTTATTATCTGTTCTAATAATGAAATGTTCAAAGACTAAGAAAATATAAAAGGATTTTATACCATTTTCTAAGCAAGAAATTCTTTTTCATTTATGTGGTATCTTGTTTTAGCGTCTTTGAAACTACCACTCTAATATCCACATATATGTTCTTCAAATTTATTAAGAGATATTGATTTTAATATTACTCCCCAATTATTCTCAGAAGCATCTACTTCTAAGATTAATTTATCTCCCTGATTAGGTAATGTAGCACTTTGAGTTTTTCTTCATTGCTCGATCGATGGATTGGTCGCTTGAGCAGTCTTGTGAGTCTGCCAGTACTTTTGCAAGCCTGTGATTCTGAGAGTTGTTGGTCTTCGCTCGAGCGCAGGTTTGGTCGCTCGAGCGGTCTGTTTGAATGCAGCTTCTATAAAAGTCACTTTTGGTCACTTTTGGATCACTCTCCTCCCTCTCTTCTCACTGATTCCCCCATTGTTGAGCTCCCAAGCTCTACATGCTTGGTTTTTATCTACTTCTACCCATCTTTGACCTATAGTCCTTTAGACCAAAATGTAGAGGGTCTCGAAGGCTTCATTTTAATCTGAACGGATCGTGTTTTTGTCGCCGTGGGTTTTTCGACTTTCTCCTCGTCGCTTCAAGAGGTAAGGATTTCTTTGTTCCTCTTTAATACCTCGACTATAGATAGACATGGCAGATTTTATTGCATAAAAAACATGTTCATTATAAATTTTCGAAAAGCATGTAAAGGGGATCTAGGGTTTGAATTCTTGGGTTGAAATTATAAATTAATGGTTGTTTGGGTTAATTGGGGGGTAGTCTAACATGTTTATGTTGAGAGGAAGAGAAAGCCCTAATTTAATAATTTGACCTAATGAAATAAAAAGGGATAAAGATTTATAATGTTTGTGTTTTGATAATTTGAGTGGTGTTATTGTGTTGTTTGCATAAGGGAGAATTAATTTTGGTATTGGAATTTTATTTGGATAATCATGTTAAGTTGAGTTGGGTTATGGCTTGTAATCCATGGATATGGTTTATTGAAATGTGGAAATTGGTTTTTGAAAAGAAAAAGGATTTGGGCATGTTAACTTGGAAAATAAAAGAGTTGATTTTGAAAAGAGAAAGAAACCATGGCGTATTGTAAATTTAGAATTGAACTTGAGGTTGGATTTTGAAACTTTTGAATATTGTTATTATCATTGTTGTTGGACTTAAGGTCAAGTCAACATCGGATTATCGCATTACGTGTGTTTAAATATTTATGCTTAGAGGTTTTGTCCATGGTCATCAGTGGAGGATGACATTGTGATGTTGAATAGATTATGTGTATGTAGTACACTCGGGTTATTTATATTTGTTGAATTATGTGATTGTTGGGAATGTGGATACGCTGAGAATAAGGGGTACCATGACCTTCCAGCTAGCGCCTGGAGAATTGGTTGAGCTGAGAATGTGGGGTACCAGTACCTTCCAGCTAGCGCCTGGAGAATTGGTTGAGCTGAGAATGTGGGGTACCAGTACCTTCCAGCTAGTGCCTGGAGAACTTGGTAGAGGTACCATTACCTTCCAGCTGGTACTTGGTAAATTGGCATGAGTATTGAAAAGGTATATCATTGGCTTACCGTGCTTGAGGCAGGTAGAGTGTTGTTGGGTTTCTCGTTATTATCTTGGTTCTATTTATGTGTATCATGTATAGTGATGATTATTTTGTGAAGGATGTCAGTGTCTTATGTAGTTATGTAAAGAGCATTTTATATGTATCATCATCGTGTTCGTTTGGGATATCGTCATTTGGAAGTTGTAATTTGAATTGGGTGTAAGTTCAGTAACTGGGAGAAAAGTAATTGGATTTTGTGGATTTGTTTTTCAAATACTTGTTATTGTCTGGAAAGTTTAAAACAAAAATGTAACAAGAAGAAAGAAAAGCGAATAGTTTTTGGTTGTTCGATAAATGGAATGATTTTCAGAAAAGTACCTATGTAAATATATCTTCATGTGTAAACCGGCACTTATGTATATGGTATGACTTAAAGCATTCATGATCATAGCTATCTATATGTTGTTATTGTTTAGAATTATGTTGGGATCCCTACTGGACTTAATGTTCATCCCACGTTGCTAATCTGTTTTTAGGTGAATATAGAGAAGTGGTTCAAGATTGAAGATCTTCATTATCTGTTAGCCACGGGGCCTTTTGTCTGTTGGCTGAATGCCGTTGTAAAAGGGTTGAACTCTTTCTCTTTATATAATAATGTAAGCCCGTGGGAAATTTATTTAATTATGTCACATGTTGCATTTATTTTGTATATGAATGAGAAAATCTTCATTTACTTATCTTTATTAAGATATTGGAACTTCTGTCTGCTGTCTTTGAAATTTGTTTATAATAATGATTTGGTAATGTTATTCAAGTAATAAAAAGTGGGGCATTTCAGGTAAACTTAACTTAGGACAAGTTTTTTTTTTACTATTTCTTGATATTAGATACGTTTTTAGTATTTTCTAGATTCAACTCCAATTTCCTTTTCTAAAGTTTTTGCTTAATGGGTTTACTAATTTAGATAAGTTTGCAATAAACTTTTTCTGCATAGGTAATTATTCCTAAATATCGTTAAAGTTGTTTGACATCTTCTATCTCTTCAGGAAACTCTGTGACTTTTTCATAAATATGATCTTGGAGCACAACTTTTTTGTTGTCATCAATTACTAATCCCAAAAATTTTATGGAATTCTTTTCCCGTTCAATTTTCTTTTCAAATAACACTAATCCATAATCTATGAATTCTTGAGCTATTATTTTGAGATGATTTCAATGTTCCTCTTTAGTTTTAGTGAAAAGTAAAATATTATCTACATATACCATACAATATTCTCCATGTTTTTGAAAAATATTATCCATTCTTCTTTGAAAGAGAAGTGGAGCTTGTTTTAAGCTAAATGGTAAAACCAACCACTCATAATGTCCTTGCGGAGCACTAAATTCAGTTAGAGGAATATAATTTTTCCATTTGAATTTGCCAATAACCTATTTTTAAATCAAATATAGAAAAGAAATTGACTAATTGAATTTTATTAATTAAAACGTATTTGTTAGGCAATTTATAACGATCTTTTATGGTCTTCTTGTTTAAAGCTCTATAATCTATTACCATATGAGCTCTTCCTCTTAGTTTTTCTGCATGATTCATTACCATAAATCCAGGACTAGAATGAGAACTTTTACTTGGTCGTATTAACCCTTATTTAATAAGTTAGAAATTTGTTTTTTGAATTCCTTAATCATTTCAAGATTATGTCTAATGGGTTTACATTGATTATATAGTTTGGATCCTCAAACACTATTTTTGCCCATGGCTTGCCCTTTTTTCATAATTTTAGTGGGTTATCAGGAAAATTACTTTTTAGCATTTTCTTAATATTATCTAAACTTGGAATATCTTTTCCTTGTTTTCCTTGATAGTGATTTGTGATATCAGTGATCCGTTGTTCTTCATTTCATTCTTCATTGTGAGGCCTCTGACTTTTGTTATTTTTTTTTAGACCCTTATTTTTGAATTACTTCCATAAAGACCCTCGATTCCTTATTTGATTTCAATTTTTAACTCTAGAGTCGAAAATGCACGCCAACCGAAAACTTGAAAACCCTAATTAAACCTAGGAACTCAAGAATCATTTCCAAATCTCTAATAATAATTGATTAACTTTATGGATTTACTGCTCAAAACTCTAGGTTTCTTGTTCTTGTTATGATTTGTCGTTTAATTTGAAATGAAGAAACTTAAACCGAATTGAATTCCTGAATACTAATTTAATTAAATACTACATTTAAATGAGTGTTCCAATTCATAAATTAAGGCCTTAGCCCTTACATTTTACTTGAATTACGAATTGACCCCAAGATAGAACCATTATATATATACATACTTGTACCAATGTTCTTAAACAAATAGGTTTGTACACAAATATCTCCACAAAATATACAATTTGTACATAAAAAAAAAAAATCAAGAAAAATTTCCCAAATTTAGGAGATATGGCCAAGGCTACAATTATAGGGTACTTTTTTGAAACATATCCCTAAAATCATGGAAAAGATTTTGGTTTTGGTACCAATTATATATATATATGCATTGTACTTGTGACTAGAATAGTTTAATTAAGAGAAAAGTCTAACTAGATCATGTTGAAGTACAGAACTAAGGTTCTTAATCATCTAATATTCTATATCATTCTAACTCAATCAAAAAATATTCAATTGAATTAGAACTAAGGGCAAAATAGTATTTTTATCACCTTTTCTCTATAAATATACCAGTCACCTCCACATTTTGAATGCAAACACACATTCATACACTCAGATACACAGCTGAAGGAGACGGAGAGAGAGAGAGAGAGAGAGAGAGAGAGAGAGAGAGAGAGCTTGGTGGTGGTGAAGAGGAAAGGAAAGGAAAATTGTGTAAACATCTCACCTAGGCAACAAGTAAGCCACATTACCACCCTTCCTTCTATTTCCTCTTTCAAATACATGTTCTTATAGGTTTCAAATATTATTTTTAGAAGTGTTTTAATGGTGTTCTTGTGTTAAAAATGAAAAAAGTTGATCCTTGTTCTACCTTTACTTGTGTTTTCTCTTAATAAATGCAAAACTTTATTCTTCTACACCCATCTCACATGAATTTCAAAGGCACACAATGAGACTAAAATTATGAGTTTATAATATATTATTTAGCATGTTTTCATCACAATAGAAGTGGAAATTATCCATGGTTAACCTTTTTTCTTACTTCTTCTCTTATTTCAGGCATTGTGCATAAAGAATTGATATTTACAGCCCACTTGCAAAAATTTTAGAAAAAATGCAGAAAAATCTCCTTAACCTCATTTGTATGTCAAAACTTTCCTTTAAGTGTTAGCTTTCATAAAAATAAAAATAAAAATAAAAGAGTTTTATCGAAAAAGAGTGAGCGGTTTGAGAGAAAATCTGATTTTCGTAACAATTGACGAATCTGGTTACCGCTGAAGTATTTCTTAAATAACTAAAAATTTAGGAAAGTTATTCCAATTCTAAAAAATGTTCTGAAAACTAGACAAAATTCTCTAAAAACGATGGAAAGGCCCAGTTCAGAAAAAATCTAAAAATGTCTTTTTGATTGCGATATTTGAAGTGCATCTGATTTGGAAATTATGTTTGTTGATGATTTCATGCTTTCAATTTCGTGAATGTGCTTCTTTTCTCTTGTTTGGGCCTTAGTATGATATTTACATTGTTGTTCCTATATTTCTTTACCATGATACTTTGATGATTCTCATACTTGTGTAGAAATTATTGTCTCAATAGCTTGTTGTAACCTTAACTTAAAAACATCTAACTAAAGGGGAAACTAAATGGGGGTGGTATTGGGTTTTCGATCAGCTGAATAATGATGAGATGACAATGGATTAATAGGACGTATTCTCTACCTGAAGGTTAAGTCTTACACAAGTGGTGGTTTCGGAACCCTTGAATGGATCTGTTGTATTCGGACTCTAGGTACTTGTGACAGATAAGGTTGGAGGAGGTAATATATTTTTACCGTTTCTTTTGAGGTCCTCGGTTGGCGCTATGTGATAGGTAACCGTTGTAGGCATTCGGATAAGGTCTGCAAAGCAATAAAAGAAGAGGCATACCGAATAATCCGAGTCCAACTCTTGTTGTTGGGATGATGAAATCTCTTTGGGGGATTTCTAGGTTACTAATATCTAACCTTGTAATCCTTTGTTATTGACTTAAATATCATGCTTCATTATTTGTTTGTTATAATTGCGATTGTGTATTGGTTTGGGAAAAGGGACGGGGTGTGTGTGCATTTACTAGGTATTCCAAGCTCATAGCGTTTCATGGTAGGCGTTGACGAAATTTACACGGAAAACGGTCAAACAGAAACATTTGAAGACATATGGCTATATCCTAGAAGAACTAGGAATTAGTAATCATATTTTGGGATTGTAAGTGTTAAAACTCTTGTCGTAATTGAAATATGATCTTGTAACTATTATTTTACTTTTATGCACACATATCTTTTGTGAACTTATCCTTATCCTTTCGTCAACTTATGTAGACCTTATGTTAATACCTTGTTAAGATTTGTCAAAAAGGTAGGTTTGCTATCTAAGGAGATTGGACTTTGAAGGAAGGCTATATTGACTCCTCGGATCTTTCTCGGGATCTTACTTGATTATTGACTAAAGGACTCATTAGTGACGTTTCTTAGACTTGTAATCTTAGAAAAATCCTATATTTATTTGTTAATGTGTTCTCGATTTTTGGGGCTTCACATTCACTATCACTTTTATATTCACTATCGGTTATAGTATTATTTTAACTACTAATTTCATCTTCAAACAGTTGTTGTCAAGTTTTTTCTTGGTTGTTGTCAATTGTTTTAAGATCACCACGCTGGGCTATGTAGAGATGTTCAATTTGTGTTAATAAATTTAGTTCTGTAATTTTAATAGGGTTAAAACCAAATTTACATTTTTGAGATACATATTTTAGCAATGGGATTTCATGCATTTTAAGAGCAATATATGATTGATGTTGAAGAAAATGTCTATTTTCTTCTTGTTTTAAAAATGCATTGCCAACTAAAAAATCTCCATCTAAAAATGGAAATTGAATTATTCAATTCATTATAAATTCTTTTTGATTAAGAATAATAGGAACAAGATAACTTTCATATTCCATAGTTACCAATTGATTGTTTGTCAATTTTAATATAATTGGATTTTTAGTTAAAACCCATATGTCTGGAGGTAATATTCTAAGTTTCGTCAAACTATAAGAAGCACCAGTGTCAACCAATGCATCAATAGTGTAAGAATGATAGTTTGGAAAGTTAAACAATAATTCAACATATGAATTTGTAGGGGTAACTTCAACAGTTTTTGAAAAAAATTCATAAGATTTTTTACTCATAGCTTCATTTATTTTTTCGATTATTTCTTCTACTCCTTTTTGGAGTTTCCTCTCTGAATAATCCTTGTTCTTTTAATTTCACATTTAAAGTGATGGAGAGATTATCGAGAGAAACCATTTTTAGGTTTTGGTGTTCTTTGATCGATATTTTTGATGAAGATTTATTGGTAATAGGGACACTTATTGTTTTGTATCCTATTATTTCTTCATCTGAACTTTATTGTACATAAGATTTTTCAATGATAGCCTTATCTTTGTTTTTTGTTCTTTCTAGGCTACTTTTAGAATTAGATCTAGTAAAACGAATTGATTTTCATCTAGGTTTATCTAGATAAATAACACATTTGTTTTCTCAAATTGTTAAATTTTCAAGATTTTTTCGATCTGGAGTTTCTCCAAGAACCCATTTCTTAGGCCATGATGATTGTTTTACATTAACCTTTTTGGATTGAAATTTTTGAATGTGAGCACTTAGTTTTTCAAATAGCTCTACTTCAAGAATAAGTTTACTATGAGGATTAACTGTATTATCCACTCTATACATAAGCCTGCAATTAAGCGCAATGTTTTTGCTTCTTGCATCAAGGTCTTACATGCCTTGAGTTTTTATTTTCAATCCCAATGCTCTATTAAGATTAGGGTTTTCCAATTCTCAGAAATAATTTGGTTTGATAGTGAAGCAAATTAGTCCATTATACAAATTACTTTGAAAGCCTGAGATGGTATACGTCGACTCATGTCCTGCACACATAAACAACATATGCAAACAATACCCATGAAACACGAGTGAGAATAAAATATAATATCAAAGACATGTTTCCCCACTGATTTCCATAACATGCAGTTGGAATTCTCCATCCTCCATTTTTTTTTTCAACTCTGAAGGATCAGTCACACTAGGAGTCAAGAACACAATCCTAGATAACAAATATTGCAATTAACCTTGTTAGAACTGTGCTTGTGAAAGATAAAGTGCAGAATTATCACAACCAATCAAATATACCCCCGCTACACACACACTCACATTAAATTAATCATGCACACCAACCATATATTGAACAATATTCTAAGATGTCAAGAAAAATAGTACCTGTGGTGGTGCAAAATATCAAGTGTGTTCTAGTGCTCATAATTCTCACGTGTCCCCTATATAGAAATGCACTCCCCCTTAACTAAAATGACATTGTCCTCAATGGCAAACAAACAATTAAGCAAATCAAAGTAAAATTGAAATAAATGCAAAGAGAGACTATCACTAGATTGTGTTCCCATTAGTACCACAAATTCATATTTAAGTACAAATATACAAAATAGAATGTGTAGGGCTCATGGGCCAGAAGCATCAGGAGGTGGTGGAGGATAATGACCATGGAGAGCCTACAACATAGTGTGAGTCTCGTATGTATCTTGATGAGACTGTGTTAGGAAGGCCTAAAAATTTGTCTACAAGGTGTGCACATGTTCACGGTACTGAGCAAAGTGCGTAATCCCGTTAGTAGCTGCTGGTGGTCTTGAAGGGTATTGTGGACGTGATCCACAGAGCACTGAAGATGCATCTGACCATCCAATTAAGCCTGATACTACACTCCAGTCATATACATCGGCTCCTCTTGGGAAGGCACTGGAGGGGCAATAGGTGGAGAGTCATGCATGCGAGCATTCTCTACATTAACTGGGGCACCACCCTGTGATTGAATTTGAGAGAGATTATGTTGCCATTCCCACTGGTCGAGCTCCGGGATGGCAGTGTCAAACTCCTCATCAAGGTCAATCTCAAAGCCATTCATCTGGAAGAGAAGAGTGAGAAGGTTGGCAAATGGAAGATGCCAACATGTATTCTGCATGGGTTGAGGTTAAACTGTCTCCTGTAATAATTTACGCATGTGCCCCCTAATGATGTGTTGAAGATCTACCTGATAGCCGTGCTGGTAGTGATATAAGGCGTGCGGGGAGCTTACTGTGACATAGACAGGTGAAAGAATTATCACCATGAGCTCCTGGGAAAAACTCTTGAATGAGTCGTGGTATGGGGGTGCTATCCTTAATGTCGGGAAACGGGTAGTCGACCGGGTACCCCTCATGGAAGTTCAAAGCCTTTGCAATCATCTTTGATGATCATCAATAGTGGAGTAGAGGTTTGGAGATGATACCATGGGCTCCTCGTACATGTTTTGATAGAAGAGCCAAACCAAACAAGGGTAGGCGGGAGCAGTGATAGTGCAAAGACCCAAATGTTACCGGTCTCGTAGTTGCTAAATAGCCTAAGAGGTGGACGAGTCATTCCAAAAATACCGGATGTTGAACCTTGTTAGCTTGTGAAGCAATCAATGAGCCCATTCATCTCTAGGTTGCTCAAATGGTGGTGGTGGCGAGAGTGGTGGTGACAGTGGTTGTGGTGGTGTCGATGCGGAACCTTCTGGCTTTTTTGGAAGCTCAGGATAGTGAACATCGACTCATGTCCCGTACATACCAACAAAATATACTAAGGCCAAGTTTGGGGACTTTAAAAAAAGTCAAAAAGTCAAAAAGTTACTCAAAAAGTTAAAAAGTTAACACTATTCACAAAAAGTCAACAAGTACGGCTGCACAACTCCCAATTCAAATTTTTCCATACAAATCAATTTTTACAATTTTTTATTACACATTTTTCAATAAAAAGTCAAAAAGTTAACCCAAACATCCATATTTTCAACCTCAATTTTTTAGTCCAAAAAGACAAAAAGTGCACTTTTTTAGTCTTCCCAAACTTGGCCTAAGAATACCCATGAAACATGAGTAAGAACAAAATATAATGCCAAAGCACATGTTTCCCCACTGATTTCCACAACATGCAATTGGAATTTTTCATCCTCAATTATTTATTTATTTATTTATTTGATGCAATAAGCTAAAATCTGATCCCCATATTGTATGAAGTTTTGAATCTATAGTTAGCTACTGTTAAATAAATTATTTTGACACACATAAAAAACAATACATTTGTCTATTATTTTTTTTTTGTTTTTTTTAATTTTTTATTTATTTTTTTGACAGTAAAAAAATTAATAAAATGCTAATGTACAAAATTAAATTAAACTAAACAGTTAGTAAACTATATTACTACACGACAACTCTATTTAAGTAAATTAATTAAGCTAAACAAGTAAAACAACTAATTAAAATATGATATTAACAATAAAATAAGAAAAACAACACATCATTACTGCATTTTTTTTTAAAGCTGGCCGCACGTGCTTCGGAGATGGTCGCACATACGGCTATGCATCCGTCTAGATTCCAATTTTTTTTTATTATTATAAGGAACACTATAACAAACTTATATAGATCTACAGATTGACTACACTATGGTTGAAGAATGAAAGATCTAAAACTAAGAAAAATAAATGCACCTTGAAAAAGTGAGAAGAAAAAAGTCAAAAGAGAAGAATGGAGGCCAGCTAGAAAAATGTTGCCGGAAGGAGGTGCAGCGCTGGTGGTGCTCTGGTGGTGAGGTGGGGTGGAGTGAAAGTTGAGGAAGAAGGTTGGTAGTGGTGGCGTTTGGTGAAAATATGAAAAAGATAAGAGAGAGAGAGAGAGAGAGAGAGAGAGAGAGAGAGAGAGGGGGTTTAAGAAAGTGATGGGTGAAGGATGAGTTGCTAGGGTTTGAATATAAATTTTTTTTTCACCTCGCACTGCACGTGTGGGACCCTATGCATACGAGTCCTTCGCACCTGTTTTTAAAGCAATGCCACATTTTGGACCTGGTTATTTCCCCCACGTACAGGAACCGTGCCGCACTAACCCTCGAACTTGTAATTAAAGCAGGAGCAACTTTTGGACCTGGGAATTTTCCGCATGTGGGATTTTTTTTGCCACCGGAATACACACCCTGCTTACACCAAATCAAGCCCAAAAACAATCACTAGCAACTTCTACGTTCATTTTTTGCATTTGACAAACAAATAAACCTTTTTAACTTCCCAAACTGCTCAATCAAGGTATAATCTTCACACGAAAATCATGGGTACTACTTTTCTCCCTAACCATATTTGTAACTTTCCCTATTCTCCAATAGGGTAACAAACTACGTTGATTTGGTATCCAGAATTGGGGTGCCAAAAGCTACCTCAACCTATGGAGCTACCATATAGATTTCAAGTCAAGGTAGTTTTGAAACAATGTCCACACTCCTGGATATTTAAACTATACTTTACTCTTAGAAATTCCAAACCTTCGCGTTCTAGGCTTTGTTGTTCGAACTCTAGTTTCCACAGTCTCAGTTGGTCTCTTAAGAAATCATTACAGGTTAGGTGGCTATACCAGATCGTCAGATGCTGTTCGGGCACGATTAACACCAAAGGAATTGCGCCTTTAGAGGATTTAAAGTCTCCTAGACATTGAGTACAAGATAGCAAAAATAAAATAAAAATAAGAAAAGAAATAAAAGAGCTAAAAAAGAAATATATGACTCAATCGGAGTAGAACAAATCCATCAAAGCAATGGACTCAGTCATCTCTCCATTCTCAGTCCCCTCTATATAAGGTTTCAATCATTGGCCATTCACCTTGAAGGTGTGGCCATTACATGGATCTTGCACCTCAATGGCGCCATGAGAGAATGCCTCGATGACCACGAAGGGGTCATCCCATCTCGACCCAAGCTTACCCTGGAAGAGTCTCAACTTAGAATTAAAGAGCCACACTTTTTGGCTGGACTCAAAGGCTTTGCGACTAATATATTTATCATGAAATGCCTTGTTCGAGCCTTGAAGATTTTAGAACTCTCATAGGCATCATTCCTAATCTTTTCTAATTCATTTAATTGCAACTTCCGGTTAATTCCAGCTGCGGCTATATCGAAGTTAAACTTCTTTATGGCCCAAAGTGCTCGGTGCTCTAGTTCAACCGGGAGGTGGCAAGCTTTGCCAAACACCACCCTATATGGTGACATCTCAATGGGTGTCTTGTAAGTAGTGCGGTAGGCCCATAAAGCATCAATCAAACGTGATTACCAATCCTTTCTAATGGGCCTCACTATCTTTTCAATGATGTGCTTCACTTCCTTATTGGACACCTCTACTTGGCCACTAGTTTGAGGGTGGTATAGAGCACCAACTTTGTGAGTGATGGAGTGTTTCTTAACTACCGACTCAAAGAACCAATTACAAAAGTGCGTACCTTGATCACTTATTATGGTCCTAGGAAACCCAAAATGACTAAAGATATTTTCATGCAAGAATTTGATCACCATTTTATGGTAATTTTTTTTGGGTAGTTATAGCTTCAACCCATTTTGAAACATAGTCCACTACCAAAAGAATGTACTGAAAACTGAAAGACGACAAAAAAGGACCCATGAAATCAATGCCCTGTACATCAAAAATCTCAATAACTAGAATGAGGGACATTGGAATCATATCTCGGTTGGACATAGAACCCATTTGCTGACAGCACAAACAAGTTCTACAAAATTGGTGAGCCAATAAAACCCACTTTGTAAAACCTTGGTGGTCGTTTTGTGCCCACTAAAATGGTTGCTACATGTCAAAGAGTAACAAAATGTAAGAATACTATACACCTCACTCTCGGGCACACACCGCCAAATCACTTGATATGGGCAATATTTCAACAACTCCAGATCCTCCCAAAAACAGTACCTAACTTGAGAAAAGAATCAGTCCTTGTCTTGCTTGGACCAACATGACGGAATTTGATTAATAGCTAGGTAGTTGACTATATGTGCTTACCAAGGAGGTCTCACTCGTGACATCGCAAAGAGTTGTTTGTCTGAGAATGACTCTTGTAGAACTAACGGGTCACTAATGTGGTCAACTAAGATCTGGGATAGTTGGTCGGCTACAACATTTTTGAAACCTTTCTTGTCCCGAGTCTTTAAATCAAACTCTTGCAGCTAGAGTATCAACCTAATGAGTTTTAGTTTGGTCTCTTCGTAGACAACAAAGCCGCAAAACGGCATGATGGGTGAAGATTATGACCTTAGACCCGAGAAGATACGAATGGAACTTGTCCATTGCAAAAACCACTGCCAGTAACTCTTTTTCAATGGTGGTGTAATTTAACTGAGCAACGAAAAGAGTCCGACTGGTGTAGTAAATCATGTGTGGCATTTTGTCCACACATTGGTGTTGCTTGCTTTTCGTGCTTCTCTTAGATACGATTAGCCTTATAATTCGGACTCCCGTGGTTCTAAATCTGTTTCCACAAGTGCAATGTGAAATAGATAACACAAATGAGTCTAAATTCGGCAAATCTTTTGAAAAATATATTTTGAATAAAAAATGCCAAAAATGGACTGCTTTGGCAGATTTCAAAGTCGCCATCTAAATATTTTTGGAAAATTTAGGAAACCCATGACTCATGCCAAAGGCCATTAGTCCGTCATCACCAAAGTGTCTCGGCTTGGGAACTTACGTATGAGGGGGGAAGGTCATGAATTGAGCACCCCACTCACCCGATCAAAGATCAGCCTCTACTAATCATGATATGATTTTTATTTACATTATATGCTCTTGTTCTGATTATTAAGCTATCTTTACTATGTGATGCACACATGTGTAGATCAATTTCACAAAATTTGGAACGCATTGATTTTATGTTTATTTTCAAAAAGTGTTTTGGACATATGCTTTTTTGAAAAAGTAGGCTCACATTTACATTAATCAAATTATACCAATTTAAGTGAAAAGGCCTTCATCCACCAGCATTCAAACAGGTATTTCACTAAAGCACTTAGCCTCATGGAAAACATGCTCAATATGGCAACACAAACATATAATGCAATATGCTAAAACAAGAAATGCTCACCTAGTACTTCAAGGCAAGCCAAAGGGAATTAAAAGAATTAGAATAAATGCATGCTCTACTATGCAATATGACTAATGCAACGCATTCAATCATGCAATTAATAGGCTCGGTTACTAGCATGGCATGTGAGTCAATTTAAGGCATGTGATAAAGCACGTATTCGAGTAATGAATTTGAAATGGACATTGGTTAGTATGATGAGTCGAACTCGTATGTATGCGAAATGAATGTGTACGAATCATGGAAAATGCTAAGGAAACATGATGCTCTATGCTGCCATTATAAGCGAGTTAATAAAAGGGAGAAAGAAATGGGGGTTGGAAGACATACACAATCATTACATATTTTGCCCCCGTACGAGAGGGTCCGAATAAATGTCCAAATTTAAACTAGCTATTACAACACCAAATGAATGATTTTAGCTAAACTAACTACTTATTACAAATTTGAATGAATAAAAAGTAAATAACTAGCTATCTAACTTGTTATAACAACAATATTACAACAATAATAATTACAACAATAATCATGACAATAATATGAACCATATTATTACAACATTTAAGATGAACAACAATATGCACAAGGATTGTAACGCCCTCAAAAAAATACATAAAACCCATCAGTAGAGACATGCATTGATATAAAAGAAACCAACCATTTCTATTCATCAGAGTAATTCTTACAACAGTATCACATGTTAACAACAAAAGCAAATGCCCTATGGGCTTACAGCTTTCCAAGTCAACACCTAGTTACACAAAAGAAGAGTACTAACTCTATACAAATAAGTCCTTGGCTTGATATACATGTAATACAAACAAAATAAACCAAAAAGAGTCTTCAACTCTCATCATCATCCAAGCTATGTCCTTGGAGGTGGCATACTACCTGTACCTGAAAATGATGTCCCATATAGGGTGAGCCAACGCCTAGTAGAAATATGCTAAACACAATATGAGCAATAACTAAGACATTAGCAATTGATAAATGTTCAATTTTCATAAATCAATTCATAACCCATTTCCATTTCATGACCACTATGTTCATGTTTCAATTCAGTTTCCATTTCTTATCAATTTCACAATTTACATCAACGGCTCAGAACCTGGCCAACCACTTATATGAGACAGTGACTCATATTAAACGTTTCCCATTTTTACAATAGATAAACATACTTGTTGTATCAACATCTCAACAGATAAGCATACAAGCTGTATCCACATTTCAACAGATATGCATATTAGCTATATCAACACTTCCAAAGATAAGCATATGAGCTGTATCAACACTTCCATAGATTAGTATATAAGCTGTATCAACACATTAACTGACAAGCATATGAGCTGTATCAGTGGAGTCCATCCCCTATCTCCTCTCAAGCAACATCCGGTTTAGAGGTCCATCCCCTATCTTCCCCTAAACCGTGGAGTACATCCCCTATCTCCTCCCCCCCCACACAACGTATATACACAAAGGTCATATACACAATCAATCAATACATAACGTTAATGTATCCTATCAACCGTCATACTCTATGACATATCCAATTGATTAGTTTTAGTTTTCCTAATCATCATGCATTGTCTACAACAATCAAAACTACCCTCCACCAGTAGCCCAAGCAATTATTTCTTAACAGATAATAAAATCTCCAACAGATAAAATATCAATGTTTTCAAAAGTGAGCGATTAATAAATCTAACTCCACTATTCTACTATATAATGAACCAATTTCATTATTTCCAACTCAATTCCATATAATCACAATTTTTCCAAAATTAGGGTTTTCTACCCCATTTCCCAATATTGACCCAATGGTCTATATATCAACAATCAACAACGATATCATTATTTTGAAACCCACAATACACATTTTAGAATCAAAATAACAAAATCCTCTTTTAACATTTTGAAACCCTAAGTCCCAAAATTTACCCAACTTCAACACTTTATCAAAACAACCAAAAATCTATGTCAAAGACCATAAGAGTGAGTAGGAATCCCTACCTCAAATTCGGAGCTCAAGGAAAGAAGATGAAGAAACTCAACGTGCTCCAAAACACAATATTCTCGAATCAAAACGTAGCCCTCGACGATCAACCCAACTTTTACAAAGGCCGAAGGAAAGGGAAGCACTCTAACTAGATCAAACCCTAGAGAGAAGGGAGTTTCTAGAGAGAGAGGCTCTCGAAATATCTTTTTTTGGAAAGTAAGAGAGAGAGAGAATGTAAAAAGTGATTTTAAAATGCCCAGCTGCCAATTGATATACGACATTCCTGCTCGAGCGGAGAACACAACGCTTGATGCGTCAAGAACAAAAAACTAGGTCCGCTCGAGCGCAAAAAGGCCAGCTCGAGCGTCAAGACACAAGAATAAAGTACATCCGCTCGAGCGTGAAAACCAGTCTGCTCGAGCGTAGATTTCTCCCTCCCAGAACTTACACCAAAAAGTACTACCCGCTCGAGCGTGAAAAACATGCTTGCAGAAGTTCTGCAGAGCACCAAAATACTGGGAGTGTAGAATCTCTGCTTGAGCGGAAGAAGACCCGCTCGAGCGGACCTCCTAAAAACTGGGCAACAAAGAATTAAAACCAAAGCCTAACCAACCTATAACAACTTTGCCCAATACATCCTAAAACTCAATCAAGCGGAATTAAAGGATGACAACAAGGTATACAACCACCAACATCACGGAACCCAAGTCCGGAAAACAATAAATACAGAAAGGTAAAACCGGAATCGCTATAAGGATTGTATGCGCGTTGATGAAGACGATTTTCAGAGACTGCTTTGTCTGCCTTCTGGGAATCTACTCTGTTTCACCCTCAACCACTGCCCTCTGTTTCTGCCAAAAGTACTCTGCTTACCAAACATTGGAGCCTGGCTTGCCCCAAATGAGACTTGGCAAGCTCCAACAAAATCTGACCGTGCCCTATTTTCATGCAGAAAAATGTTTTTGTGCTCTGAGGTGAAAACAGTGCAGATAGAGCCTTTCTAAACCATGTTTGTCCTTTCTGCTGCTCTTTATCATGGGGGAAACTCAAGAGAAGAACGGATTCAATCCCAAAATCATCCATGGTCACAAGTTGATAGCGTGATGGTTTTGCATACGTTTGGACAAAAAGTTAATAAATGCAATGAAAGACGACCACCCCTCTCTCCTATCATGAAGTCAGCTCAAACAGGAAGGTAGACACGCCTCAAGATTCATCAAAACATCATGAATAGATATGTGATGACTCTTTACGCGATGGACTTGGCATAACATCTGACCAAATCCAACCAAGTTCATTAATCTTTTTTATATCAGTTTAATCGATTTTAAACTGATTTTATTAACCCCTTTTGAATTACCTTTCCATTATTTAATCAATTAGTCCAAAATGAGAATTAAGTCCACTAAATGGAGGGAAGTGTCAAACAAGAAGTTTTTCTTGACGTGAGAGAGATGTGATGCCTTGGTAATGAACCTCCGAAGAGATTAAACCATTAAGCATGGAAGGGTCTCTTTCTCATACCTTAAACAACATTCGTTTGAAACGACTCTTAAACAAAGAAAACCAAGAAAGGAGGGAGGGTGCAAAGATGGTTATGCGAAATTGATTATTCCAAAAGTGGGACTCTTTACATGAAAACTAAGTAAAGAAAGCCATTAACTCAGATGACTCGGTGTCTAAGGCCTAAACAATCGAAGCCATGAGGACTTACAACACAACAAGAAAAGTATTCAAAGAGTAAATTATTTAAATGAATCAAAACAGTCCTAAACAGCCCCTAATCATGTAAAAAAGAGAGTAGCTAAAACATGTTCAAGAGAGCAAAAAATATAGGAAAAAACAAAGGAATACAAAACTAGTAAGCAAGACTAAAGAGGAGTGGCTAATCCCTCCACTTTTGGAACTTCTAAACCATATTTTTCAGCCCTTTTAAACTCTGAAAATCAGTATAAAAACCAAAGAAAAGAGTGGGAAAACAAAGGGTATGAGCTATGGGATAAGGTGCAAGAAATGGTATTAAGCCTCTCTACCTTTGGTAGCTCTTTAACCCCAAGTTCCAACACTTGGAATGGATCCAAAACAGTAAGAAAGCACAAGAAAAAGATTGAAATGAAAGCAAGGAAAAAGGTGGCAGGCTTATACCTCTTAAACAGAGCAAGCTTTGATTGTAAACCAAACTTGATCCTAGAGCACTCTCAAGGTTGAATTATCGTTCTCAAGGCTCAACAAGGCTCCAAGGTTCAGCTCTAATGGTGTACATGATGTGTGTATGTAGTTCAAAGATAGGAGGCTAGCTCACAGATTGCTTGCAAGGAAAGAAGGAGCTCTTAAAGATCTTTTACACTCTTGAAAATTTTTCTAACCCTCAAAACAATGATATGAGCTCGTATTTATAGAATTTAAGCAAAATAGGTCACAAATATCTTCAAAAATAGACAGCTGGCGGATTCCCCCCCAGAACAGTGTTTACCACCCAAAAGGCACGGTCGGCCCCTAATGGTCACGGTCGGCCTCTAATGTGGCTCCTTTGTTTCTCTGTTTTAGGCTCAATGTAGGTTGGCACATTGCTAAAAAAAAATTCTGAGGTATAGAAACCGTTTGGACATGGAAGGTTGGGATTTTTTAGAGCTCAAAACCGGATTCCTTCGTTGAGAATTCAAACCATTGACCATGTAACTTTCATCATTGAGTGCTCAGAACAAAGCACCCAAGTCTTGCGTCTAGTCAAAAATGGGGTGTCTACAATTGGCCCAAAACTGCTCCAACTACATAGTTAGAAGTATCACAGATGATCTCAAATGGATGGGCCCAATCTGGTGATTGTAGAATCGAGGCTAAACAAATGATTGCCCTCAAAACTTCAAATGTCGCCACATACAGCTCATCAAAGACAAATGGGACATCCTTGCCAACCAAGTTGCACAAGGGTCGTGAAAGTTTGGTAAAGTCTTTAATAAATAGGTGGTAACATCCTGCGTGCCCTAGAAATGAATGCACTTGGCGTACCGATGTAGGTGTAGGCAAACTGGAAATCAAGACGACTTTAGCCTTGTCGACCTCAATACCTCTTAGGGACACGATGTGGCCCAACATGATTCCCTCTCAAACCATGAAATGGCTCTTCTTTCAACTAAAGACTAGGTTTGTCTCCATTTATCGAGCTAACACTATGGCTAAGTTTTGGAGACATACCTCAAAAGATGGGCTAAAAACAAAGAAGTCATCCATAAAGACTTCTAAAAACTTCTCCACTATGTCAGGAAATATGGCCATCATGCACATTTGAAAGGTCGTCGGTGCATTGCATAACCTAAAGGACATCCTTCTTTAGGTAAAAGTGCCAAAGTGACAGGTGAAAGTGGTCTTTTCTTGGTTAGCAAGGTACATAGGAACTTGATTATAATCAGAGTAACCATCAAGAAAGCAATAGTAACCCTGCCCTGCTAACCTCTTCGAGGATTTGATCAATAAATGGCAAAGAGAAATGACGTTTCCTAATCATGGAGTTGAGCTTCTAGTAATTAATGCACACTCACCACCCAGTGGTGGTTTTTGTGGGGACAAGCTCTTCTTTCTTTTTTGCTACCATTGTGATACTAGAATTTTTGGGTACCACCTATGTGGACTCACCCACTTATTATCAAAGATATGGTATATAATACCAGCATCTAGCAACTTCACTACCTCTCGCTTAACCACCTCTTTCATGTTGGGGTTCAACCTCATTTTCATTTCATCAGAAGGTTTGGCATCCTCCTCAAGATGGATGCGATGCATGCAAACAGAGGGATCGATACCCTCAAATCATCCATGCCCACCTTATAGCACTTTTATGCTCCTTAAAGAAACTTAGAAGCTGACTCTCTTGGTTAACATTTAAGTTAGAAGCTATGATAATCGGGACTGTCTCCTCAAGACCTAAAAATGCATGCTTGACTGTAGCCGGTAATGGCTTCGAGTGGTGCCTTAGTGATGGTAAGGCAGGTTCGCTAGACAATGAAGGTAATGGCTCGAATGAAGCCCACCAAGGTGGAAAGTCTAGAGTCGATAGCGTCAAGTAGAACATTAACCTCCTCTATGGACCCTTCACTATCAAAATTGTCTATCCTAAATTGAGCTAGACATGCCTCTAGAGGGTCCTCAAGTAAGCCTCCTCTACTATCTCACCGACCACATCCACAAATAGGTACTATTTCCTTCAAAGGGTTCTTTAGGATTCTTGAAAAACATTGAGTTTCACTTGCATATTCCTAAATAAAACATCCATAGCCCCAGTACGACAATTTATGCAAGCATTGGCAGTAGTCAAGGAGGGTTGGCCTAAGATCATCGGGATTTGCTTCTTAGTGCTAGCTATCGGTTCCATGTTCAAAACCAAGAAGTCAACAAGGAAATAAAACCTATCAACTTTCACAAGAACATCCTCAATCATACCATAAGGCACCTTGAGGGACCAGTCAGCCAATTGAAGTGTGATAGTGGTGGGCTTCAACTCGCCAAGCCTGAATTATTCATTCATAGAGTATGGTAACAAATTAACACTCACTCCCAAATCTCGCAAAACTCTATCAGTGAAATGGTCGCTTATGATGCATGCAATGGTTGGGGGTATGCCATTCAACAAGATGGAGCTTACTTGTTCCGTGAGTAGGACCTTTTGGAAAACGCATGTCCAAGATTTATGCTTTTCCATACATAGGTCTTTCAAAAAAATTTCATAGGAGGGTACTTGTTTAATCCTCTCCAACAAGGGAAGGTTGATTTTCACTTGTTTAAAAACCTCTATCATTGCCTCCATAAATGTTTCCTTCTTATTGAAAGGGGAAGGTGTATCAAGGTATTGTGAAAAGGGTGTCTTAGGCAGTATGGTGCCTTAGGCTCATGTAAAGTACTAGGGGCCAAGTCATCCCCTTTTGGTGTTTCTTCCTCATTCTTACTCTTATCGGGTTTACCACCATGGTCATCATTCTTAGCTTTGGTTGCATCAGACGCAAGTGGTTGAGGTTCTAACTCCCTTTCACTTCGTAAAGTAATTACTGCATGCACCTATTCATGGTTTTTTTCACTCTCACTCGACCCATCTGCTTTATATTGCCTGTTAGGGTTAGCCACAGTCTGACTCGATAATTTTCCCTCATCTCTCATGTTTATGTTATTGGCCATTTGACCCAATTGAGCCTCAAGCTTGGCAATGGAGTGAGTGTGTGAATGAACTATTGGTGCTAGCCCCTTAAGCTCATAGAGAAATTCCAATACTGGAGTCTCAAAGGCTGAGTTGCCTTGAGGAGTAAGCATGGGTTGTAGTTGTTGGTAAGGTTGTGCTGGGCAGCATGAAGATTGATTAGTAAAATTATTAAAATTCTGCCTTGGTGGTGGAGGAGTGTAAGAAGTGCCTTGTGATGAGGGTCTCCATGAAAGATTATGGTGATTTCTCCATCCCAAGTTATACATGTTGAAATATGGATCATTACCTAGTCTGGAGAATCCTTGAGCCGTACTCACATGCTCTTAGACTATCTCTAAAAATTGGTGCCAAAAGACACTCACTCAAGTCATGAGCAGGGTTCGTACAAATAACACAAGCCTCATTGAATTGAGGTTGTACTTGTTGTGTAGGGGCATGCCCTACAACTAACAATTGGTTCATTTTATGAGACAACGCCTCTACTTGGTGGGCTAACTCGACATTGTGCCCAACCTCATAAACGCCCCCTCTTTTCGAGGCTCTAATAACAGGTTACCGAACTTGCTGGGCTACAGAGGCATGCTGAAGAGAATTATCACTTAAATAATTGCCATGCCTTGGCATCACTTTTGGCCATAAATGTCCCACCACAAGATGAATACACCATTGGGCGGTGAGGCTCGGTTAAGCCATAATAGAAAGTCTGGACAAGTTTCCAATCGAGCAATTGGTTGTGAGGACATTGTTGGAGAAGGTCACGAAGCCTCTCCTATGTATCATGGAATTGCTCGCCATCAATTTGAGCAAAATTTGTGATAGCACGCCTCAGTGGTTGGTCATACCAATGTGGAAAAGTACTCCTTCAAAAAATTTTGTTGTAATTGGTCCCAAGTTGTGATAGAATTAGTAGGTAAGGAGTTCAACCAATGTTTGGCCTTATTCTTGAGTGAAAATGCGAATAGTTGTAGCACTTTGCATTTTTTTTTCTTCGCTCAAGCGAAGGTTTGTTTGCTCGAGCAGTTTTTCGTTTCATACAGGTCTTTGGTCTATTGTAGACGCGCCCTTGGGGGCGTCATGCTACAGTTCGGACCCAAATGTCACGGTTTTGAATCTGATCCCGCAAAGTGCAATGCCAGACCGATAAATCACCAAAGAGTCCAAATCTGGCAAATTGTTTTGGAAAACTGATTTTTAAGAAAGAAGTGCCAAACATGGACTGCTTTGCCAGATACAAAGTCGCCACCTAAATATTTTATTTTGGGGGAAATTTAAGAAACCCTGACTCGTGCCTAAGGCCACGTGTCCGTCATCACCAAAGTTGCCTCGGCTTGGGAACTTGTATACGATTGGGGAAGGTCATCTACGAGCACCCCCGCTCACCCGATCAAAGATCGGCCACTACTAAACATGATATCTTGTTTTTGAAAACACATGCGTTCTTATTCTGGTTAATTAGCTAGAATTACTATGTGATGAGCACAACACACAAGTATAGACTAGATTGCCTAATTTGGAACAAAGCATCGCATATCCGTTTGTTTGGAAATGGTTTGAAGTTTGCTACTCACAAGTAGGCTAAAATGCGGATTTCGATGAATTGTTCCAATTCAAGTAATCTAACCTTCACCCACAGGCATTCAGACAGTTTATATCACATAAGTAGTTAGCCTCATGGCAAGCATGCTTTCATGGCAACACTCACACGCATGTAGTATGCTAAAGCGTAAACACTCACAGTGTACTCCGAGCCAAAACAGAAACTAGTTAGTAATCAATGCATGATCCTAGTTCATATTAAGATGGCTAATGCAACACATGCAAAATGCAACTAGAAATAGGCTTGGCTATTCTAAGATGACATATGAAATACGATTTGATAACCATGTATTCAAATTGGAATTGAAGTAAAATGCGGTTAGTATGATGCATCGAGCCCGGTGCATGCAATATAGATGAATGATGCAAACATGCATAGCATGAGGATGCTAAATAAAATATGCCCTAAGACTAACCATCAAAAGTAGGTAAGTAAAAGGGAGAAAGACGTGGTGTTAAAAGACATGCACACACGCACGCACACTTATTACAAAATTCACCCTCTCGACGGAGGGTCCGAATAAATAATACAAACCAACTAATTAACTAACTAATAAGCTAATTAATTATTACATAACCGAATAAATAACTAGTTACAACTAATTATTACAAAACTTAATTAATCGACAAATTAACTAATTAACTACGAATGAAAAGCGACAAATAATGCTGCTCCAGCTTTGTCTCGAAAGCTCTCTGGATGCTCTCTAGAGGCTCTGTCTGCAGGGTGTCCTTGAGATCTTGCTACTGGAACTTACCAAAACATGCTGGGGAGTGCATCAGTGGCCTGCCGGCCATGGGAAGATGCTGCCGACCACTTGCTGGCCAAAGATGGTACACTACCGGCCAAGAATGAAGGACTGCCGGCCATCTGTAAGGCACTGTCGACCACTGATGTGCTGTGACATCGAGCTACAGCATAGCACAAAATAGAGAAAAAGGGAGGGTCTCCCAAGGGTATGTACGCATTATGCCACCCCATATCACCTCGAAACATCAAGGGAGAGGCATAGTCGGATCCACGACCATCAATCACGCATCCCGATGCATGATGGCCAAAGATCCAACTTGTGCAAATCAATGTGAAATGAATGCACAAATAAACACATAAGTGCCTAGAACTCTGTCATGGATAATCAAGAACGTCGGCGATCGAGAATTGAGACACGTTTCATCACTTGAAGTATGAAACATTCCTCGTTTCTCATGCTCGGATTAACACTTAATCCAAACAACAATGCAATGCAAGGATGGCATACACAATGCTAACTTGAACATGCAATCATGCAATATGACTTAAGCATGCAAAATGCAGTGTAATAAACATGCAACAACATGTAATGGAACTAGCATGTGACAACATGCAACGATGGAGCAAGCGTAGAACAATATGCAAGACAAGCATGCAACAACATGCAAGGGATGGAGCAAGCATACAACAATATGCAAGACAAGCATGCAACAACATGCAAGGGATGGGCTTAAACCAAGATGGGCAGGCCTCAGTGATGCCCAAATCAGTGGCCATAATGCTAAGATGAAGGCACCGAAAACACATACAAGCATGCATGCCAATTGGCTCATCAATTGAGGCATAAAGGTGCAACTCTCAAGAACACCTAAAGAGTGGAAAACATGGAAGTGTAACAACACTAAGTGCACTGGAATGAGAGGATAAACGATGCCAAATCATTAAACAACACAAACACAAGTAAAGCATGCGAAGGTCCTTAAAGCATGGAGCTATCAAAGAGGATTACAAAGGAGGTACGCAATACATGGCACAAATGCATGAACTAAGCATGGACAGAGCTTAAATAGGTCAAAATGAGTACCTAAACATGTTGAGATGAGGGTCCAAAGACCTAAGCATGCAAGCATACAAGCTAAGCCATAAACTAGGCAATAATGCACAACACTCAAAGGTACTTAAAGCATGATTGAAGTGGGAATATGGCAATGCTATAGGCTCTGAAATGAAGTATTAAATGATGCCAAATCATCTGAATAGCTCAAAGATAGCATGCATGAGTCAACAAAACACAAAGCTTGCAAGGCCAATTACACTACAGCTATACAAAGCATGGAGGATATGGGAAGGGCAACCCAAAATAGTCCTAGAACATGTTAAAATGAGACTAAAACATGTATGGAAGTAAGCCAAAACAAGCTAGCATGGTGAGTATGAGGCATGATGCATACAAGGCAAATAAGGTGGATTACACTACACCTATTAAGACCAAGCATGGGATGACTCAACTAACAAAAATCAGAGTTAAGGCATGTCAAAATAAGCCCAAAAAACCACTGAGATGGCATCCCAAAGATCTAAGCATAGAGGCATGCACAATGATCCATTCATGAGGCATAAAATACAAACTCTCTAAGACATTGAAAGCATGTCAAATGTAGGTGTGTGACCACATTTCATGGACTGAAATAACATTCAAGATGATGGCAAAGCATGGAAACATCACATGGATGGCATGGTAGGGGCTTCAAAACCCAAGGCTAGCCAAAGCATCTACACTATAGCTATACAAAACATGAGTGATATGACCATGGTAGCCTGAAACAGTCTTAGGACAGCCCAAACTAAGAATAAAATCATGCTGGAGCAAAGCCAAAACATGCTAGAATGATGAGTCAAAACATCATGCACATAAAGCTAGTAAGCAAGATTTGTTCTACAAGTATATGGAGCATGAAAAAGATGACCAAATCCACTTTAAACAGAGTTATGTCATGGAAAAACATCACTAAAAACATGCTGAAATGGACTCAACATAAGCTAGGCAAACATGCTACTTTGATGAGCCACAAATGGGATTATACTACACATACAAGATGCATGCAAAAGGTGACCAAACCGGACATGGACAGACTTAAGGCAGGTCCTAGAAGTCACAAAAAAAGTGCCTGAACAAAGTCTCAAAAGTAAAGGGATACATGCTCCTTTGATAGGTCAATAACTCAAGCAAACAAAACAAAAAGGGAGGGGGTCACCCCCCTCTGGTTTTGGGCCCCAAAACCACGTGCCTATCATTGAAAATCCACTAGATTTTAGTGGCTAAAAGGCCAAACCAAGACTACCTCAAAGGCCTTAAGGCATGGCCTAAAACAAGGTCAAACAAGGCAAACAAGAGGGTTGCACACCCCTAACACCAAAAAGACCTTAAACAAACTTCAAAAGCACTTAAATATAGAACTTTTTTCAGTTGAAAACAAGGCCTAAAACAATATGCAAGGATGGCCAAAATGAGGTACAAATAAATGCTAAAATGGGGAATATACTCACCCTTGAAGATCAACTTCGAAACCAGTAACCTCAGGGGCCAAAAACCAAGTTTCAGAGCTCAAGTAACACTCCCAAGAACCTCAGCCCAAAGATGGTGGTGTATCTCTATGTGTTGTAGTGTAAAAGTGTACGAAAAATGGACTTTAGAACACTATTCTATGCAATATATAGAGAGAGAATGAGAAATATAGAGAGAGAGAGAGGTCTTTTTTCTCTAAAATGGTTGAACCTTTGCTAAGGAGAGAGGGCCTCTCCTTGTATAGAAGAAAAACAAGAAGAAGCTTGTTAAACAAGCTTGGTAAGAGGTTCATCCCTCCATACACGTATATGGAGGGGAAAGGAGTGAAAACCACCTGGCTCAAAAGATCTGGCGTGAAACCTGCTGAGACAAGGGGTCTGCCGGCCATCAGTGGTGGCTGGCAGTGGCTCATTGATGGCCGGCAGGCATCATCAATGGCCGGCAGTGGCAAAGGCATGGCCGGCAGGGCCAAAAAGGGGCCGGTAGTGTCTTCCACAAAGCATGCAGAAAGGGCCAACACATGGTCCAAAAAAAGGGGCAGGAAGGATATAGGGTTTGGAAAGCTCAAACCTGTGACGTTCCGCCGCGGCATTTGAGTACTCGGCAAGCAATCGAACTAGTTGTTGGGTGTACCTGCAAGCACAACCAAATCTTGAGGACGGTCAAAAATGGGGTGTCTACATCTATAGTTATGAATTCTGTGAATTTTGGATGTTCGCTGGAGCGATAGCTTGTTCACTTGAGCGATTTGTTCCTTGTGTAGTCTGAACTTCTGGGAGTTTGGTTTCTTAGCTTAAGCCTTGGTTTGGTCACTCGAGTGATATGTTGTGTCTGACACTTGAGCGCATGTTTCATCATTCGAGCAGTTTGTCCGAGATCAGCCACTTTAAAAGTCACTTTCGTCCACTTTTTCCTCACTTTTTTAGGTTCTCTCTCCCTCTCTCCTCTCTCCTCCTTCCTCTATTTTTGGGTTTTCAAACTTTTAAGCTTGGCTTTTATCTATTTCTATCCATTTTCTACACCTAATTCAATATACCAAAACATAGAGCTTGGTGAGAGCTTCCTTTTAATTTGAGCGGATCGTGTTTTTATCATCGTGGGTTTTCGGGTTTTCTCCTCTTTGCTTTAAGAGGTAGGAACTTCTTTGCTCATTTTCAATGCCTCATTTGAGATGAACATGTGGTAGTTTTTATAGCATAAAAAACATGATTTTATGATGTAGTTTTCGAAAGCATGAAAGGGGGTTTAGGGTTTTGAGTTTTGGGAGTTAAATAACTTGTTTTTGGTTACTTTGATAAATTGGATGATAGTTAATCATATATATGTTTAGAGGGATGGAGAAGCCCTAATTTGCAATTAAGGGTTTAATAAAATGGAAGGAACTAAAATTGTGTAATTAGTAGGTTATGTGTTTACATTAGTGACTTGGAGTTTTGGTTTCTAAAAGAAGTAAATTAAGTCTTGTGACTGTTTTGGTTGTTATGGTGTTGTGTTGGACTATGGTTGCGTATTAACAAAATTGGGATTTTGGCTATCAAAAAGGAATTTTGGCTAATGATTCTGAGTGTTGAAGATTGAGTTAATGGGATTTGGTTTTGGAATAAAAAGCACACTTATAACTCTTTTATAAATTGAGAATGAATGTGGGTTTGAACGTTGGACAATTGTTGTTGACATTTTAGTAGTTGTTGTTATTGTTGTTGTTGAACTTAATGCCTTATAATGATTGTACCATCTTATTACGTGAGTTAGACGTATAGTGCTTAGAGGTTTTGTCCTTGGTCATCGGTGGCTGATAGTATTGATTATTGGTTTGACTACAGGAGTTATGTCATATAGAATAATTGTGTAATTTGAAATGTATGGGAACTGTGACGAGTTGATAATGTTATATGTGCTTCGAATAAAAGGTGCCACGCCATTCCAGATAGCGCCTGGTAAAATGGTATGCACTTCGAATCAGAGGTGTCACTCCCTATCAGTTAGCGCTTGGTAAATTGTCAGAGGTACCATTACTTCCAGCAGGAGTTTGGTAAATTGGTATTGTTATGGAAAGATGTACCTAGCTTACCATACTTGAGGCAGGTGGAGCATGGATTTGCTTCTCGTTGTTGTCTTGATTTATCATTATATATGTTGTGTTATGATGGTTACGGGTTGGTGAAGCTAGTTTGTCCTACGTGTTAGTGTTGTGTAGTGGTTATCGTATATGTGTTGCTTTTCGTTGATCACATGTATATGTATATGTTCATGCATAGAGATGTTGTATTATGTTGTTTGAGGTGTTCCTTTACCCTTATGCTTCAGGCTAGAGAAGGTGGTGGATGTGTTGATAGGTGTATGTATAAGGAGTTGGGGTGTAAGGAATGAGAGGGTGATTGGGTTATATGAACGTGTTTTCAAAACAAGTTGTTGTTATGTAATTCTTTTGAATGAAAATGAGAAGTGAGAAATGGAAGGAAATGGTTATGTGCTTTTTAAGTAAAAATGGGTGATTTTGGAGAAAATGTACTTATATATGTATATTTTGGATATAAAAACTATCACATTACTTATATAGTATGATGCGGTGCATTCATGATCATAGCTATCTGTATGTTGCTATTGTTAGGATCATTTTGGGATCTCTACTGGACTTTATGTTCATCCCAAATTGTTAACCATTTTTCAGGTGCAAGTTGAGAAGTGGTTCAATATGAAAGGATCTTCTTTAATTGATAGCCGAGGGGCCTTATATTTGTTGGCGGTATGCCATTGTTATAAAAGGGTCAAGCCCTTTATTTTCATGTAATAATGTCAGTCTACAAGCATTTCTTTAATTGTAAAGCATTTTGCATCCAATGTATATATGATTGAGAGAATTTTTATTTATTTATGAACGGGAATGTATATAGCTTCTGCATGACATCAATGAAATTGGATTATAATAATGGTTGTGGTAATATTATTCAAGTAATAAAAAGTGGGGTGCGACAACTTGGTATTAGAGCGGTCGAGTTTGAATAATTTGGGCTCGTGGGAAGTGGTTTTAACTGCAATAGGTTTATTATTCTTGGTGAGGACGTTTGCATATAGTTAGGACAAGTGTTAGGACTGTTTGTGTTGAATTTATGTGAGCATGAGGTTAAGTTTCATGGATAGTGCTTGTGGTTGGTGAACTTGCTTTGAGGTCTTATTTGAAACACGCTTGATCAACGTGGTTTCTGATGAGAATTTCTTAAGAGTTCTGGGACGAGTAGTTATCCTTGTGGACTTGATTCTATTATGTGAGTAAATGTTTAAATTGTTTATATATGGTGTGGTTTTGTCCTAAGTGTGTCTTGTAGCTTAGCAATGGTAAGTGCGTGCCTCGAGGAAGGCAAGAATTTTGTTCACTAAATTTGGTTTTTGCTTTTGTTAGGATGTCTACATAAGGAAATAAAGTACGGGCTGGGAATAGAAGTGTCAGTAGGGGTACAACTGTTTTGTTAGCATCGGCTCTTGCAGCATCGGCTGTGGGCGAGGAAGTTGCATGTGAGATTGTAAGAGCAGTAGTGAGAGATGCTCTAACTCTCAATAAGAGGGACAATGACGTACTCTTAAGCTTACTAAGGAGTTTTTTCTCTCTAATCCACCTGAGTTTTTAGGAGAGCCTAAACTGTTGAAGGTAGAGGACTGGTTAGAACAAATTACCAGGACTCTTGCTATGCTCAGAGTTGAGGATGAGGGGTTGTGGATTTCTTTGGTGAGTTTCCAACTGAAGGGAGACACTGGTTATTGGTGGAAGTATGCGAAGAACACTATAAATACCACTTAGGTTGCTTTCACTAAGGCCTTTTTGGCCAAATACTTCCCTCCTTCCGCTCGAGAAAGGTTGAGGGAGTTGTTTATTGAGTTGCATTAGGGTGCTACTCCTTTGGTACAATTTAAGTTGAGGTTCACTAGTTTGTCGAGGTTCGCTCCTAAGTTAGTGGCAATAGAGGAGCGTCATTGTATAAAGTTTGAGAGGACGTTGCGTGATAATAGTTGGGAAAAGATTGCTGGATCTATGTGAAGAAACTCTCATGCACTAGTTAAGGCGGCAACCCATGTGCAAGCCACCATTTTGATTGTTGGTTAGGATAGGGAGGAGGCCATATTAGCGATCCATACTATTTGTAAGCACACTAGGCTAAGTAAGAGGTAGAGGATAGCACAATCTCAATCTGAGGCACAGTCTTTGTCTTCGTTGGTGGGTTCGGACTCATCCTTTGGGAGGTCCAATGAGGTCTAGGCTTCAAGCCAATCAAGGAGTAGGGAGTATTGTTTGTTTCGGTTATGGTCAGTTGGGCCACGTTAAACATTTATGCATTTAGCATGGGAATTCTTCGGGTGTTTCAGAACCTAATCGGATTTAGTCTCATCAGTCCAGCCAGGGGCGGTATCGATACTAGACCTGAGTAGGCCAGACTTGGAAGGTCTCACGAGGGTCGACTTTCCTGTCAACACAGTAGTATCATTGAGAAAGGGGGCTTTTATTAGAGACTAGTGATGTAATCTTTAGGTTTTTGTTGTTGATCGGTATGTTATTGGATGTTGAGGCAACCTGATTACATGTTTGCGTGTATGTTGTTTGTTTATCCCCATGTTTTGAGGATGTACTGGATTTTCAACTTTCTTTGGAATGAGAAGTTGTTATTGGGATTGGTGATTCTAGTGGTGTTGTATACATGTTTATTGCGTCATGAGTTGATTGTGCGTTGGCCTGTGAGGCTTATTTTGTTTGAGAGTTATTTGTTGAGGATGAGTAATCTGAGTCATTGTGATTAGTTTTGCTATATTATGAGGGCAGAATTGCATAGTTCTAAGAGTGTGTTTGGGGTGATGTGAAGGCTTAGAGTGTTATGGAGTTGGTAGAAGCTACTTGGTGGAATGTGAAAGTGTTTTGAGAGAGTGTAAAACTCGTGTCTTTTAATGATGAGAGTAGTGCTTGCATTTGCGGTTTGTTGAGAATTGGTAGATTGTGCATAGTTGCGATTTAGTTTGTGGTACTTAAGTGTTGGGTGGCATTACTAGTAATGGTGTGGAGTTTGTGAAAGTAAGGAGAATTTCCTGGTTGAATGTTAAAAGGATTTCTTGAGAGAGAGCAAGGTTTGTGTTCTCTATAATGGGTGTAGTGTTTATGTTGGTTGTTTTGTGTGTCTAGAGTTACATAAATTGCCGTTGACCTTATAGGTCTTTTTTTCGGGACATGAAGTGTTTGATTGCCATATAGGTATGAATGTTGAACTGGGTTGACTTGGAAGTGAGTGTGGCATAAGTTAGTCTCAAGGAGTTTAGCTCAGACTCGGAGATGTGGGTGAGTAGGTGTTAAGTCCCATGTAGGGTTGAGCAGTGTTGGTTACATGTCAATGTTTATCATCAAGTGTAGAGAGTTTTGAGTTCATTGATTAGTACCCGATTGGGTTGACACATAGTCACCTCAGGGTTTGAGGCTGGACCAAGGAGTTGTAGGGTTGAGACTGCCTTAGAGAACACTAGACTGTGTTGAGTTGCGCTTAGATGAGCATGATGCTTTGCATAAGTTTGTGGAAATCCCTTGGGTTAGGGTTATGTGGTGAAATTGTGATCTTATGAGCGCATTTGTGCAAATATATGATTAATATATTGTGATAACAATCGTGGAGGAATGGAACTCCCAAAATGTTTAAAGTTGTATGCATCTTGTCTTTTGTTGGCGCAATTATTATTTCTATGAATTGTTATTATAAAAATGTTGTGTTTATATAGTGGCATCATTGTAGGAGTGATGAGTGTCGTTGGGTGATGGTTGAGATTCACAGGTAGTATGCAGAGAAACGATTCAGAAAATGAATTTTCCTTACGTTGTGGCCTCGGATGGCATAGTTAAGTTGATAAGGTTGTCGTTTTAATTGAACTAAATCGTAATAAGGAGTTTATGGTGAACTAATGTGACTGGTTATGTGTTGTGGGTAACACTTATCATTTCCAAAAATGTCTTACGAAACTTTTAAGTTTTGCGTGGAAATCGAAAACGTCTCCTGTTTGTGGATAGTGCAAGTTTGAACAACTTTTGAGAAAAATATTGTACAAAGAAAAGATTTTCAATGTAAGAAATAAGGAATTTTTTTTTTTTTTGGTATGTTGTTAATTATTACACCTTTTGCGGTTGGGTTGGGTTGTGACTTAGCTTGGATTGTGTCATGACCCAAACCCGCCCCTAGAGGTTTAGGTCATGACCAGCTAGCAATCCCATATTACCTCCGGCCTCAATAACAAAATCATATCATAGTATAATAACGGGGCTTAGCGAAAGCAATAACAAAATATAACTAAGTCCATTAGGTAGTGTTTACATGATAACATCATAAAAAGAACAAGACATTTATTATACAATAATATAATATTTACAACCAGCTTTGAGTTCAACTTCGTACATAACATGTTTCACAATATACATATTACACATTCATCAAAAACAAAATCAAGACTATTCAAAAGGTTGACAAAAGCTTGGCACCTCAACAGATCAAGTATAGACACCTCATTTTTGACTGCCCCTAAGACTTGGGTGTGTAGACGTCCCCGAACGTCCCGGGAGGGAATCCTGTTTTGTTCATTGGGGCTTACTACAGTTTGGACTCAATGTCACGGTCCTGTATCTAATCTCGCGGAGTGCAATGCAAGACCGATGAATCATCAAAGAGTCTAAATCCTGCAAATCGTTTTGAAAAACTGATTTTTAGAAAGAAGTGCCAAACATGGACTGCTTTGCCAGATATAGAGTCGCCACCTAAATATTTTATTTTAGGGGAATTTAGGAAACCCTGACTCGTGCCTAAGGCCATGTGTCCGTCATCACCAAAGTTGCCTCGGCTCAAGAACTTGGATACGATTGGGGAAGGTCACTTCGTGAGCACCCCCGCTCGCCCGATCAAAGATCGGCCTCTACTAACCATGATATCGAGTTTTGAAAACATTATGTGCTCTTATTTCGGTTTATTAGCCTAGAATTACTATGTGATGCGCACAGCATACAAGTATAGACTAGATCACCTAAGTTGGAACAAAACATCTCATGTTTGTTTTTGAAAGAAATTTGCTACTCGCAAGTAGGCTAAAATGCGAATTTTGCCACCCTCAAGTGGGCTTAGAAAATATGGTGATTTGCCACTCTCAAGTGGGCTTAAAACTCGCAATCAATGAATTGTTCCAATTCAAATAATCCAACCTTCACCCACAGGCATTCAGGCAGTTATATCACATAAGCACATAGCCTCATGGTAAGCATGCTATCATGGCAGTCACTCACACACATGCAAGGATGCTAAAGCATAAATACGTACCAAGTACTCCAAGCCAAAGAAAGAAGCTAATTAGAAATCATGCATGAATCCTAACTATGCTGAAATGCCTAATGCAACACATGCAAAAATGCAACTAAGATAGGCTCGGCTATTCTAAAATGGCATATGAAATGCAACAACTGATACACGTATCTAACTCGGAATTGAAATACAATGCAGTTAGTATTATGCACCGAGCCCGGTGCATGCAAGACAGATAAATGGATGCAAACATGCGAGCATAAGTATGCTAATTGAAACGTGTCCTAAACTAACCATCATAAGCTGGTAAATAAAAAGGAGAAAGACGTGGGGTTGGAAGGCATGCATCACACACACACGCACACTTATTACAACATTGCCCTCCTCGGAGGAGGGTCCGAATAAATAATACAGAATCAACAAGCTACAGCTAATTATTACACAACTCTAATTAATCAACAAATTAACTAAGTAAGCATGTAAACTAAATGAAGTAGGCTACCTCGGCTCTGTTTGGATTGAAAAAGGATGCATGCATGCTTGAGCTGCCTTGTCGGGAAATCCCTCGCGACGCCCTGACTCGCCTTCATTTGCAATTGATGTCAGAAACTTGCACAAGGCTCCAGAAGGCTGAAACTCCACCCTGGGAAGCTGTGGGAGGGCTGTCGACCAGCCCTTGGCCTTGGAGACCACCTGCCGACCACCTTTTGTAGTGGAGACCAAAAGAGGTGGTCGGCCTGCCAGAAAAGCTAGTCAGCCGACCAGTTTTTGCCTCCTGTTCCTGGTTTTCTGCAACACAAAGCAAGAGAGAGGCATATCAAGGTATTTTCAACAAATGTGTGCACGACCACTCTCCCATCATTGTACAAGCTCAAGGGAGTGTAGTCCTCGACCCTCGGGCCACCAATCACGCATCTCGATGCATGATGGCCGAGGAGTCGAATTGCATGACTTGATATGGAGTGAATGCACATATGAACACATAAATGCCTAAACTCCATCATGTGTTAGTCAAGAGGGTCGGCGACCGGGAATTGAGGTATGTTTCATCACTTTGAGTACAAAACGTTCCTTGTTTTCTGTGTTTGGACTAACTCCTATTCCAAACACAATGCAACAAGTATGGCATGCACAATGCAACTTTAGCATGCAAGCTAAATGCAATGCAACTTGGTCATGCAAACATGCAAAGGGGTGAAACATGCAAACATGCACCTAGCATACACAATATCAATATGGAATGCAACATGAACAACCTAGCAAGGCTAATGGCATACACAATGCACAATGCTAATGTGCACATACTCAATGCAAGACAATCATAAGCATGTAACAATATGACAAAATGAGACTAGCATACACAATGCGAATGTCAAATAGCATACTCAATACGACGAACTACATGGCATGCGCAATGCTAAATGGACTTAAACCAAGATGGATAGGCCTCAGCCATGTCCAACTTAGTGGCCAATGGATGATGAAATCAAAGCAACAAGATACACATAAGCATGCAAAATGCAAAGGCTCCAAGCCAAGGGCACAAGATGCAACTCTCCAAGAGCATGGCAAGGATGAAATATGGCATACAATGACACATATTCCAACTCTGAAATGGCATACAAAAAGGCTCCGAATCATGCAAACGACTCACACAATGCACGTTGGAAGGCTCAAGTACCGAAACTAGTGAAGCACATTACACTAGAGGTATGCAAAGCAATGCTCAAATGACCAAACCAACTTCTAACAGACCTTATGCAGGTCCAAAACAGTGGCAAAATGAGCTAAAATGATGGCTTGACATGCACCAAAATGAAGCTCATGCAATGGCTCACAAATGGGGTATAAAAGCACAACTCTCAAACACATTGAAGGCATGATAAATATGAGAATATGACACACCTATAAACTCTAAAATATCATATTCAATGATGCCAAAACACTAAAATGCCTCAAGCAACACATGCAAGGGACCCCAAAACTCAAAGGTAAGCAAGGCTATTACACTACAACCATGCATGACAAGCACCAATCGACCAAGAGGCCTACAAAAAAAGCTAAGGCAGCCCAAAATATGAACAAAACATGTTTGGAGTGTGGCCAAAAGGTGCTAGAATAGAGGGCCAAAACAACATGCAATGTGAGCTAGTAAGCATGATTTACACTACAAGCCTATGAAGCATGTGAGGGGCCACCAAACCAGCCAAAAACAGAATCACGGCATGCCAAAATATGACCAAAAAACCCACTGAAACATGGTCAATACATGCAAGAATGACATGCTCCTTTGATAAGCTATAAGAGGGGTTATTCTACACATGCAGGGGACACACCCAAGGTGAAAAAACCAACTCTAGACAGAGCCTAGGCAGGCCCTAAAACTCACAGAAAAGGGCCTGAAACAAGGCTTGGAGGTGTGCAAATAAGGGCTCCTTTGTTAGGCCAAATATGCTAGAAAACAAAACAAGAAGAGAGAGGGTCACCCCTCTCTGATTTTGGCCCTCAAAACTACATTCCAACCACTAAAAATCTTCTGGATTTCAGTGTCTAAAGGGCCAAGCAAAGCTCAATACAAAAGCCTTAGGGCATGGCTCAAAACAAGGCAAAATGAAGCATGCAAGGGGGTAGATGACCCCCAACAGAAAAATGATCTTAAACAAACATGTTAAGGGCCTCACAATAAAACTTTTTTCAGTTTACACCAAAGCTCAAATATGTTTGAAAATAAGGCTAAGAGATGGATCAAAATAATGCTAAAAAGAGGGAAATGGTGTGTTACCCTTGTAGCACAAAAGGACAGCAACTTCTGGACCCAAAAACCAGACCTTTAGCCTCTGAAAATGACCTCCAAAGACCTCAAAGCAATGGTGGAAGTGTATGGCTATGAGGTGTAGTGTAAAAGGGTCAAGAACTATGCACTTTTGGAGCCAAAATGGTGAGATATAGAGATGGATACATGTTTTGCCTTAGACCAATTTTCTGAACCCTAACCAAGGGAGAGGAGGGCCTCTCTTATAGCCAAAAGAAACCAAAGCTTCTCCAAGAAGCTAAAAAACAAGGGCAAAGATCCTCCATACACGTGTATGGAGGATGCAGTCTGTGCCTCCCAGCTGGAATCAACTCACTGAGACAAAACAGGAGGAAAGGGGCCGACCAGTTCAGGTGGTCAACCAGTCGCTTTAGGTGGTTGGCCAGCTATTTCAAAAAGTCCAACTCCATGAAAGGTAGTCGGTAGCCCCATTTGGTGGTCTCCCAACTGAATGCAAGCTAGTGGTGTGGTGGGAGACCAGCAATTGTGGTCCAAAAATGAGAGAGACCAGTTACCTGACAAGAAAATCGGCCGACAGGAGAAAAGTGGGCTCCAAGGAGAAAAGGTGGTCTCCCACCCTTGTACCACCTTCCAAACAATGAAAACAAGGTCCATATAAAAAATGAACCAAGACAGATGCAAAACGAGGGTTCGGGGGTCAAAACGCTCAGCCGGCCTCGAAAACTGACTATTAAGCATCGAAAGTGGCGTGCGACCACAGAGGTGGTCTCCCGGGCCATAGTGTCCCTCTAGAGAGAGGAAACAAGGTGTGTGCCAAAAACCAGAGCAAACAGAGAAAGTTAAGCGGTCCCGAACCTAGGCGCACGGCCGACGGCTCCGAAAATTGGAAACTGGTCTCCAAACGGGAACAGTGGTCTACGACCACGAAGAGTAGCCTACGGCCACTGAGAGATGGTCTATGAGACCTCTCCCTCCCTTCGGGAAGAGAAATAGAACTTGGTTCGCAAATCGAGGCAAAACACAAAAGGGTCCTGAGGTCCGGGGGTAAGGCTCTCAGCCAAATTCTGAAACTTCAGAACGAGCACAACATGCACCATCACCGAGTGCTCAATTGATGACGTCTGAGTCTTAAAGTCGGTCAAAAATGTGGTGTCTACAAGGTGTCATGAATTGTTCACTTGATAATGAATTTATACGCTGTATAAAAACGCTCAATTTTCTTAGCAGGAAGCCTCGGTTTCAAGCCTCAGAAGCCTACCAACCTTGCACCACTTTTGGACCAAAACAGCATTGTTCCAAGCCTAACCACCTAGAAGCCTGCAAGCCAACTAGTGGCTGCTTGGCCAGAAGTGAGTGTACGACCGTCCCCCTAGTGGCTGGCTGGCCACTTGTGTCAGTAAAAATAGATATTTCTGCCAGCTGTGCCAACTGCCTCTGCAGGTGCATGCACTACACCAACTGTTTCTATACTGATATTTCCAAGAGAGTAAAATAATTTTCTATATATACTTGACCCCCTCTCATAAAATTAGATTAGAAAAATTTTGGGAAACAAAATTCTAGGAAAATATTTCTCTCTCTCTCTCTCTCTCTCTCTCTCTCTCTCTCTCTACCTTGGAACCTATACACACCTTGCCTAGACTCCCTAAATCAAATTTTGAGGGTTCTTTGCTGAGGTTATAGAGCTTCAATTTCAGCTCTTGAGGGTGAGAAATTGGTGGTTTATAACTCAAAATGTCACTCCTCTTCAAGAGGTAAAACTTCAAGCTTCTTTTCCTTACTTATTTCCTATCTTTATTTACTATTTTTGGACTATTTTTTCACTAGTTTTATGGGCTGAAACTTGTGGTTTAAAGCTATCAAAGATGGATGGGTTAATCACCCTTCTTTAAACCTTGTCTCTTAAGCTTTTGCCCTTGTGTTTCCCATCTCTACCTTAACTTTTTTTCAACTTTTTCCCACTAATTTTCAGAGATTTTTAGAGGCTGAAAATGTTGTTTTGAAGTCCCAAAAATGGAGGGGTAAGCCACCCCTCCTTTGACTTGCTTACTAGTTTAATTTCTTCATGGTTTTAGCTTACTCTTTTAGCCTCTTTTACCTTAATTCCGGCAATGTTTTAGCCTATTGTAGGACTATTTTAAGGTATTTATTTCATTTATGCTTTGTATCGTAGGCTTGTGGTGTAGTGGTCCTCATAGGTTTGGAGGTTTAGGCCTTAACCACCAACCTATTTGAGTCGACAGCATTTATTTCATGCCTTTCATACTTGTGTTCATACATAATCATCTCTGCACTCTCCCTCTTTTCTTGGCTTTTCCTTTCTTTTGAGAGTCGTTTCAACCGAGCGTTGTTTAAGCTTGAGAAAGAGGCTTTTCTATGCTTAATGATTTAATCTCTTCAGAGGTTCATTACCAAAGGCATTGCATCTCTCTCATGCCCAAAACAACTTGTTGTTTAATGCTTCCCTCCTTTTAGTGGACTTAATCTTCATTTTGGACTAAATTGACTAAGGAAGGGAAAGGTAATTAAAAGAGGCAATGAAATTGGACTAAAATGAAACAAGATAATAAAATCAAATCGGGGTGCAATTGGACGTTTATTAAACCCATTGAGTCTTGAGTCATTTCATACTTGTTAGTGATGATAATGATTCGAGATTCAATGTCGACCACTTCCCTTGATCAATTTCATGATAGGAAGGAGGTTTTGTTGGTCTCTTATTGAGCCTTTGTCTAATCGTATCATGGATCATCAAGCAATACCCTTGCGACTATTGATGGGTCGTGAATCAATTCTATCTCTTCCTTGATTTATTTTATCATAAGGGGAGACAGAGAGGATGAAAATCCCCTAGAAACACCCTGTTTCTACTCTATTTCTTTTCTGTTGCAGCAAGGCCGTACCTAAAATAATGGCCGGCTGGCCACTATTTGTATCTGGCCACTATTTGTATCTGGCCAACCACTTCTTCTGGCCGGTCGGCCACCTTTTTCAGCTAGGCAGTGTGCTTTTTCCCTGCTAAATATAGCAGAAGCAGAGGCAAAACAGAAGTATTTTCAGCAGACAGAACAGTTCTGGCAGCAAAATAGAGGCGGTTCTGGGAGGATGCTTGCATTGGCACATGTGGTTCCTTAACCCTCCGCTTGAGTTTAATTAGTTTGCATAGCTATTAGTTAAATTAGTTAATTAATTAGTTCTTTCCTTTGAACTTGTAATAGTGTAGCTTGCTTTTCGTGCTCCTTTCGGATATGACTAGCCCTACAGTTTGGACTCCCGTGGTTTTGAATCTGATTTCATAAGTGCAATGTGAAATAGTGAAAACACAAAAAGAGTTCAAATCTGGCGATTCTTTTGAAAAATCGAAGTTTGAATCAAATGCCAAAAATGGACTGCTTTGCCAGATTACAGAGTCGCCACCTAAATATTTTTGGAAAATTTAGGAAACCCGTGACTCGTGCCAAAGGCCATTAGTCCGTCATCACCAAAGTGTCTCGGCTCGGGAACTTAGGTATGAGAGGGGAAGTTCATTAATTGAGCACCCCACTCACCCGATCAAAGATCGGCCTCTACTAATCATGATGTGATTTTTTTTATTTACATTATATGCTCTTGTTCTGATTATTAGCTAACATTACTATGTGTTGCACATAAGTATAGACTATCTTGCAAAAGTTGAAACATTTTGATTTTATGTTTGTTTGAAACTTGTTTTAAATACGCTTCGCTTGAAAATGTGAGTTTGTATGTACATTAATCAATTTATCCCAATTTTAGCAATTAGGCTTCATCCACTGGCATTCAAACAGTTATATCATTTAAGCAAATAGCCTCATGGTTAGCATTCTTGACATGACAACACAAACATACAATGTAATATGCTAAAACACAAAAGCACTCACCTAGTACTCTGAGGCGAGCCAAACAAAGCAAAATCATTAGAAAGCATGCATGCCTCTAACTAATGCAAAGTGACTAATGCAACGCACACATTATGTAATTTTTAATAGGCTCGGCTATGAGCATGGTATTATGGTTCAATTCAAGGCATACGATAAATCACTTATTCAAGAAATGAATTTGATGCCAAAAAGTGTTTTGTGCTCTGAGATGAGAACAGTGCAGACAGAGCCTTTCTAGACCTTGTTTGTCCCTTCTGCCCCTCTCTGTTATGGAAAACCTCAAGAGAAGGACGAAGCCATTTTTGAAACCATCAATAAGCAAGTTACTTGCTTGATGATTTCGGACATGATTTGGACAAAAATCAATAAATGCAATAATGATAAGACCACCATTCCCTCGTATCATAAAGTGAGCTCAAAAAGGGAAGTAGAGACGCTTCAAGGGTTGTCAAAACACTATGAATTAATGTCTGATGACTCTTGACATGATAGATTTGGCATAACGTCTGGCCGAACCCAAGCAACCTTATTCATTTTCTTTATGTTGTGTAACAAGCCCGCG
>NW_021029367.1:431365-518685 GCF_004153795.1 Camellia sinensis
AAGACATACACACACTCACCCACACTTATTACATGTTTACCCTCACTCAAGGGTCCGAATGAATATTACAGTCCCAAATAATAAAACAAATAAAATTATTACAAAAAATTCCTAATTTAATTTAAAGGAAAGGTGGCGAAGGGAAGAAAGGGTAGCCGCAGCCTCTGCCTCGGGATGCGCGAATGATGCATGCTCGAATCCGTCTTGCCAAGAAAACCCGTACTGTACTCCTGTCGCCTCTGTTTGTACTGCCTTGTCTTTCTGAAAATTGCCAAAGTACTGGAGCAAGTTCCTTGCATCCTGCAAAGCACCACCGGCCGGACAGAATTACCACCGGCACTTCCACATTCCCATCGGCATTTCATGGATTCATCGGCACTCCAGATAGTGCCGGTCGCACTAAATTCTGCCGGTCGGCAGAAACTTCCTGCAGAAGACAATTTGACAGCAAACAGAGAACAGACAGTGCATGGCATGGAGTTCTTGGACACATGTAAGCATGGTCATACTTCCTATCATATTTTGAACTCAAAGAAGCATGACCTTCGATCTTTGAGCCATCAATGGTACATGATGACTCAAGGGATCAAACTTGCCACTTAATGTAAAGATGTATGCAACAAACACAATGAACCTCCGAAACCTTATCATGGCGAAGTCAAAGGCTCGGGGACCGAAAGTTAAGGCGCGTTACATCACTTGTGGTATGAACGCCCCTCAACTCTCACACTTGTTTGACACCCAAACCAAGTAATGCAATGCATGTTATGCAAAAACATGACTCAAAATGCAACATGATATCAATGTGCAAGGTATCCAAGAATCATGCAACTATGTGGGCAAGCATGCAATATTAGACATACAAGACACAAATGTGATGTAAAACATGGACGTTTTGAGCAATAGAATCATCATGCTACAACAACATGCGGAGCAACCATGCATCAATCATGAAGCAATCATGCAAAGATGGCTTAAAATGGCAAAGGGGCAGACCCTCACCCTCCTCAAAACAGTGGCCAAAAGTGTCCGATAGATGGACCAATGTTCATGCCAACATGCAAGCCAAAAGTCCTATGGTTAAGGCACAAAAGGAAACATTTCACTCTCATCAACATGACCACTCATGGCATGATTAAAACAAAGTAAAAACAGAATTTTTACATGCAAAATGGGACCCCAAAAACTCCTAATATGGCAGCTAAAGTATCTCCCATGAAACATGTGCACTAAGGCTCATTCCTAGGCATAAGGGGACACATCCTCAAGGCATTAAAGAGGCCATGCATGCACACATTCAAGCATGATTCTTGGACTAAAATGTGGTCCTTAGACGATGTTAAATCATGAGGGTAGTCACAAACATACATGCTAGAAGTCAATATGCTCAAAGCTTTCAAGCCAAATACAAAGCAACCCTAACAAACATGTCAAGCATGATCAAATGGATGACCTCCAAACTTTAAGCATGGAGAAACAATACAAAAGCTTCATGGGACCAAGCCAACATACACAAGAATCATGGCCTAATCATGATATGTACTTCTAAGCAAAGTAGAGCAATACAAAGCAAGTATTACAAGCATGCAAGGAGGCATAAATCCGGCCAAAAACAGAGGTTGCATATGACCTAAAATACCCAAAAAAAATCTGAAATGAGGCCAAGGATCATCAAGCACACATGCTACCCTTTTGAGCCACAACTCAAGGAAACAAAACCAAGAAGGGAGAGGGTGTCCCTCCCCTATGCAAGACTTCAAACCATCCTTTTTTGACACTAAAATGCACTGATTTTCAGTGGTCAAAAGACCAAACACTGAAGTGAACGAAACCTTATGAAAAGGACCCAAATGGATCAAACAAGGCTTAGAAGGGGGAGTTTGCACTCAAACCACAAAATGACCTTAATGAAAGTGCTAAAGCAGGAAAATACAAGCCCTTTTTTGTTATACACAAGGGCTAAAACAGCAAGCTAGATAGGTAAAAAACTATTGCAAGTTTGGGGAATATAAATCAAGATGCTCACCCTTGAAGAACCTTTGAAGAACAAATGGTCTAGCCTCCTTCTTTGGATCAAAACCAGTCCAAAACTCAAGAACAACTCCTCCAAGTCCCTCAATCTCGGAGTAAGGTGAAATGGTGTGTGTAATGTGCAAAAGTAAGGTAAAAAACACCTTTTGAGCTAAGAAACACACACAAAGGAGGAGAGAGGGGGAGGTATAGAGATAATATGTATCTATATCTCAAAGGTCTGGTTTTTGGTTCCAAGAAGCTAACCTAGATCAAAGAGGAAGACCCTCCTCTTATAAGACTCCCTCTTGCAAAGCTTATTCAACAAGCTTGGCTAGAGGGAAATCCCTCCATACACGTGTATGGAGGGGGAAGAGTTGTGCCAGCTATCACAGCTGGCACAAAATATCTCCATAAAGTGGATGAACAGTGGTCGGCTGCCCAAAAATGCCATTTCGCAAAAAACAGTGCCGACCGGCAACAATCTATGCCGACCGGCAATAAAGTGTGCCGACCGGCAAGCAAAAGTGCCGATGGCAGAAAAAGACCATCCGGTGGCCTCCAGCCACTGCCGGTGGTGTGTGGGGATGCCTCATAAGGCATTCCCTGCCCTTCCAGGAAAAACACAAGTGTTCGGTGCAAAACCGGACACTAAACGGTTAAGTTTGGAGATCCTGAGGCAGGGCGCGCGAGCCGAGACCTCCGGGAACTCCAAACGAACACGATCATGGATGATCACCAAGTGTTCAAACGGTGACGTCCAAGTCTTGAGGACGGTCAAAAAATGGGGTGTCTACACATTCGTACTTCAAATTCTAAACTGAATATGTGATAGTTGTGCATTCTCACATGCCATGTTTAGGATAGCCGAGCCTATTCTAGCAACACTTTGTATGCGATGCATTAGGCACTTAACATGGACTTGGATCATGCATGTTTGCTAACAGTTCTTTGTTTTTGGCACGGAGTACGATGTAAGTATTTCCGCTTTAGCATATCGCATGAGTGTGAATGTTGCCATGACAGCATGCTTAACATGTGGCTAGATGCTTATGTGTTAAACTGTTTTGAATGCCTGTGGGTGAAGGTTGGATTGTTTGAGTTGGAAAAACTCATTGAAATCCGTGTTTTACCTACTTGCGAGTAGCAAATTCCAAAGCATCTTCAAAACGAACGGATATGCAATGTTTCCTTCCAAATTAGGCAATCTAGTCTATACTTGTTTGCTGTGCGCATAACATAGTAATTCTAGGCTAATAATTGGTTTAAGAACACATAAAGTTTTCAAAAACGGATATCACGGTTAGTAGAGGCCGGTCTTTGGACCGGGCGAAAGGGGGTGCTCATAGCTGACCTTCCCCGATCGTACCCAAGCTCCCGAGCCGAGACAACTCCGGTGATGACGGACATGTGGCCTTCGGCACCGAGTCAGGGTTTCCTAAATTTCCCTTTAAAAAAATATTTAGGTGGCGACTCTGTATCTGGCAAAGCAGTCCATGTTTGGCACTACTTTTTCAAAAATCTGTTTCTCAAAACGATTTGCCAGATTTGGACTCTTTGGTTCAAGATTAAGAACCGCGACACAAAATCGCGAGTCCGAACTGTAGCGAGGTCCCCCCCCCCCCCCGCGGTAGAAGTCCATCCAATGGAGGGTGAATTTGCCCCTAGTGTTTGTGGATAGGAACTCGGTTGTCCTTCACCAATGTCTTCTTCTTTCCTCCCTTCTGGGGTTTGGCATTCTTGCCGATCTTCATCTTGGACTCTTCGAGCACATTTGAAATTCTTGCCCCTAGTTCGAGGGGTGTTCCTGATCTAACTTCGCCTAAACATGCTCAACACACACTCAAGCATAATGCTCTCTCAAGAGGCCAAAACATGCCCTTTTCAAGGACAACAAGGAGAGGGGGTGGCCCTCTCCTTCTTGGGACTTCAAGGCATCATCTTCACCACTGAAATCCCTCAATATTTCAGTGGTGAAGAGACCCCAACACCAAAATCTCGGAGCTAGCACAAAATGGCTCAAAATGAGGCCTTTTGAGGCCTAAGGCCTAAGGGTGGTCAACAACCCTCAAACAACAAAACACTCTTAATAAACAATAAAGAGGGCCTAAAAATAGAGAACTTTTTTATGTTATACAATAAGCACAAAAACAGCTCTAAGATAGGTAGAAAATCAATGCAAAAATGGGGAATAAAGGTGTAAGTTTCTTACCCTTGATGATCCCTTCACAAATGGTGCTCCAATGGCCTCCTTTAGCTTGGATCCAATGCTAAAACTTCAAAACCAGTCCCTTAGAACCTCAAGAGCCAAAGGAAGGTGAAACACTAGGTGTTTGTGTGCAATAGTAAGACACAAAACACCTAGTGCACAAATGAGAGGGAAAGAGAGATAGAAAGTGTATCTAACTCAAACCCTAGAACAAGAGCTCAACAATGGCTGTTTTTTGCTCTCAAAAAATCTCTCTCTCTAACCTAAGTCCCCTCCTCTTCTTTCCTAGAGAGAGCCTCTCTCTATATCTCTTGTAAAGCTTACAAGACAAGCTTTACAAGAGGGAGATCCCTCCATACACGTGTATGGAGGAGAGCAAAAGCAAGACAGCTGTTTAAAAAATATCTGCAAAAGCAGATGAACAGCAATCGGCCGGCCAAAAATGCCATCTTGGCCAAAAAGAGTGCCGACCGGCACAAAATAGTGCTGACCGGCAACAAATAGTGCCGGCCGGCAAACTACATTGCCGGTGGCATCAAACACCAGCCGGTGGCCTCTAGCCACTACTGGTGGTGGGTGGGGATGGTCTACAAGCCTCACCATGCCTCTCAAGGGCAAGATGCAAGTGTTTGGTGCAAAACCAGACACTAAATGGTTGAGTTCGGGGATCCTGAGGCAAGGCGCGCGAGCCGAGACCTCCGGGAACTCCAAACGAACACAAACATGGAAGATCACCGTGTGTTCAAACGGTGATGTCCAAGTCTTGAGGACGGTCAAAAATGGGGTGTCTACATGTTGGTTGGTCCAATTTTAAACCGATTACATTAGTCTTGTTCATTTTTACATTAATTTTTCCAAAGTGATGTGTAAGTCCACTAAACGAGAAGGGACGTCAAACGAGAAGCAATCCTAAGCATGAAAGAGAGTCCACTAAATGAGAAGGGATGTCAAACGAGAAGCAATCCTAAGCATGAAAGAGAGCCAATGACTTGACGATGAACCTCCGTAGACGTTAAGCCATTGAGCACAGGTCTCCTTCCCATGCCTTGAATCACCGTCGATCGGTTGAAGTAACTCTCAAACCAAAACAAAAGAAAGAAATGGGGGAGGTGGCAGAAATGACTTATGCAAAATTGATTATTATGTATGAAAAGCATGAAATAAGAGCCATTAACTCAAATAGGTTGATGTCTAAGCCTAAACCACCAAACCTATGAGGACTTACAACAAGATAAGCATGATATTCAAAGCATAAGATATCTAAACAATTAAAACAGCCCCAAAAACACTAAAAACAATGCTGAAATTACACTACAAGAGTTAAGAAAAAGTAAGAAAAATAGAAGAGAATTGAAGCTAGTAAGCAAGCCTAAAGAGAGGTGGCTAACCCCTCCACCTTTTGGGCCTCAAAACCACATATTTTTACCTTTTAAAACTCTGAAAATCAGTGGCAAAAGTTGAGAAAAAGTTGAGGAAGAAACGGGAAACACAAGGGCAAAAGCTTAGAGAGCAAGAGTGGTCAACCCCCTCCACTTTTGATAGCTTTAAGCCTCAAGCTTCAACCCATAAAGATAGCCCTAAAATAGTCTCAAAACAGTCCAAAAATAGTGGCCAAAAGTAGGTTTAAAGAGCACAAAAAGATAGCCAAAACGAAGAGTTACAAAGCTAGTAAGCAAGATCAAGGAGAGGTGGCCAACCCCTCCACTTTTGGGACTTTTAAGCCAAGTTTTTTAAGCCTCTTTTAAACTCTGAAAATCAATTTGAAGGTAAAGAAAAAGAGTGTAAAGACAAGGGTATGAGCTATAGGATTGGATGCAAATAAGGGCGTTAACGCTTACCACCTTTGGTAGCCAATCAAACCCAATTCTCAACACTTGAATTAAGATCAAAACAATACAAAAACATAAGAAATAGCTAAAGGAAGACAGAAATGAAAACAATACAAAGGTGATAAGCTTATACTTTTTGAAGAAGGTAAGCTTTTGTTTGCAAACCAAACTTGGTCCAAGCACACTCTTAAACTTGGATGATGATGCACAAGCCTCAACCAAGGTTCTAAGGTCTTGCTCTAAGGTTGTCTATGGTGTATGGATATAGTATAAGGATGATCAAATATCTCTAAGGTAGCTTGCACTAGAAGAAGGAGCTCTCAAACGGTGTTTGGCTTCTTTGAAAATTTTCCAACCCTCAAAACTGAGATATATGGTCGTATTTATAAAATTTGAGCAAAAGAGGTCATAAATATCTTCAAAAATGGACAGTTGGCCCATTCCTGCCCAGAACAGCGTTTATCACCAAAAAGAGCCGGCTGGCTCCCAATGGCTACGGCCGGCTCCCAATGTGATACGGTCGGCTCCCAATGCTCTCCCCTATTCCTTTGTTTTAAACACAATGCAGGTTGACACAGGGTTCAAAAATGAATTTTTGGGGTACAATTAGTATGAATATGAAGGTTTAGGATTGGTTTCAAAGCTCGAACCTAAGTTCCTTCGTTGAGAACTCGAACCATACTCAACACAACTTTCATCATCGAGTGTGCATGACCAAGCGTCCGAGTCTTACGGACGGTCAAAAATAGGGTGTCTACAAATAACTTAGTTAGTTAATTTTGTATTGTATTCATCCAACTTGTAATGGCTAGCTAGTGTAGTTGATTCATTTATTTCGGTATTGTAATAGCTAGTTGATTTGGTAATTAGCTAGGACATTTATTCAAACCCTCTTGTGCGAGGGAAAATATGTAATAATGTGTGTATGTCTTCCAACCCCCGTTCTTTCTCCCTTTTATTTACCCACTTATGATGGATAGCATATTACATCAAATTTCATTTAGCATTTTCCATGATTTACATCCGTTTGTCTCGTATGCATAAGGTTTGGTTCATCATTTTAACAACATTGTCATTTATTGCTTCGTTGAATACATGCTATCAAATTGATTTACATGTCATACTAGTAGCCGAGCCTAATAATTGCATGTTGTATGTGTTACATTAGTCATCTTGCATAGTAGAACATGCATTTTTCTATCTATTTTTGTTTCTTTTGGCTCGCCTCAGTTGAGTACTAGGTGAGCTCTTATTGCTTTAGCATATTGCATGCATGCGATTGTTGCCATGTCAAGCATGTTTTCCATGAGGCTAAATGCTTAAGTGATATATCTGTTTGAATGCCTGTGGATGAAGGCTAAGTGCTTAACTTGGGATAGTTTGATTAATGTATATATGAGTTCGCTTTTTCAAGTGACACATATTCAAACACTTTTTTCAAACAAACATGAAATCAAAGTGTTCCAAATTTTGAAAATTTGTCTATAATTGTGTGTATCACATAGTAAATTAGCCTAATAAATTGGAACAAGAGCATACAATGTGAATAAAAATCACATCATGATTAGTAGAGGTTAATCTTTGATCGGGTGAGTGGGGTTCTCAATTCATGACCTTCACCCCTCATACCTAAGTTCTCGAGCTGAGACACTTTGGTGATGACGGATAAGTGACCTTTGGCATGAGTCCTGGGTTTCCTAAATTTCCTAAAAAAATATTTAGGTGGCAACTCTGAAATCTAGTAATGCAGTCCATGTTTGGCATTTTGATTCAAAATCGATTTTACAAAAGATTTTTCGGATCTGGACTCATTAGTGTTTATCTATTTTATATTACACTTGTGAAATCATATTCGGAACCGCAAGAGTCTGAACTGTAGGGCTAGTCGTATCCGAAAGGAGCACGTAAAGCGAGATACAGTTTTTGGTGACTCTGCTGGGGACTTAGAAAACTTGACTCAAACTTCATGGTGTGACTTTTTATTTACAGATATATGTTCTTTGAATTGCATTTGCATTGGTGCTTATAAGTCACTGTGTTTTTCATGTGCTATTCCTGGATGGTTTGCCGGAGGCTTGCCCAAAAAGTTTGCCAAAAGGCTGATCGGTCGTGGGCTCTACCATATTGGAAACATAACCCTTGGATTTGGATTACCGTCGCTTGATCCTCCTTTCACTTCTCGATGTTAGGTGTGATAGGTATATTAGGTAATCTTGCTGAGGTACCCCTTTTAACCATTCGGCCTAGTTGCATATCGTAAAGCCATAGTGACTATTTCAACATAGAACAGGATGCTCACCCTATTGCAAGATTTTGTGAAACTACTTGAAGTAGTGAAACCCTAGATCATGTCGAAGCTAGGACAGGGAAACCCTACCTCTCATAGGGGTGTTTTGAATGCTTTTGTGCAAAATTTGAAATCTTTCGCAATGTGTGATGCAATCCTTGGAGAGTCTTAATCTTGAGGCGATTCCTTTCAAACTTGAGGGTCATATCAGAATCATAATTCGGGTCAAAATCCAGGGGTTTGTGTTTAATATGGGTGAATTTTAAGCAAAACCAGAACCAGGATAAAAAATTGTATCTTGCTTTGTTTTGACCAGCATACCCGGTATCCCGATCTAACGGAGCAGTTGTTTTTGAATGTTGGGTTTGTTTAAGCCAGAGAAGAAGCAGTACCCAACTCAACAAAGGCCAATCCCAATTCAACTCGGAAAGCCTTAACCCATCACAGTCCATCCAATCTTAGAAAAAAAAAAAAAATCGACTCAGTAAAGGTCTAGTCCATCTAATCCCCAAAGGCCAACTCAGAAACGATCCATCCAATACCAAAAGACCAATTCTAAAAAGCCCAATCCAGTCAAACCTGTCTAGACTAATCTGGTGTAGATACATCAAGTATAACCGGGTCAAAATCCTTGTTAGTTAGCTCTCAGGTTACATCCATTCATTTTCCCAATTGCCAATTCAGTAGACCCGTGATGGCACAGAGTCCTGAAGAAGTTGTGGCCATGATAACGACCCTAAACTAGGGAATTTCCAAACAAGATGAGATCATTGCTAAGACGTAGTGCCCGTCTGGGGCATCTACCACATTTCCAGTCCCGGGGCCCTAGCGAAACTTTGACCCACTTCCACCAGTTGAGATTTGCAGGGTCTAGATCCTCGAGAAGGGTTAGTTCAAGCTTGAGTTTTCAGAACCTTGGTGCAGCCTAATGAGGGCCTTTTCCCCCTTGATATTAATGATCTCGATCCGATCTTGTTCAAAATTGCTAACCTTGAGAAGTAATTCAAAAAAGCATAGGGAATTAGCTCCATTCCCGACATTGAGGATGGGTACATCAAGGCTGTCGTACGACCCAGACAGATTCAAAATGCCACACATTGATCGTTTCGATGGGTCTGGAGATCCTATGGTGCATATTCGAGTTTTCTTGGACGTCCTAAAACCGATGGGTCTAACTATGCCTCAGAAACTCTCTCTGTATGGAAGAACGTTGTTGGAAATCGTAGCCACTTGATACGCCAAGTTGGAGGATAAAGTGAAGCAGAACTGGGAAGATTTGGCTAAGGTGTTTGTCAATCAGTATTCTTGCAATACCCAAATTGAAATGACCACCAAAGAGCTTGAAACAACCCACCAGAATCCGAAAGAACCTTTTGTGAAATTTGTTGCAAGGTGGAGAGCAAAGGCAACATAAATGACAGATTGACCTTTTGAGAGGGACCAAGTGCGGATAGTGGTGCAGAACCTTGAGCCTAATATGTTACAAAAGTTAATAGTCGCTCCACTGTTCATTTTCAAAAATCTGCATGAATTAGGGATTTAGATTGAGAGCGCATTTAACAAAGGGATTATTCCTAGAACAGGTGAACCAACATGAAGGGTTTTTTCCAGGAGTACCAATGCTAGCAGTAGCACTATGCTCAAACCCACTGAAATCAATATCGTTGCCACTCCCAAAACTGCTGACTCGTTTGCCAATACCAACCCACAAACAGCCAGCCTAACCCGAGCTCAAGGCAGAACTTTCACCCCCCTCCATATGAGCCTACCCAGTGCACTGAAAGTCCTGATGGAAAAAGGGTATCTCAAACCCCTTTATCCCCAACCTTTTCCTGACCCACTTCCTGTTAGACATAACCCCACCAAATACTGTGCGTACCATCACCAGCGCGGTTATGGCACCGATCGTTGCTACCTCCTTCGTCATGAGGTTCAGAATCTCATCGACACCCAGACAATAGCTCCACTCAAGAACCCAATGTTACCACCAAGCCACTTTCCATCCACAACCAAGTATATCCTCCTCACCTTAACCTCGTCCATACACTACCACCTACCTTCAACCTTAGCATATACATCACCCCAGCCCATCTGCCCAAGCCAAAGGTGTTCATTGTTGAAAGTACCGATTTGTGCATGATGGATGCACCCAATCCGGTTCGAGTACACCAAGAGCACCAAATGACCGAACTCACTACTGTTGAGATGTTGGGAATGATTGAAGACTTTCAAGGAACGGTGGCAGATTTAACATTTGAGGTTTCGATCCCATCAAAAAGCTCCCCAATCTTGGGGCGAGCTACAGTTGACAACGGCCAACCAGAAGCTATCTCAAGTCTGGGTGATGACAGATCAACAACAAATGGGCCTCGCTTCGATATAGCTACCCAATCCATTGGCCAAGTAGAAGCAAGTGGAAAGAACAAAGCTGGGACAAGTTTATGCACATCTTCGGTGGGCTATTGAGACTTTGAAGGTCAAAGGGTTGAACAAGCAGCAAGTGCTCGCAGTTGTTATGAGGACTGTGGATGACACTTTTATCGCTTAAGTTGAGAGCATTTTGAGTTAGAGGGTAAGCCAAGAAAAATGATACTTTACCAGAAACACCCATCCTGATTCCAGTTCCAAGCCCATGAATACCCAACCAACACCCGCCAACCCATTTGTCCATATTTCCAAAACTAGTGCTCCTTGCTCCCAAAACCAAACCTTTACCCATCTCCACATGAGCCTGACCTGTGCATTGTAGGTACTGAAGGAGAAAGGGTATCTCAAACCTCTCGATCCTTGACCTCTTCCTAACCCTCTCCCACCTAGACATGACCCTACCCAATATTGCACATTATATCAGCAATACGGCCACCATACTGATCGTTGTTTTCGTCTTCGCCATGAAATTCAAGACTTAATTGACAAGAAGGTCATCACCCAACCTGAAAATCCCAAAGCTATCAACAAACCTCTCTCTAACCACAATAGATTGCCACCCCATAACATAAATCCCGTCTATGGCTTACCAACAGCTAACCTTAACCCTAGCCAACACGGTCAAGGAGATGTGTGGGGACTACTAAGGGAATTGTGAGGCTCGATCTGTGAGACTCAGTTTGAAAGTTTGGAATTAATCCTACTGGGTATGGATGTTCATATTATTGAATTGAAGGCAGGTTTGGACCCTCCCGTTGGCTACTTGAAGTTGTTTTTGAATTCGGCCGATGGACTTGGAGAGTGAAAACCCTTTTTGTGTCGAGGTTACTGATTTTGTTTTGAGTCATATCTTGTAAATAGTTGAGTTGTGTGTTGAGTTTGAAGTTTTATTTTTTTCATTTTTCCTTGCATCGTTGTGTCAGTTGAGTCTTTTCCTTCGAGTCGCTTTCATGTACCTTTAGGTCTTTGTTTTAAATAAGAAAGCAAAAGTCAAGTTTTTGATCATTTTATTGTGTCTACAATAATTCATGTGTGACCTTTTGAAAATAGAAAAACTTCAAAAACTTTTTTATGAGATTCTGTTAATAAACTCGAGTATTGAGAAGGATCTCCCAAATGATTGAGTGAATTCTAACTTATCGATGCAAAGCCCTCCATGATTTCAAAATTTTAAACTATTTCTTTTGCAAAATTGCGAGGATAGGTTCAAAATTGTGCGTGGTATTCTACACTGTCCTGGAGGTTCCCTTCACTTTTAGGTGATCATGCGATCATTTTGGCAAGCACAAGACGGGTTTCAAACCTTATAATCCTAGAATTTCTCCCCCTGGTGTTTTCATTACTTCAAGAAATGGATAAAAGAAACCAAAAGAGAAAGCAAAAAAGCAAAAAAAAAAAAAAAGAAAAGGAAAAGAAGAAAAAAGAAAAAGAGAAAAGAGAAGAAAAAAAAAAAAAAGGAAAAGGGAAAAGGTCAACCACCATGCCAGGGGTATTCATTGGAATGAAACCCAATCAACTGTGAGGAAAAGAACTTTTGTCTGAATTTAGGGAAGCCAATGCGATGAGGTACCACATTGCAAGACGAACCAACTTTTAAAATGGAATGAAAGAATGGAAGAAGACATGCATAAGAGAATGGAGAACCAAGCTTAAATCAAGGTGAAGTCAGTTTTAGTATTAGGACAATGATGACTATTGCTCAAATTCACCGCAAATGTTGTAACACTATCCTTGAGAGGCTCGCTAGACCGAAAACTCGAAAAAGCAACCTAGGCAAAAGTTTGAGCATGAAAAATGAGAAATCAAACAAATAGAGCTCGCAAGGTTGAAAACCCGAAAGGACAGCTTTGGCAAAAGTTAGAGCATAAAAAACATGTGTCAACACCGGAGTGAACCTTAGCCATGAACTACGTTGACCTGATTGCCATTCTTGGGATACGTAGGTAACTTTATCCTAAAGTTCGGTCTCAACCATATCCATCTCATTCATCTCAACCCAATCACCTTGCCCAATTCACGTCATCAGCTTCGCATCAATCCATAAGCTAAACCGACTGCTGTGCATATCACATACTTGCGTTGGGTAAGGAAAAACTAGCTTGAATCAACAAGTGGACCAATTTTCAATACTTGAACTTATCAGTGAAAGCTTTACCTTGAGCAACAAAAAGGAATCGAAATTGAGTTTTAAAGGGAGTATAAGTAATACTAGGGGCACTATGAATGATCAGTCACCTTGAGTCTTTTTTTGCTTTTGGGTCCATTGTGAATTCTGTTGTGTCGTTCCTGGTGTTTGTCTCAGTCTGCGCTCTTCATCGAGTCACCATAACGTGTATGTCACTAAAAAGCATTCTTCATCGAGTCACCATAACGTGTCTGTCACTCAAAAGCACTATTCATCAAGTTACCATAGTGTGTCAGTCACTCAAGTTCAACAGAGTGGCATGGTCAAAATTCCATATACAAATGTTCGCTCCGAACTCAAAAACAAATCCATGTGTGGAATTCATAAAAAACTGAGAGTGCCCATACAAGGGGCATCGCGTCTATAATCATTGCAAAATATTTGTGAAGAATCCATCACTACTTTGGAGAGGACTGGAGTAAGTTCTTAACATGCTGGGACAGAAGGGAAGCATGAGTCTAATTGGTTGGCAACTGTTCCAGGATCTGATGATCCCCATTACACGTGCCTTCATAATGTTAAAAAAGGTGACCAGTGACTGGACACTAGGGGCAATTTTCAGTACATCTGATTGGGCCATCCATCGAACAAAGGGCATGAACCCAACCGGTGGCCAATGACCAGACACTAGGGGCAATTTTCAATGCATCTGATCGGGTCATCAATTGAACAAGGGGCATGAACCCAACCTTTCTCTCAATCCACTCAGAGCCGTCTATATGGCACTTTCCCCTGGATTAGGGTAGTTTACCCCCATGTTGATTCTAATATAATTCAGCTTTCGAAAGTTGTCTCCGACCATTTCAAAACTCTCTCGGGATTGCCATATTCTGTCTGATTAATGCATGTGTTTTGGATTATGCATGTATGCTCATATACTCTGGTTGATTTGAATTGCCTGGTTGGTTATTCTTATTATTGACCTTGTTTTGTCCATTGAGTTATCTTCCGCAGTGTTTTTTAATTACATTTCAATAAATTGTGGCAAGTTGCCCTACATTTCATAAGTTACATAATGCACTACTCTATGTTACTCTCTGTACTACTCATTCCCACTGCATACCATACATCTTTCACCTAAATAACACTGCTTTGTGCATTCATCATATAGCACTGTTTTGTGCATTCATCGCATAGCATTGTTTTGTGCATTCATCGCATCGCACTGTTTTGTGCCCTTTATATCGCACTGTTTTGTGCACCTTGTATCGCATTGTTTTGTGCATTTACTCCACACAGCACTATTTTGTGCACCCTGTATCGCACTATCCTGTGCACTTTGTATCGCACTATTTTGTGCACCTTGCATTGCACTGTCTTGTGTATTCAACCCACATAGCACTATTTTGTGCACCCACATAGCCCTGTTTTGTGCACTACACCCACATTCGCATTGTTTTGTGCACCTCGCATCGCACTATTTTATGCATTCATCTTGTATTGCACTGTTTTGTGCACCTTGCATCACACTATTTTGTGCATTCACCTTGTATCGCACTGTTTTGTGCACCTTACATAGCATGATTTTGTGCATTCATTCACCCTGCACTGTTTTGTGCACCTCAGCCACACTGTTTGGTGCACTCACTGTGTCTAAGAGACCTTAAATCCTCTAAAAGTGAAATTCCTTTGGTGTTTATCGTGCCTGAACTACTTCAGGCAGTCTGGTATAGCCACTTGACTGTGTTTATAGTGAGTTCCTAGGAGATCAACTGAGATGGTGAAAACTAGAGTTTGAATGGTTGAGGCCTAGAATGCAAAGGTTTGGAATTTTCGAGACTAAAGTCTGGTTTGAATACCCAGAGGTGTATCATCGGCTTGAAATCTGTATGGCAACCCCATAGGTTGAGGTAGCTTGTATACGCTTCAATTCTGGATACTGAACTAACCTAGTTTGTCACCCTGTTAAAGAATAGAGAAAGTTGCAAACATGGCCAAGGAAAAAAGTAGAACCCATGGTTTGGAAGCGCAAGATGAAGAAAGAAGCCTTAAAGCCAAGAAGAAGAGGAAGATTCCCAGCAACATAAGTTGAGATCTTGCCAATTACCCCTATAAAGTGCTTTTTAAGGCACCACTTCCTAGCTGCTACATCATATCCATTATCATCTATTACATTGCATATAGCATCTATCGCATGCATCTACTCCATTATCCCTTGTACCCATTACATCATACCATTTTATCACCTGCATCCTTTCCATGTTAAGCTTAGTTTGACATATGCTCATACCTTTCTCTCGTTGAAACATGGTTTTGTCATGTGTAAGTACCCATGTTGCGCTGAGGCTAGTATCGAGGGTGTCGATGCCTTTTCTGTGTTAAATGTGGTTTGTTTTGTGCCCTTGCCCCTTCTAGGTAAGACGTAGTTCAACATGCGCCCCTTTATTCACTTCATCCATTGCATCATACTTTGTTTTGTTGCATTCGGCATTTAGGATCATTATCTTTCCCAAGCAGATCTGTCAAATAATTCCTCACTTATATCATACCACTCAATTACTTGTACTTTTTCTGTGAAAAGCATAGCTTTGCATGTGCTTGCACCCCTTTAACGTTCAGACATGGTTCTGTTATGTGTAAGCACCCATGCTGCACTGAGGCCAGTATTGAGGGTATAGGCACTTAGCCTGTGTTAGGCATCGTTTGGCTTGTGTCGACGCCTTTTCTATATAAAACGTAATTTGATTTTGCATCCCCATCCCTTTATGATATTTGTATAGAAAGCACTGCTTGTGGTTTGATTATATTATTGCATTGCACTGTATATTATTTGCATCCTGTCCCTGAACTATGCTAGTTTGATTCCTTGCAAATGGATACGTAGGCAACGCTCGGGTTTAACCAATTGCATCTACATTTTGTTTGTTTGCCCAAGCCTTACGGCCTTTTGAAAATGGGTCATCTTCGGGCTTTGACATTCACTCACGTCATTTCATGACTTCGAGCTCTGTCAAAGAGAGGCAACTGTAGGCACCCCATTTTTGATCGCCCCTATGACTTGAGCACCATGAATTGTTCACTCGATGATGAATTTATATGTTGTACAAACGCTCAATTTTCTTAGCAGGAAGCCTCGGTTTCAAGCCTCAGAAGCCTACCAACCTTGCACCACTTTTGGACCAAAACAGCATTGTTCCAAGCCTGAGCACCCAGAGGCCTGCAGGCCAACTAGTGGCCGGCTGGCCAGAAGTGATTGTACCGTCGTCCCCCTAGTGGCCGGCTAGCCACTTGTGTCAGTAAAAATAGATATTTCTGCCAGTTGTGCCAACTGTCTCCACAGGTGCATGCACTACACCAACTGTTTCTATGCTCATATTTCCGAGAGAGTAACATAATTTTCTATATATACTTGACCCCCTCTCATAAAATTAGGTTAGAAAAGTTTTGGGAAACAAAATTCTAGGAAAATATTTCTCTCTCTCTCTACCTTGCAACCTATACATACCTTGCCTAGACTCTCTAAAACAAATTTTGAGGGTTCTTTGCTGAGGTTATAGAGCTTCAATTTCAGCTCTTGAGGATGAGAAATTGGTGGTTTATAACTCAAAGTGTCACTCATCTTCAACAGGTAAAACTTCAAGCTTCTTTCCCTTACTTATTTCCTATCTTTATTTACTGTTTTTGGACTATTTTTTCACTAGTTTTATGGGCTAAAACTTGTGGTTTAAAACTATCAAAGGTGAAGGGGTTAATCACCCTTCTTTAAACCTTATCTCTTAAGCTTTTGCCCTTGTGTTTCCTATCTCTACCTTAACTTTTTTTTCAACTTTTTCCCATTGATTTTCAGAGATTTTTAGAGGCTAAAAATGTTGTTTTGAAGTCCCAAAAATGGAGGGGTTAGCCACCCCTCCTTTGGCTTGTTTACTAGTTTAATTTCTTGGGGTACTTACGTTTAGGTCCTAATAAGTGGACGTATTGTCTAATAGGTCCTATGAAAAAAATTTATCATAAAAAAATGTCACTAATTGTAAGTTTTAGCGACAATTTATAAAAATCATGACAAAAAAAGTCACTAATTGTCAATTTTTAGCGACATATATAAAAAATTGTCACAAAAAAATTATTTTTAGCGACAATTTTATCAAGACTTATTTTTAATAGGACTTGATGGGAATTAAGTCCAACTATTAGGAACTATTGGTAGTTTACCCTCATTTCGTCATGATTTTAGCTTACTCTTTTAGCTTCTTTTACCTTAATTTCATCAATGTTTTAGCTTATTGTAGGACTGTTTTAAGGTATTTATTTCATTTATGCTTTGTATCGTAGGCTTGTGGTGTAGTGGTCCTTATAGGTTTGGAGGTTTAGGCCTTACCCACCAACCTATTTAAGTCGATAGCATTTATTTCATGCCTTTGATACTTGTGTTCATACATAATCATCTCTGCACTCTCCCTCTTTTCTTGGCTTTTCCTTTCTTTTGAGAGCCGTTTCAACCGAGCATTGTTTAAGCTTGAGAAGGAGGCTTTTCTATGCTTAATGGTTTATTCTCGTTGGAGGTTCATTACCAAAGGCATTGCATCTTTCTCATGCCCAAAACAACTTCTTGTTTGATGCTTCCCTCATTTTAGTGGACTTAATCTTCATTTTGGACTAAAATGACTAAGGAATGGAAAGGTAATTAAAAGAGGCAATGAAATTGGACTAAAATGAAACAAGATAATAAAATCAAATCGAGGTTCAATTGGACGTTAATTGAACCCATTGAGTCTTGAGTCATTTCATACTTGTTAGTGATGATAATGATTCGAGATTCAATGTCAACCACTTCCCTCGATCAATTTCATGATAGGAAGGAGGTTTTGTTGGACTCTTATTTTCACTTATTGAGCCTTTGTCTAATTGAATCATGGATCATCAAGCAACACCCTTGCGACTATTGATGGGTCGTGAATCGATTCTATCTCTTCCTTGATTTGTTTCATCATAAGGGGAGACCGAGAGGATGAGCATCCCCTAGAAACACCCTGTTTCTGCTCTATTTCTTTTTTGTTGTAGCAGGGCAGTACCCAAAATAGTGGCCGGCCGGCCACCATTTTTATTCGGCCGACCACTTCTTCTGGCCGGTCAGCCACCTTTTTCAGCTAGGCAATGTCCTTTTTCCCTGCAAAATATAGCAGAAGCAGAGGCAAAACAAAAGTATTTTCGGCAGACAGAACAATTTTGGCAGCAAAACAGAGGCATTTCCTGAAGGATGCTTGCATTGGCATGTGTGGTTCCTTAACCCTCCGCTCGAGTTTAATTAGTTTGCATAGCTCTTAGTTAAATTAGTTAATTAATTAGTTATTTCCTTTGAACTTGTAATAGCTTAGTTAGTTAATTCTGTATTGTATTCATCCAACTTGTAATGTTAGCTAGTGTAGTTGATTCATTTATTTCGGTATTGTAATAGCTAGTTGATTTGGTAATTAGCTAGGACATTTTTTGAACCCTCTTGTGCGAGGGAAAATGTGTAATTATGTGTATATGTCTTCCAACCCCCGTTCTTTCTCCCTTTTATTTACCCGCTTATGATGGATAGCATATTACATCATATTTTATTTAGCATTTTTCATGATTTGCATCAACTTGTCTCGCATGCATAAGGTTTGGTTCATCATTTTAACGACATTGTCATTTATTACTTCGTTGAATACATGCACTACCGCATGCTATCAAAATGATTCACATACCATACTAGTAGTTGTGCCTATTAATTGCATGTTGTATGTGTTGCATTAGTCATCTTGCATAGTAGAGCATGCATTTTTCTAACTATTTTTGTTTCTTTTGGCTCGCCTCAATTGAGTACTTGGTAAGCACTTATTGCTTTAGCATATTGCATGCGTGCGATTGTTGCCATGTCAAGCATGTTTTCCATGAGGCTAAATGCTTAAGTGATATATCTATTTGAATGCCTGTGAATGATGGCTAATTGCTTAACTTTGGATAGTTCGATTAATGTACATATGAGTTCATTTTTTCAAGTGACACATATTCAAACACTTTTTTCAAACAAACATGAAATCAAAGTGTTCCAAATTTTGCAAATTAGTCTATAGTTATGTGCATCACATAGTAAATTAGCCTAATAAATCAGAACAAGAGCATACAATGTAAATAAAAATCACATCATGATTAGTAGAGGCTGATCTTTGATTGGGTGAGTGGGGTGCTCAATTCATGACCTTCCCCCTCATACCTAAGTTCCCAAACCGAGACACTTTGGTGATGAAGGATAAGTGGCCCTTGGCACGAGTCCCGAGTTTCCTAAATTTTTTAAAAAAATATTTAGGTGGCGACTCTAAAATCTGGTAATGCAGTCCATTTTTGGTATTTTGATTCAAAATCGATTTTCTAAAAGATTTGCTGGATCTGGACTCATTAGCGTTTATCTATTTCACATTGCACTTGTGAGATCAAATTCAGAACCACGGGAGTCTGAACTGTAGGGCTAGTCATATTCGAAAGGAGCATGAAAAGTGAGCTGCATCAAGCAACACCCCATCATGGAGGCACCTCACATTGGCTTCTCATAGGGCAGGCTCCCAAAGCACCTCCAAATCCGATGATCCACATGCTCGCCTACGTATATATAAGGGAGATGGGTTAGTTGGAGCCCAGTGAGTAACATCAATATAAAGGATTTAATGAATGAAGTCCATCATTTCTTAAAGCATATCTTTTTAGTAATCAAAACAATTCGAATAACAATCATATCAATACTTTGAGTTAACAATAACCATTCATATTGCGATTCCGATTTTGACTTGACCCATTTGATATTTTGGACTTGGGTTTTATGGTTCTGAATGTTGTTCATGTCTTTTCCTTCTTATTCTTATTTGAGTTTGGCTATTGGGTTGTATCGAGCATGTTTGGAACAGGTTGATTGCTTGGTTTTCAAACCTTTTTTTGACTATTGACTTAGTTCTCTATTGACTTAGTGATTTAGTTCTCGCTTGGCACGACACTGATTTCTATGGCACTGTATAGGTTTGCACCTGCTGAGTTGAGTGAGTTGAAGATTCAACTCTAGGAATTGTTAAATAAGGGTTTTATTCACCCTAGTACTTCACCTTGGGGAGCACCAGCTCTTTTTGCCAAAAAGAAGGATGGTGCATTGTGACTTTGTATAGATTACCAAAAGTTAAACCAGGTGACTGTCAAGAACAAGTGCCCAATACCTTGTATAGATGATTTGTTTCATTAGATGAAGGGGTCTTGTTGTTTCTCTAAGATAGACCTAAGATCGAGATATCACCAGTTGAGGGTAAGGGAGGAGGATATCCAGAAGACGGCATTCCGTACGAGGTATGGCCATTACGAGTTTCTAGTGATGCCTTTTGGACTAACCAATGCACCAGGTGTGTTTATGGATTTGATGAACCGGATTTTCCGTGAGTTCCTAGACCATTTTGTGGTCGTCTTTGTAGACGACATCTTGGTCTACTCACCCTCTGAGGAGGAGCACGAGGAACACTTGCAAGTGGTGCTTGAGTTGTTTAGAGAGGTTAAGTTCTTAGGCCATGTGGTATTCGGGGAAGGGGTGACTGTAGATTCATCTAAGATTGGGAACCCCCTAAGAATGCTTTCGAGATCTGTAGTTTCTTGGGGTTGGTCGGGTACTATCGTAGATTTGTGAAGGATTTCTCTAGGCTAGCCTCACCGTTGACTAAACTGATAAGGAAAGGGATCAAATTTGTGTAAAGTGAGACATGTGAGAAGTCTTTTCAAGAGCTTAAGATTAGACTTACCACTGCTCCAGTTTTGATTATTTCGAAGAGGGGTTTGTGCTACTCGGTGTATTGTGATGCCTCACAGGAAGGCTTGGGTTGTGTTTTGATATAAGAGGGGAAGGTAGTAGCCTATGGCTTGCGGTAGTTGAAAACACATGAAAGGAACTACCTTACTCACGACCTAGAGTTAGCAGCGGTGATCTTTGCCTTGAAGATTTGGAGGCATTACCTGTATGGTGAGAAATTTTAGGTGTTTTCTGATCATAAGAGTCTGAAATATATGTTTACACAGAAAGACTTGAATCAGAGGCAGAGGAGGTGGATGGAGTTCATAAAAGACTATGATTTTAAGTTACATTATCATCTGGGGAAGGCCAATGTGGTGGCCGATGCCTTGAGTAGGAAATCAATTAGCAGTGTAGCTTGTATTGCCATCCGAGAATGGGAGATATTGGGTGCTATTGGAGAGTTTGACTTGCATCTTGGCGAGTCTGTTGAGTCTACAACCTTGTTTTCGGTAGTTGCACAACCTACACTTATGAACCGAGTGATAGAAGCACAGAGGAGTGACCTTGAGGTAGAATCCCTCTAGAAGAAGATCTCCAGTGGGAAGGTAGAAAGAGGCTTGAACGTGTACCTTGATTCGAGCGTAAGATACCTTGATCGTCTCTCCGTGTCGAAGTCTTACCGAGAGGCAGTTCTCTGAGAGTTTCATCATTCACGCCTTGTAGTGCATCCGGGAGGCACAAACATGTATCACGACCTTAGTCACCAGTTTTGGTAGAGGGATATGAAGAATGATGTGGCCATGTTTGTATCAAGGTGCTTTATTTATCAATAAGTGAAGGCCGAACATCAGAGGGAAGCAGGTTTATTGTAACCCTTGCCTATAGCCAAGTGGAAGTGGGAGCATGTCACAATGGATTTTGTTGTGGGCCTTCCGAGGACTCAACAGGGTAGTGATGCAATTTGGGTGGTAGTTGACTAGTTGACCAAGTCGGTGCACTTTATACCTGTGCATGTGAGTGACTCAGTAGATTATCTTGCCAACCTTTACATTAAGGACATAGTGAGGTTGCACGGGGTCCCTGTGACGATTGTTTCACATAGAGATTCGCGTTTCACAGCTCGGTTGTAGCAGAGCCTACAGAGTGCCTTGACCTGACCCATTTGATATTCTGGACTCGGGTTTTATGGTTCTAAATGTTGTTCATGTCTTTTCCTCCTTATTCTTACTTGAGTTTGGCTATTGGGTTGTATCGAGCATATTTGAAACAGGTTGGTTGCTTGGTTTTCAAACCTTTTATTGCCTAGAATTTTGCTTCTCCGCTCAAGCGGCCCTTCTTGCGCTCGAGTGGGCTTTGTGAACTCTCAGTACTTTTGTAGGTCTGCAAAACTACTAGGAGTGTGCATTCTGTGCTCGTGTGGCACTTCTTGCGCTCGAGCGGAACAACTTATTTTGTCTGACGCTCGAGAGTCACTTCTTACACTCGAGCGGACTGTGCATATATCAGTTCGCAGCAGCACCTTTTTACATCACTTTTACATATTTTTTCTCCCAAAACCCTAGATCGAGACCATCTCTCTCTCTAAAACTCCCATTCTCTTTACATTTTCACCTAGATCTAGAGGTTTCTTTACCCTACTCTCTTTGATATAAAGGTAGAGCGTCTCAAGGGCTGCATTTCTATTTGAATAGAGTTGTGTTTAAGCATCTTTGAAGTTTCCTCCTTGCTTTGCTCGACTTCTAGCTTTGAGGTAGGGACTTTCTACACTCTCCTATGATTTTTAACTTAGTTATTTGTTGATTGTGTAAATAATGTTGGGAATTTGGAGGATTTTAGGCAAACCTAGTGTTTGGGTTTAAAATTAAAAGAGGGGTTTTCAAATGAAGGTATTGAAAATGGTTATGGGTGTAGATATGATGATGTGTTGTGTTAAATTTTTTGATTTTGATGCATGGATGGAATTTTGGAAAAAATGGAGTTTTGCTCTAAATTGTCTCAAATAATTATTTTGTATAAATAATGAAATTGGTATTGGGAATTTATATAAATTGTGGGGTTGGATAAGTGTTGTCTCTCACTTATGGAAATTTGGATAGTTTTTTTGTCTTGGAAATCGTATATATGTTTAGAAATATTTGTTTTGGGCTATCGGTGGAGGATAGCTATGATTGTTGTAGAAATTGCATGAAAATTATGTGAATTGAAACTAATCTTTTATCTGTTGTCATTGAATATGACCATGTCTTTAATACATTGTAAATATATGATGTTTGGGGGAAGAAATGGGATGTACTCCATGTTTGGGAGAAGAAATGGGATGTACTCCATTGAATTAATTTGGCCTGTGTGTCCATGGTGAAAGTCCCAAAAATCGAGCGTATACATCGGTGCCGATTCCCACGGATGAAAATTTCGTAAAACGGCAAATTGAAGTGTTTGTGTGTAATGGTTGTGTTGGTTAGAGAGCCACTGAGTTGTAGCCTCAGTTGGGTTGCTTGAATAACAATGGACATAACTCATGAATTGAGGTGAAATGAATTGACTTGAAATGAATTAAGATAAAATGGATTGAGATAAAAAACTTGGCATATTATGACCTTGTAAAATAAGAATGATTTCATCACAAGTATTGTATATACACGTCACATTTATATCTTTGTTAAGATTCATATATTGTGTTAGATTGTTTCTACTGGGCTTTGGCTCACCCTACTTGGGAAAAACCATTTTCAGGTGCTGGTGATATGCCTCTGCCAAGGACTTAGCTTGGGAGGACTGTGAAGTTGAAGGCTCAATTTACATTTATTTTGTATTTACCTTTTTACAAGCCTAAGGCTTTATTTGTATTGAGCTTATGACTCATTTTGTTATAACCAAGCATGGTCATGGAAAGATGTAAGCCATTAGGGCATATGAATATCTATTTAGCTTTCATCCCTTATTACTTTTTCTAACACATGTTGTAGATTCAAGATGAACGATTTATAAATGTATATCGCATATGTCACCTGTTGTATATTAACTCTGATTAATGAAAGCTTCTTATTTTATTTATATCACTTTGTACTAGTGTTTGGAGTTGGATAATTGTAATTATTTTGGGGGTGTTACAATTCAAATCATTATACGTGGTAACATCCAATAGAGTAATAATAGATCAAAGCACCAAATCGAATAGGACCATTAAGGTCAATTCGATGGGACCATAATGACTCATTCAATAACACCACAACTAGTAATTCAATGTGGACCACTAGGGCCTAATATCAGAGATCTCTGTGTTTCAATTAATCCAATGGGTCATGGTATTGTTTCCTCCAGGCGAGGGCCTCACTAAAGGATGCCACGATTACAAGTTCAAAAAGGAACTTCATTCATAGGTAAGAAAATAAGATTTCAAAACAACATTCTTGACTGATTCAAAATACTTTTCAAACATAACTTTATAAAGACATTACTCACAGTGAGTTTGTACTGATATTAAGTTTCGGGTGACCACCTACACAAAACACACAACAAAGGCATACATTGAAACACTTGTCTTAATCAAATGTTCTATCTTAATTCAATTCCCTTTAATGTGTTTCTAACTCATTCCCTTATTAATGATGTCTAACCAATGCCCAAGAATGCCTAAAAGAGCATGAGGATGAAAATATGCACATGATAGTGTTTTTCAAAAATGCTAAAAATAGAGCAATTCGCTAGAGTGCACCTTTAGTCGCTTGAGCGGTGTAGTCTATATGCAAAACTACTGGATGGTGCTAAAGTGGTCTCGAGCCATCACTTGGTCGCTTGAGCCAAGTGCAGTGTAAAGCTGGGTTTGCTCGAGCGCACACTTGGTCGCTAGAGCCAACTGTAAAGGTCTGTAAAAATACTGAGAGCATACAAAGTGCGCTCAAGCGACAACTTAATCGCTTGAACAAAGTGGTCAAATTCTAAAATTTCCAGAACTAAATTCAAGTTCAAAAACATGTGTTTAAGTTATATATCTTGCATGGCTAGACCCAAAAGCATGAAAACTTTTTAGAAAACATATAAACGAAACCCATTTGAAATCATAAGTTCAAAACCTTTGCCAATTTTCAAAAATCAAACTAAAAAACCGTGTAATTCAACCATGACTTTCAAAATGTCAAAATATAAACAACTGAGTATAAATTCATGGAGAATTCTCAAAATCAAAAAGTATGAACTTCATGCATGTATGAATTGTTGGAAGATCAAGATTGAGGATGTTGAAATGTACATGCATATCCAAATTCAACTCATTTCTACAATATTCAAGTTGATTCTAACGTTTTCTTTCCAATTACATGCAAATGACCCTATATACTTCATGAATTCAACATCTACATGGATTGTCTACAAGAATTATGGTTGTAATTCATACCTAGAGCTTGAATTTGAAGTTTGCTAGCCCAATTCCTTCAATTCTTCACAATTCTTTATTCTCTCTCTCTCTCTCTCTCTATATATATATATATGATTTCAACCAAGAAGATGAAGGAAAATGAACTCAATTAAGCTTATATCTTATATATATATAGGCTAAATTAGTTTAAGCTAATTAAATAGGCTTAAGACTAATTAATCAAGATTCACTACAACAAGTTGGGCCTTGAGTGACGAAATTTTTTTGTCATCAAAGAGCTAATTTCGTCACTATAGATATTTGTGAGGAAATATTTTCGTCACCGGTTTCGTCATTGAATGTTTGTCACTAAAAACCAACGTGACGAAAAATAATTTCGTCACCAATGAAATTACTTCAACGACGAAATTTTTTGTCACCAATAAAACAACATTTTGTCGCCAAAAATTCTCATTTTCGTCACCAAATAGTTTTTCAATACCATATTTATAACTTTAGTTGACGAATAAATTTGTCACGCATGTTGATCATTGATGAGGAAATAATTTAGTCACAATAAGATGTAAAGATGACGAAATTTTTCGTCTTCAAAAGTCATAATTTTGTCACCAATAAAACAATATTTTGTCGTCAAAAATTCTCATTTTCGTCACCAAATAGTTATTCAGTACCATATTTATAACTTTAGTTGACGAATAAATTTGTCACAGATCATTGATGAGGAATAATTTCGTCACAATAAGATGTAAAGACGACGAAATTTTTCGTCTTCAAAAGTCATAATTTTGTCACCAATAAAACAACATTTTGTTGCCAAAAATTCTCATTTTCGTCACCAAATAGTTATTCAGTACCATATTTATAATTTTAGTTGACGAATAAATTTGTCACGCATGTTTATCATTGATGAGGAAATAATTTCGTCACAATAAGATATAAAGGTGACGAAATTTTTCGTCTTCAAAAGTCATACATGGGTGACGAAATATATTTCGTCACAAATATATATATATACGTGACGAAATTTTTAGTCACCAAACAACAAAATAAATAAAAACTTTCATATATAAACTGCAGTAAATTTTGTCACAAAAAAAATTTATTGGTGACGAATAATCACTTTGTCATAATAACAAGTACAAATGACGAAACAAATTCATCACTAAACTTGTTCCATATTTTATATTCAATATAAATTATTATTTCACAAATATCCCTGCTCATATCCCAATAGCTTTTTAATTGTACTAAGAAATCAGTAGCTATTATACAGCACTCCACAAAAAAATTCACTAAATAATTTATTTTATAAATCAAAATATATCCATCAAACAACCTTAATAATAATCCATTAAGTATCACAAAAAAACCATCAAAGTAAATCCCAAAATAAACTAACGTGGAGTCCACCAAAAAAAATCAACACTCAATCTTAATTTGCAACTACAACTAAGCATCAGTTTAGGAAAAAAATTCAACAGTTGATCTTCATTTGCAAATATGCTTCCGAACGTCATCAAAACCAACCTACAAAAAAAATAAACAAGGCAAACATTAGCATAGAATGTATATATATAAAGTTTATTATAATAGCAAAGTTTTATTATAAACTTAAAGCCAAATATCAGAAACTTAACAAATATACAGAACTGTTCTCAAGATCACAAACTTGAAGTTATTTGAATAGAAATTAACAGAGATTAACTAAAAAGATGAATACCATGCTCATTCCCACCCATGGGCTTTGCAATGATCACCTTAACATGGCAATTCACTGTATCCCTAGAATTATGCTCGGATCAAAAACTGCCTGTGACCCACGGACAGCAGCCAAACTAGTTATAACACTACAACATCTCATGGTAAGAACCAAAGCATGCAGTCAATGCGAATGGGAAGGAACAAATATTGTGGCTGCTGCACAAATGGGATTTAAAAAAATTTTGAAGAGAGAGAGAGAGAGCAACAACCTACAATGCAAAAAATGGAAAACTGGACCATTAGCTTGGTGAGTTGTGACAGCAATGACCAAAATGGATGTAGATAATAAGCTTATTATTTTTAACATTAGCATTAAAAGGCCACGCACAAAACCTAAAAACAGCTCCCTTCTAAATTTAGAAAATAATACACACTGCTATACATATTATTTTGTTTTAACATTGATTGCTTCCTTTTTTCTTTTTTTTTTTCTTTTTTTATCAACAAAAACTTTATTGATGAAAGAACCTTACAAGAAGGAGAAAATACATCAATAAAGGGAACAAGAAAGGATAGGGGAGCGGGGGATGATGCACAGCACCAAAACCAAACTGTTGGTGACGGACCAACAAGAACACAAAAAACATAACAGACAGCAGGATAAAACGCACACAGCAAGCTACCCATCCCAGCAAAGGTATATAGAAAATATACATCACCAGGCCTACAATTAGATTCACATCCAAAACTGAAGCAAAATTACCCAGACCAGCTGCCCAGCAGATCTGTCCACTCTCACAGCATAGAGATACAACCAGCAAAGCAGAATGATAGCAACAACAGAGCATACAGATACCAACAGCAGAGCATACAGATACTTGTGACTTAGGCTATACAAATACCAACATCCACAGATAGAAACACACCTAACAGCAGGCTATTATCTGACTTAGTTTTGTCTCTACTTTGGTTCGTGTGTATTTTAACTATAGTCATGCTAAGTAAGAATTTTGATAATGAATCTATTTTCATTAAATACATCTTCAAACTTGTTAAATCTTAGTTAATAAGTAGTCAAACTATTGTACTTTAACTAGTATATACTAACCAACATGAGAAAAATAAAATGATAAAGCGAGCGAGACTTACCAAAAAGGCGATGTACGAGTTCATGGGATACCTCATCCTCTAAATTGTCCTTTGAAACCTTGCTTCTTAAGAAACTCCATGATGCTTGATGTGATCTCAAAATGCTCGTCAATCGACCCATTCATCTTCCCTATCTCTTTATTTTGTGCTTGAATTTCCTCTCTTTATACTTGAATTTCATGTTTCTGTGCTGTAATTTCCTCTTTATGTGACTGAATTTCCTCTTTTTGTGACTGAATTTCCTCTTTTGTGACTGAATTTGCTCCTTTTGCTCTTGTATTTCCATCTCTAGACGCCTCACATAGTCACTGTCAGTCGAAGCACTGGTAGCCCTGACAGAGAAGGAACGCCTCAACCCGAGTCCTTTAACATATCCCGACCTTGGCTTTAGCACCTTCACAGATAGCTCCTCCTGAGTAATTGGAACCACACCAGGTCGGGAGCAATGTTCAGCTTGGATCTTTATCATATTATCCTATCATTTAAAAAAAAAAATTAGAAAAATGAATAAAGATACAATTAAAATTGCAATCATCCTAATACAAAAGGTAAATATATATACATAATTCTCTTCGCACTCCGGAGAAATCCACTGCTTTGTGACATCATTAAAGTGTGTAGATTTGTAAACACATGGCAACTCTGGCAGTTGGCCCCCATTTGCAATTGTCTGATTTTTTTTTGTTCAACTAGTAAGTTAAATAAGAATGATGGTAGTAGAATCATCTTTAAAAAAAAAAAAAACCAAAAAAAAAATTAAAGAAGACCCACCGCCTCGTGTACCCTAACTGGGAGAGATTTTGACCCACATCTATGCTTCGTTTTCAATTGATTTCTATTGTCAATGTTAGCATTTGATTGCTTCTACAAGGAGGAAGTTCCAATAGAAAAATATATATATTAGGAAGACAAGGTAATTGTCAACAATAAATAAACATAAGAAAAGTTTACCAGCCAATTGGCATCATTCCACTTCTTGTCAATCAAGTTTTTCCATTTCTCGAGGTCACATTCAGGCGGTGGGTGGCTTCTAGCATACTCCTCTCCCTTAGCACTTTTAAGGTTCAGGTATTTTTTTCGTAGTCTGTAGGTGTAGCTGCTCAAGCTCCGTCCACACTTTGTTGCCACCGCTTTGCTAACATTTGTGGAGTCACCTTCCATGTCAAATTGATCCTAGCAACAGCCACAAATCTTGTAAGTCATAATTAATTATATTACATTAATTCAATCAATTATGTAAAACTTTTACCGTTAGACGCTGAAACGTAGGTGCCGTAACTTCTTCGTTGACATGTTTCCACGTGCGAATGCTAAAGTCTGGCAAGTGTGTTCGGACCTCAACACCAATTTTGGAGACTAATTGAGAGGCATGATCCCCCACTGGTGCACGATACTCCTGTGGTATAGGAACTTTGAGCTTTCCATCTTTTTGAACCATTGCTTGAACCTTCAACCCGCGTGCCAAGCCATGAGGGTGTCTAGTAGGCACTGTTTTAAAGACATAACATTGTCTGGTTAGCAATTAATTAAAGCGAAATCATAAAAGCAATATAAGTAACTTTTTTTACACATTGAATGGTTCTACACAAATACAAGAAAAAGATTGCTAAGTTTGCATTAAAGATAATGTGCTTCTTAGGTACGTAGTTTACCTTTTGCTCATCTCTTAAAATTTCCATTTATGCAGATGGAAAATACATAAAATGGAGAAATATTATGTTCAAGACGCAGTAGCTATAAATAAACTAAGTATGACAATAATGATTTAGTACAACAAAAAGAAAATACACCTTCAAAACACAATTAGTACTTCTCATCAAACCTCTCCACATAAAAAAAGAGGCTCATGGTTAAGTAGGTGTATTCTCATTCGCTACAAAAGCAAAAATAAGTACTAGTTTGGCATCCTATATAAATATAGCTTTAGCTTTTTTGAGCAATTGGACTAGCTTGCCCCGGATATGGAGGCTCATGACCTCATTAGAACCACCAACCAACTCCCCACCTATGAACACAGCGGGTACGCTAGGTCGACATCCTAATGACAACAACTCTCTTTCCAGTTGTCGTCCATTAGGAAGTTCATCAAGCTCATAAACAGCAAGACTGGCCCCAAAACCGTGTATCAGTATTTTGATGGTGTGGCAAAAGCAGCAACCGCTTTTGCTGAGGATCACAACTGGCTTTTCAGCTCCCAAAGCCGACACGGTAGCCATTGTTGGGAAGGTGTTGGATGAGAGATGGTTAGAGAATGCTTGTAGTGAAGAGAGAGTTGAGATTTGGCTGTGAAGAACTTGAGGTATGATGAGAAGCTATATATAGAGAGAGGACTAAGGTGGTGGGAAAAATATATTCTAAAAGATAGATAGCTCATTATTAACATTTCCAAAACAGTAAAGCATTTATCATTGTTTGAGAGTGACCTCACATATGTCCATGTAATATCTATGTACATGGAATAGCAAGTTGAACATAAGAAGATCCTTAATATATATGATAAACGTGATCATCATGCAATGGTTTTACATTCTCAAATGGCACCATTTAACACTAATGTAGCATATATATATACTAGAGATTGCCCGTGCCTGAAGGCACTATCTGATAAAATTCTTATATTACAATTTATGTGTTGCAAAAATGTTAATGACCATAAAAATATTTTATGAAAAGTGTCTCAAAGTTGTGATCAAACAATCAAAAATGTTTAGGATCAACCAATCGACCTAGATGATTTTTCATAAAACTACTTAAGAGAAATTATGTAGTATACCCAAACAAATATAGCTTGAAATAGTATATCAAAAAAAAAAAAAAAAAGACAAAAAGACAAAATCAAGTAGTGTGTGGTTTAACTTTGTTAAAGTCGAATTCACATGTGAAGTGAATTTAAAACATACATTACTTTTATTAACATTTGTTTTGTGTTTGAACTCTTGATCTATATATTATTTTTCTTAGTATTTTTTTTATGTATGAAGTAGCTGACATTACTTGTTACTTTTTCTTTTTTTTTTTATCAGCAAAAGATAAATTTTATTGATGGAAGAAAAAATACAAACGAAAAAACTTACAACAATAAAAAAGGGGATTGGTGAGGATCCAATCAACAGACTATAGAAAACAACAAACAAAGAAACACAATGAACAATTAGCCACTACATATCAGCAGCAGCCAAAAAACCCCCCTCCAGAGTACTCCCAATGAACATAACCCCCCTCCATGCAAGTAATTAATCAGCAACCTCAAAAATCAAAACAGCTTCAGAACAGTAGCATCCCCCATTAACTCCATATCACAAAATCATCCAATTAGACAAATAAGCAGCCACTCACATAAATAGCCAACTGATGGTGCTAAGCAAACAACTAAACATAGCTGTTAATGGACACCAACTAAACAATACTGATAGAGCATTCATCCTCCATTACTGAGAATCATCAAGCCACACAGTAGTATAGATCAACAAACAGCAATAATAAACAATACCAAGACAGAGCAGCAATAGTAGGTCTTATCAAAAGCAAAACAGAACAGCCCCATGCTACCATAGACTCCACCCATCTCAGCAACAATCCATATCAGCAGCAAAGGAGACTTGAACACCTCTATTTAAATGTTGTCACTAATAAATTTTCATTTATTGATAGATTACAAAAATATGTTCTATAAAGATGCTTTGAGATATATAAAATTATCAATAATTAAATGAAACTATGATCGTTTGTGAAGATCATGAAGATCATTGTTGAATGTTTTAAATGAATATTTAAGCCTTGATGTTCTTTAATATATTCTTCCTATCTATTTGGGGTGCATAGGCACTAATTACATTAATTATACTTTCTCCATTACAAGTTTGATTAGCATTATTATGTCTCCTATTTTTGTTATCTGTTTAGTTTCTTGTAAACATGCTATATTAATTTTCCTTCTAATCATAGTATCTACTAATACTAGTCTTACTTGTTAGTGTACAAACATACCAAGTTGCCAATTTAAACCAACAACTCTGGTCTAACTTCTTTACCTACGGTCATCTAGGAAAGTGCAGGGACCCTTCCCAATTTTTCATTACACTTGATCACCGACGCAATGCCCCTTGCCCATTTTTTTAAGTGCCTGAGCAGGTGCAGCTCATTGCTTATAGAGAATGCCCCTATCCCTAATGCAAGAACACCCTAGCCCTTACAAACATGAAATCTATCCTTAGAAGCCTAAGCCAGGGGCCATTGCTTAGAGAAAAAGAAACAAAATATTAAATGAAATAATTACTCTCTCAATTCAAGAGATCAACAATTGTCTCCATATTTAAAGCGAGAAAAGATGTCTTTCTGGTTGAAGAAGAAATTGGAGAGAGAGAGAGAGAGAGAGGTAGGACCATATTCTTCTGCAGTTTCAGATAATCAAAGATTATTAGAAATATGTATGCAATACGACACAATGGACTCCAAATTCTAAAAATCTTTACTCTGAAATATGGAGTGGAATTCTTGAAATTGACATGAATAACTGTTTTCAAAGAAAGTATCATTGGCTTGATTTTTACTTGATCCTTAATTTGAAATGGGCATCCATATTCCATCAAAACAAAGTCAGCCAATACTACCATGCTTAACTGCACAAACTCTAACTAAAATATTTATCCTAACCATCAAGTTGTGCCAAAAACATGAATAACCCTTCCAGCACCAAAATGGAACTCAATTTCTGTACAACAGAACTCAATTCCATTTTGTAAAAATAAACATTGTAATTTTGCATTATTCTGATAATTGAGTCTCAATTATCCAATAATGGGTATATCTATACTTAGTTACTTAGTTACAATTATACTTTTTTTCAACATAAGACTGTATATATTGGATATACCTTATTCTGATATACCCAATATATACAGTCTCTGCCCTACAATTAGTACTTTGCATTATTCTGATAATTGAGTCTCAATTATCCATAATCAACATTGATTAATTGAAATTATATCAGAATATTCCACAGGAAGAGAGGCCAGAGAAGAATTAAAAAAAAAACCCTAAAACTTTGGAAGAGAGAGATGAATTTTAGAGAGATAAAAGAACATTTAATCAGTTTAGTTTACAATGGAGCTAACGATGAGATTAATAATGGAGTTAACGATGTATCTGCTTAGTGCATCTTCTTAGCTTACAATTAATCAAAACGTAAATGGGTATATTCAGAATTTTCTAAAAATCAAGAACAACAATTGAAATTATAATAACACCAGGAATTCAATGTTAGGTATGAGCTGACAAAAGCAAATTAGATGAAATAAAAGGAAAATTAACAAACCAAACATAAAGATCTTCTCTATCAATTACAGTGAAGTAAATGGAATTGAGATCTGAATCAGAAGAGGGGAATTGGGTCTCTTATAGCAGAGGAAGATTAGACTGACCATTTTGCGCCAAGGAGGCCCATCACGGATCCCGTTTCGATAATTCGAACCGTTCAATGTGTTTCGATGTCGGGAGCAAGCTTTTTAATTGTTCCTATATTTTCAATTAAATCAGTATCATCAACTAGTCTCCTTCTTTCATGCCATTGTAAGTCACAATATATCTGCTTAGTGAACTCATAAAACATTATTATAGTAAAGATTTTAAAGGAAACATGATTTGTTTAATTGAACTATTTTATTTTTTTAAATTCTAGAGCTTTGTTTTTCTCAATAAGGAATTCAATGACAGCCATGACTACTTAATCATTGTTTCTCAAACTAACTTAACAAAGAGGGTCTTCAAAATGCTTTCTTCTGCAGTCCTGATTTAGGTAGGCAGTTTTTATTTTTATTGCAGTTATGAAATTAGCTCAAAGGTTGAAATTTTAGCTTTGGATTTTTTAGGAAATCACATTATCATGTTGTTTTTCAAGCAAGACAGTTTTTCATGTGTCTTAATGGGAACATGGCCACCCGGCTAGTTTCTTTAAGAGTTCCTAGCAGGTTTTGGGTAAAAATATTGTTAAGGCTATTAAATCTTTTTTTTTATTTCTGGTGAACTTCTTAAGGAGGCTAATAGGACCTTGATTGCTTTGGTCCTTAAGGTTGATGCAAGTAGGAAGAAAGAGAGAGGAAATCTTTCAAAGATATTTCTTTATTATTAGTTGCACACCACATCAACATTACACGAGTTCATTTATATACACAGATATATGATTTTCTCTAACTAACTAACTAAGATTAACTAACTAAGTTTGTTACAGATCAGTTACAGAATCTATTGAGAATCAGTTGGAGTCTGTTGAGAATCAGTTGTAGATTTGTTATATACAAATGATCTCATTCAACTGAAGATGGATAAAATTGAGCTGATGTTGATGAAGCTAGATGATCAACTGAAGATGGATAAAATTGAGCTGATGTTGATGAAGCTAGATGATCAACTGAAGATGGATAAAATTGAGCTGATGTTGATGAAGCTAGATGATCAACTGAAGATGGATAAAATTGAGCTGATGTTGATGAAGCTAGATGATCAACTGAAGATGGATAAAATTGAGCTGATGTTGATGAAGCTAGATGATCAACTGAAGATGGATAAAATTGAGCTGATGTTGATGAAGCTAGATGATCAACTGAAGATGGATAAAATTGAGCTGATGTTGATGAAGCTAGATGATCAACTGAAGCTGAAGCTTTATCAAAGGTTCCTAACCCTAGCAAGGTAGGGAACTACCGTCCTAAATAATAAAACTTGTGTGGAGCTAGTGAGACTTGTGGGTTGAGTGATGTTGAGCATATAAATTTTTTTTTTCTAATGTTTGTTATACAAATTGGCAAGCTGATACATATTATGAGGAAATTTTTTGTTTGGTGGGTTGAGATGAATGTGAGCATATATTTTCTTGAGTGTTTTATGTGTGATTTGAGAGTGTGGATTGAGTGGCTAAGGACTATACTGTGTGTTTGTTCTCAACGTATTTTGTTCTTTCCTTTTGGTCCTAACTGATGGTTGTTATACTACTTAAAATGGGTCTCTCATGTGTTTAACACCCCCATAGCTCTCGTTATGTGGTGGTTGAACATATGTAATCCTATGTTTGAGTTGGTGTATCTGCTGCTTGGGTTTGCTGAAACTGGGCAGTGGTTGGTTCTAGTATACCTACTGCTATTATTGGGGTTCTATGCACCTTTAGCTGAGCTATACTGTAGGGCATGATGCAACTGTGCTATGGTCTAAAATCTGGGACTATTATAGTGAGCTATTTGTTACTGCTGTACATATTACTACTGTTTGATTGGTTGGATCTGCAAATCCTGATGGAGCCATGTAGTTGGTTGATGCTGCCGTAGTTGGTGTATCTGGTTGCCATTGGCTACTACTGTTACTATTGGTATTACTGCCTTTTCTATTGGAAAATTTTGCTACAGCTAGAATGTTGTTTATTTTTGTCTTGTACAGTTGGTTAGTTGTTGGAGTTTTCGGATGCTCCTCCTAAATTGTTTGTTTTTATTTTTGTTTGCTGTCTATATTTCCTTATTTTATGGCCCCTCTTTGTCTGTATGGGGTTTGATTTGGTCATGTTCTAGGGTTTAGGCTTTTTATTTTTTTTAGCAGCGTTTTAGTCTTTGTCCTGTTGTTATTAGGGCCTGAGGTATACCCCTTGTATATGTTATATATTTCATTGTCTTAATTTATGACTTATTCACCTAAAAAAGACAGTTTTTCTTGAAATTAGCTCAATGGTTGTACTTCTAAATTTCCTATGTAGGCAAATGATTACCAAGTTCCCAAATAATTTCTCCTTCTTCAATGTTTTTGTTCAAAGACTAGGAATGCTTGAAAACTAAGAGCATCTCCAATAGAGATGTTAACTTTGTGTGTTATATGACAAAAAATTACAAGTGAGACCAAAACTAAAATAAAAAATAAAAAATCAATTCCTATGAAACAAATTGCTTCAAATTTTTTGCACCATAGAATTATATTAAAACAGAGAATTTGTTTAGCTTAGTAAAATTCAGTATCTTACCGACACTAGATTGGGGGGCTGCCTCCCTCGATGCCTCCATATCGACATCAAGTGGCTGTGAGTGTTGGGTATCCACATTGTCATGTAAATCCCCATTTGGAACAACAATTGCCTCGTGCGAAGGTTGAAGAGATGACTGCGCCAATCGTTTTGGTGGCATTGGTAAGCCCTAAAAAACATAATACAAAAGCATAAACAATAAATACATAAAAATGGATAAGTAAAGATATGTATATGGAAACCCATCAAGGCCACTGTTGATATTTGTAATCTGATCCAGTCCACTCCTTTTCTTCCCAAGACTGGTCCTGACAAGTGGTTGCTTTGAATATTTTTAAAATGGTCAGGTAAAGGGTGTTGTCACTCAAAAACCTGTAGGCAAGTTGAGTGGTTGAGTGGTTGTGAGCTACCAGTAGTTCTAATATCTTTAATTGGTTTTTCCTAATTGTGTGCTTTGCAAGTTGTCAATCTGGTGTTTCCAACATGGTCAAATTATGTCTTATTTCGTTATACATTTGTGTTCCAGCTAACTTACTCCTACAGTTTGTTTTGGTATGCATATTGTTGTATGTAGGATGTATATTTTCTAGTTTTATTTTATGACTTATTCATCCAATAAAGTATACGGAAATATAAAGATAGTATTAACAAAGCATCGTTAACAAATATATAGCTATCGGTGACATAATAAAAAAAAATGAATGGCCATACATATAGTACCTCATCATCAACACTTTCAAAGGACTCAGCATCAGTGTCATCCTCATGATCTGATGGTATGTAGTCATCATCATCTACCCTAATTTTCTTTCCCTTTTGATGAACACGATTGGGCTGAGTAGAACCCATCAAAGAAGTTGCTATACGCTTCAATTGTAGAGCATCCATTTTCTTATTATTCTTCTTGATTGTCTTATATCTTTCCATTTCGTACTCTGTTCGCTTCTGTTTCGCTAGAAAACCTGGTTTGATCCATTGTTTCTCCCCTTTGGCCATTTGGTTAACTAAAAAGCATAAATTGATATCAAACATGAAATATAAAGCATAATTTTAGTTGAAGAGTCGCAACAAAATATATCATAACCATGTAATGCATTAAAAACATATGTCCATATAGAAACCTAAAAACAACAAAAACTACATATCATAATCCAGATCAGGTTCCATATCAAGATCCATATCATCATCAAGTACGCCAAGTTCTTCATCTTCTTCATCATCTCTACCATCTCTCTTTGTTTTATTTGAAATAACCTCAGCTTCAATATCATCCCTATGAAATTGAATAATATCTTCAATGCCGATCGGGACAACTGAGTTAATGTTTTCTTGTTGGAATGCGTCATTAAATTCTGGTTGATCTGGTGGTTCTCCATCACCAACCTCTGGCACATCAAACACACCTCTATGTTGGAATCTGACACCATTGATTATACAACCTGAGTACTCTTTCAATAGCAAATTAGGACCATTCGCTAAGGACCACAATTCTTCGGTTGCTTCTGGTGCCTCATCAACTCTCAATCTATTTATCTACATCCACATGCAATGTGCAACACTTGAATTATGTTAGTAATGTTTGTATTTTATACAAGCCTTATAGTGTTTGGCCAATTGTGAATATTAAAAATGACTTACATATTCTTTGAACCACTTTGGAAATTCCTTCTGTTGTATCTGAGTTATATCTTGTCCACTGGGAATTTGTAACAAATTCTTGTGTTCCCTACTCAAATAGTTTTGGTTAATGTGTGAAATACTACTATTATTACTGACTAATAACATGATAATTGTTAAAATATATATAATTATAAGAAACACGTACTGAAGATACTTCTCTATCTCAGGGCTATTGTATAATAAGAACCAATGAGCAATGTCACGAAGTTCCTGTGACATCTCAACATGCTTTCTGATTTGGCCAATAGAACGAGCAGGTTCGGTGAATATTATCAAACCTTCACGACGGACTCCATAATCTTCATTTCGTGCATCTCGATTATGCACGGTTTCAATCCCTTCAAGATACATTGAGCAAAAAGTAATGCACTCCTTGACAATGTAAGCCTCTGCAATAGAACCTTCTGGTCGAGCTCGATTGGTGACAAACTTTTTCAAAGATCCGAGAAACCTTGAAGAGATAACCAATTAGGAGTATGGTTAGGCACACAACATAATCTATACCTTTCATTTGAAAGTACAATTTTAGAAATTACCTTTCAATCGGGTACATCCACCGATATTGCACAGGTCCTCCGAGAATAGTCTCACGTGGCAAGTGAATGGCCAAATGAACCATCACATCGAAGAAGGCTGGAGGAAAGATCTTTTCAAACTTACATAGTATGAGTACTATACGTTCCTCTAATTTCTCCATTTCACTTCGTTTCAATGTCCTTGAGCATAGATCTTGGAAGAAGCTACCTAACTCAAAAAGTGCTGTACTGATCTCTTTATCTACGTAACCACGCATCCCAATAGGAAGAATCCGTTGTATAAGTACATGGCAGTCGTGGCTTTTCAATCCTGTCAATCTACCATTTTTTGCATTTACTGATCTCGAAATGTTTGCCGCGTACCCATCTGGATACTTGACTGATTTCAAGAATTCAAAGAAACCCTCCCTCTCTTTAGGGGTCAGTGAGAAGCTGGCTCAAGGCTTCACATATGATCCATCGGGATTTGTTGTCAGCCACAATTCTTTCCTTATATTCATGTCTTCTAAATCCATTCGTGCCTTATCTGTATCCTTGTTCTTTCCATCAATTCCCAACATCGTTCCAAAAACATTTTCACTAAAGTTCTTCTCCACATGCATGACATCAATGTTGTGTCGAAGCCTCATTTTCTTCCAATATGGTAGCTCATACAAGATGCTTACCTTTGTCCAATTTGGGTTCTGACGAGGTCTTTTCCTGTTGCTTGGATGTTTTCCATATGTGACGCCCGTCACGCTGCCCAATTGTTCTTCAATCTTTTCTATCGGTATCACAAAAGATCTCTTCCGTTTTTCATGCTTGCCATTATATGCTCTACTCTTTCGCCTTTCTGGGTGGTCATCAAGCAAGTAGTATCGACGGTTACTATACGCAATCTTACTTCTTAAAGATTCAAAATATGGTTCATCATTGCAAGTGTAACAAGAGTAATGACCCTTTGTTCTCCATCCAGAAATGTCACCAAATGCGGGCCAATCATGTATCATCCACAGCAAAGCTGCACGCATGCAGAAAGTCTCACCAGTCGAGGCATCATAGGTTAATGTACCATTTTTCCATAATTCATTCAATTCTTCCACTAAAGGTCTCATGTAGACATCAATATCAATTCCTAGTTGTGATTCACCAGGAACAAGTAATGATAGCATGAAAAATGGGTCCTTCATAGCCAACCACGGTGGCAAGTTGTACGGAATGAGTACGACAGGCCACAAACTATATGAGTTATTCATATTTCCGAAAGGGTTGAAACCATCAGTAGCCAACCCTAGCCTCACATTCCGAGGCTCCAAGGCAAATTCAGGATGTTGTGTATCGAATTCCTTCCACTCATCACTATCTGCAGGATGCCTCAATACACCGTCATCTAGACGTTTTTCCTCGGCTCTCTTCCTCGACATGTACAACCTTTTCAATCTCGGTGTTAACGGGAAGTATCGAAGAACCTTACGAGAGATCTTCTTACCTCTACCATGATTTGTCTTGTATCTAGAAGCCTTACAATTTGGACATTTATCTGGTGTTGCATTCCCCTTCCAAAAGAGCACACAATCGTTTACACAAGCATCAATGAGCTCGTATGACAAACCCAATTCACGTAGTATTTTTTTAGCTTCATAAGTTGACTTTGGAACCAAATTATCCTTCGGTAAAAGTTTTGTTAAAAACTCTAGCATCATGTCAACTGACTTATTACTCCAATGGTTTGTTACCTTCATATTAAGTATCTCGATGACAAATTTTAACAAAGTGTAATTTGTGCAACCTGGGTACACCTCACGTTTGGCATCATTCAATAATTTATCAAAAGTGCGAACCTCCTCCTCTTGAGTTGTATTAGTTGATTCCCCTCTTATTCGATCTTCCACTAAGGCATCAATACCTCCCAAAACCTCATTGCCCTCAACGGGTATATCATGATGATAAGCCTCGTTTGATTCACGGGGTTCCCCATGCACGTGCCAGATAGTGTAAGTTGGAATAATCCCATGTTGCAGCAAATGAATTTGAACAATTTGAAATTTTTGACGAACAACATTCACACACTTTCGACAAGGGCACAAAATTTTACCATCTCGATCGATAACCGCCATTGCAAAACGGAGAAATGATATTACCCCATCATTATATGCCCGACTTATCCTTCCATCAACTGTGCTACCTAATGCAATCCAACTCTTGTCCATGTCTGACTATGCCGAGTTAATTAAAGTTAGGTGAATAGGACAAATTTTATATAGAAAAATATATATATATATTTCAATTAAAAAAAATTTCAAGTCCAATGATTATACTGAGTTATATAAATTACAACCACACATAAATCAAGTGAGAAAATAGCCAAAGCAATTTAGCGTAAACAGAAGAAGTATTCACAACCAAAACATAAACCACAGCAAAATAACCATCAATAAGAAGACAAATATCATAAGTCCGAGAAAATTTAACCAATAAAACAGTGAGCTGAGAGTAAAAAGCAGATAACATGGCACAGAAAGAAAACCCACAATATGCCACATTGAGTTTCTAAAGCAGTCAATTTAAGTACTCAAATATCCAAATGCAAAATGATATGATTGAACTACACGTATTTGGAAAAATATATATATGCCCCGAATACCAGAATTGACAAATCTATCAACTAAATTGGGATATTGAAAAAATAAGACATTGGGAAACAATAACTATTCTGGCTCACATTTCACTCGGTAAACAAAATGTGATTAAATTTTGCAGAGGAACTTAATAATGTACTTGAGGAGCTATGCATATAAGAAATGAACAATGCCAATATAATTGATAGCCACATGCGACAATTCCAATGAATGCCCCGAGACTATAATTTAGTACTTAGCCTGTAATTGCAGTTAGTACTCTGTTTGATTTTCTCTTTACTCAACTATATACGAAGTCCAGAGAAGTTAAATCAACATATGCTAATTTAAGGGTGTAATATTCCAATTTTCATTAAATTGATAGTTGTGAGAGAAAAAATAATTAATTAATATGTAATATATAATATTTTATCTTATTGATTATTTTAATATTTTTTATTTTTATTGACTATTTTAGCCAAAATCTATCATCCCAAACATATAGACTCAAACTCCCCTAAAAACTTAGAATGCACATGAGAGAGAGGACTGGGGCCACTGTTTTGTTTGGGAAGTGTTGGATTGGAGATGATAACAGTGAATGGTTTGTAAGAAAAAGTTGAAAACCCTTGAAAGAGAGAATAATTCCTTCATGGAGCCAAGGGGCTGTGAACTGTTACTCACTGTTTTAGATAATTCAAAGTATACAGATTTTGGATGCAAAGCTAAGGGTCATAAGCGGCGCAAATAAATTATTTTAGCCAAATAAATAAAATAAAATAAAAATAAAGAAAAAAGATTCACACTCTACCCTATATCAGTACACGATATAATATAGTATAAAAATTATATAAATTTATAAATTTTATAAATATATTGACTTTTTTTTAATAAAAAAAAATCAACAAAAGAAAAGTTTCTTGACGAAAATTGCAGATATACAAAGAGAGTGTACAATATACAGATACATCAATAAGAAAATCCATGGAGAAATGCATCAAACTGAAACACAAATGAAAGACAAATTAGAATATGATATCAGAACACCAAAAGCAAGATATTAATCTTAGAACATTAAAAAGATATTCACTTCAAGTAGACAAAGCTCAAAGATATCATATATACTAATCAGGTCTCCACATTTCAGTTTTTTTGTCACTAATTTTCTTTGGCATCCAACGTGCCTTTTTAAATGATGGTGCATAATGCTAAGGGCACAAAGGGAGCTAGTAAAAGTAATTCAAAACATAATTACCAAATAAAGTATATAGCGTAACTTTAAACTTAATCTCACCTATTTTTTCAGCAAAAATTAAGATTTATTGATGTCAAAGAAAAGGTTATAAAAGTACATCGCAAATACAAAATGAAACTTAAAGCTGTTTTGGGAATAAATTAAAAAATATTACAAAAATAGTCAACTCTTTTCTTTCCGTTTTTATATGTTTTCTTATAAAAAAAATTCAAAAATCAACTTTTCAAAACAACCCTTAATATGATTAACATTCACATTTCATTTAATTTTTGAATAAATTTTTCAAGCTTTGTAATGTTGCTATAAATGAGAATTAGTATATAGAATTAGATACAAACATGGGGTCATTTTAGGGCAACTTAGAGCTGACTCTCTTATATGTTTCATATGGGATTTTAGGAAACAAATATTGTAAACTAATCAACTCAACATTTATATGCTGAGAAAGTAAAGCCTAATGAGTAAATGTGGAGACCTGATTAGCATTATTACCTTTATTCTTAAACATAAACAACCCCACAGAATAAGAATTTCGACATGCACATTCTCTAGAGTTGAGCTTAATGAGTAAATGGACTAGCTAATGCCACAACAAAGCAACTTAACATACCATAAGGACTTACTAATTAGGTCCCCCACGATAGATAATTAATAAATACTTATGGTAGTGATTTTAGCAACATAAGTACTAAACCCACCAAATAGTTTTCTAAGTAGGTAATAAGACTCTCAATGGTGTAGCTAGAAGAGTCCATGTGAGGCTAAGTAGCTAGAAACCCTTAACCAAACACAACACCATACCATAGGATGATAGGAGAGTTACATTCCAGAGCTGACAGATGCAAAGCCTAAATAGGCTGTGACTTATTACCCTTAATTTGCAGTTACCACTGATTTTTTGTTTTTTTTTTCACCTGCAGATTGATGCAGAAAAGCCTGTAGAAGAGGTTTTTGAAGCCGTGAAATCAGTTTTCACCCCATTGCATGAGAAGGTAAAGCACCGTAGTAATTCTCCATGGAATATAAGTCGCTATAGGGACCGTTGGTTTCTATGGAGAATAAAGTCTAGGCAAGTGGTGTATCAGTGCTGTAAGCGTACATAGTCCTGATAATTATGATATGCTTCTGTAATTTTAGGAGTTGAAAATGCTTAATGTTGTGTATTCTGTAACAGAAAATGTGCAAGTGATTTTTATGTTTTTGATAGCTAGGGTTGTATCTTAACGTGGTGAAAATAAAGTCTGAAGGGATGTTTGCCAATAATTTTGACTTCAGGAATTAATTGAAGTGTGTTGTAGATGAGTCAACAATGAATTCAAGGGGGAGGGGGAAAGAAATGCATGCAACACTTCTAAATATGTGCAATCAAACAGGGGAAACATGGATTATGTTCAATTAAACAAAGAAGCAACTTTGGGGCATTTTAGATTTCATCGACTTTTCCTACATTTGCGCTAGCATTCATATGAGACCACCCTTCGTTTGAGGTGAAAATAATTCTTTGGTCAATTTGCACCATGCTATTTCCATTTTGGAATGAGCATATTTGGCAAATTAGTAGAAAATTCATTTGGCAGATTTTCTTTTGGTGGGAGCCTGTTGCTCCAAGTAGACTTTTTTTTTTCTTTTCTTTTCTTTTGGTCTAAAATCTGGAAATGACTCAGTTGTATGATGATGCGGCATACCATGACTGGTAACTGCAAATTACCTTAAGGTCCTTGGGGACAATTCTTGTAGATAAATGCTCGAAACTTGTTATCTAACCCATTGATCACCCATTTTAATGTCCTTAAAATGCTCTTTAAACCTTATACGGCATGGCTGATGGTGGTGTTGCAGGTTGCCTAGGTGTTGCTACCCTACCTGAGATATCAAACCAGATCTAAATTGAGGTAAAAAATGATCAATAGGTTTGTGAAATCTGTTTAATTTTTTCATTACAACATTGTTTGTCTTGTTAATATTTGAAAATTTTGAATGTTTGGAAGTATTTTCTCTTGCACTTGTAAGGATTACTGTTGTTGAAACTTTGAACATGAACACTAGCTTTTCTCGAGTTCTTTCAAAATATTATCATTCTAGCTATTATTTTATGGTAGACAATTTTAAATGTTTGAACTGTTATTGGCAGCCCTTATTTTAACTTATTATGTGCTAGTCCTAGTAGACACATTTGAAATGCAGTGGTAGATATATTTTGTTATTTAACCACCCTTCCTGGGCCAAAATTGCATAAAAAATTATTTTAGTAAAACCTATAAAACATTCCTTTTTTTTTTTTTTGTGAAAGGGGGTGGTGATAACACATTCCTTATGCTAGGAGCATTACTGTTTTGCTAAACTACTTTTCTGCATGGTGAAGTATTAAAGACTCACTTGAATTATTCAGAAATCATAATGCAAGGTTTCATCATCTTAAAATTTAGGGTTATTTACACGAAGACCCCCTAAACTATTGAGAAGTATTATTTTGACCCCCTAAACTATAAAAGTATACAAATGTACCCCCGAAACTATTGACGTGTTTCACTTTGACACCATCCGTTACTGCATTGACATTTTTTAGACGAAACTTCTCAATTTTTCTCATTTTTCTGTTTTGTTATTGTTTTTTTTAAATATTCTTTTTTCAAAAATATATTTACAAAGAATATTTAAAAAAATAATAAAACAATAATAATGGATGAATGCTTATATTTAAAGAAAAAAAAATTAAAAAAACAATGAAATTGTAAATATATAGTGTGTTGAAAGGTATTTTTGTCTAAAAAATGTTTAAAAGTTTGGTTTAACTCACAATGCAGTAAAGGAAGAGGGTATTTTCGTCTAAAAAATGCTTAAAAGTTTTGTTTAACTCACAATGCAGTAAAGGAAGAGGGTATTTTCGTCTAAAAAATGCTTAAAAGTTTTGTTTAACTCACAATGCAGTAAAGGAAGAGGGTATTTTCGTCTAAAAAATGCTTAAAAGTTTTGTTTAACTCACAATGCAGTAAAGGAAGAGGGTATTTTCGTCTAAAAAATGCTTAAAAGTTTTGTTTAACTCACAATGCAGTAAAGGAAGAGGGTATTTTCGTCTAAAAAATGCTTAAAAGTTTTGTTTAACTCACAATGCAGTAAAGGAAGAGGGTATTTTCGTCTAAAAAATGCTTAAAAGTTTTGTTTAACTCACAATGCAGTAAAGGAAGAGGGTATTTTCGTCTAAAAAATGCTTAAAAGTTTTGTTTAACTCACAATGCAGTAAAGGAAGAGGGTATTTTCGTCTAAAAAATGCTTAAAAGTTTTGTTTAACTCACAATGCAGTAAAGGAAGAGGGTATTTTCGTCTAAAAAATGCTTAAAAGTTTTGTTTAACTCACAATGCAGTAAAGGAAGAGGGTATTTTCGTCTAAAAAATGCTTAAAAGTTTTGTTTAACTCACAATGCAGTAAAGGAAGAGGGTATTTTCGTCTAAAAAATGCTTAAAAGTTTTGTTTAACTCACAATGCAGTAAAGGAAGAGGGTATTTTCGTCTAAAAAATGCTTAAAAGTTTTGTTTAACTCACAATGCAGTAAAGGAAGAGGGTATTTTCGTCTAAAAAATGCTTAAAAGTTTTGTTTAACTCACAATGCAGTAAAGGAAGAGGGTATTTTCGTCTAAAAAATGCTTAAAAGTTTTGTTTAACTCACAATGCAGTAAAGGAAGAGGGTATTTTCGTCTAAAAAATGCTTAAAAGTTTTGTTTAACTCACAATGCAGTAAAGGAAGAGGGTATTTTCGTCTAAAAAATGCTTAAAAGTTTTGTTTAACTCACAATGCAGTAAAGGAAGAGGGTATTTTCGTCTAAAAAATGCTTAAAAGTTTTGTTTAACTCACAATGCAGTAAAGGAAGAGGGTATTTTCGTCTAAAAAATGCTTAAAAGTTTTGTTTAACTCACAATGCAGTAAAGGAAGAGGGTATTTTCGTCTAAAAAATGCTTAAAAGTTTTGTTTAACTCACAATGCAGTAAAGGAAGAGGGTATTTTCGTCTAAAAAATGCTTAAAAGTTTTGTTTAACTCACAATGCAGTAAAGGAAGAGGGTATTTTCGTCTAAAAAATGCTTAAAAGTTTTGTTTAACTCACAATGCAGTAAAGGAAGAGGGTATTTTCGTCTAAAAAATGCTTAAAAGTTTTGTTTAACTCACAATGCAGTAAAGGAAGAGGGTATTTTCGTCTAAAAAATGCTTAAAAGTTTTGTTTAACTCACAATGCAGTAAAGGAAGAGGGTATTTTCGTCTAAAAAATGCTTAAAAGTTTTGTTTAACTCACAATGCAGTAAAGGAAGAGGGTATTTTCGTCTAAAAAATGCTTAAAAGTTTTGTTTAACTCACAATGCAGTAAAGGAAGAGGGTATTTTCGTCTAAAAAATGCTTAAAAGTTTTGTTTAACTCACAATGCAGTAAAGGAAGAGGGTATTTTCGTCTAAAAAATGCTTAAAAGTTTTGTTTAACTCACAATGCAGTAAAGGAAGAGGGTATTTTCGTCTAAAAAATGCTTAAAAGTTTTGTTTAACTCACAATGCAGTAAAGGAAGAGGGTATTTTCGTCTAAAAAATGCTTAAAAGTTTTGTTTAACTCACAATGCAGTAAAGGAAGAGGGTATTTTCGTCTAAAAAATGCTTAAAAGTTTTGTTTAACTCACAATGCAGTAAAGGAAGAGGGTATTTTCGTCTAAAAAATGCTTAAAAGTTTTGTTTAACTCACAATGCAGTAAAGGAAGAGGGTATTTTCGTCTAAAAAATGCTTAAAAGTTTTGTTTAACTCACAATGCAGTAAAGGAAGAGGGTATTTTCGTCTAAAAAATGCTTAAAAGTTTTGTTTAACTCACAATGCAGTAAAGGAAGAGGGTATTTTCGTCTAAAAAATGCTTAAAAGTTTTGTTTAACTCACAATGCAGTAAAGGAAGAGGGTATTTTCGTCTAAAAAATGCTTAAAAGTTTTGTTTAACTCACAATGCAGTAAAGGAAGAGGGTATTTTCGTCTAAAAAATGCTTAAAAGTTTTGTTTAACTCACAATGCAGTAAAGGAAGAGGGTATTTTCGTCTAAAAAATGCTTAAAAGTTTTGTTTAACTCACAATGCAGTAAAGGAAGAGGGTATTTTCGTCTAAAAAATGCTTAAAAGTTTTGTTTAACTCACAATGCAGTAAAGGAAGAGGGTATTTTCGTCTAAAAAATGCTTAAAAGTTTTGTTTAACTCACAATGCAGTAAAGGAAGAGGGTATTTTCGTCTAAAAAATGCTTAAAAGTTTTGTTTAACTCACAATGCAGTAAAGGAAGAGGGTATTTTCGTCTAAAAAATGCTTAAAAGTTTTGTTTAACTCACAATGCAGTAAAGGAAGAGGGTATTTTCGTCTAAAAAATGCTTAAAAGTTTTGTTTAACTCACAATGCAGTAAAGGAAGAGGGTATTTTCGTCTAAAAAATGCTTAAAAGTTTTGTTTAACTCACAATGCAGTAAAGGAAGAGGGTATTTTCGTCTAAAAAATGCTTAAAAGTTTTGTTTAACTCACAATGCAGTAAAGGAAGAGGGTATTTTCGTCTAAAAAATGCTTAAAAGTTTTGTTTAACTCACAATGCAGTAAAGGAAGAGGGTATTTTCGTCTAAAAAATGCTTAAAAGTTTTGTTTAACTCACAATGCAGTAAAGGAAGAGGGTATTTTCGTCTAAAAAATGCTTAAAAGTTTTGTTTAACTCACAATGCAGTAAAGGAAGAGGGTATTTTCGTCTAAAAAATGCTTAAAAGTTTTGTTTAACTCACAATGCAGTAAAGGAAGAGGGTATTTTCGTCTAAAAAATGCTTAAAAGTTTTGTTTAACTCACAATGCAGTAAAGGAAGAGGGTATTTTCGTCTAAAAAATGCTTAAAAGTTTTGTTTAACTCACAATGCAGTAAAGGAAGAGGGTATTTTCGTCTAAAAAATGCTTAAAAGTTTTGTTTAACTCACAATGCAGTAAAGGAAGAGGGTATTTTCGTCTAAAAAATGCTTAAAAGTTTTGTTTAACTCACAATGCAGTAAAGGAAGAGGGTATTTTCGTCTAAAAAATGCTTAAAAGTTTTGTTTAACTCACAATGCAGTAAAGGAAGAGGGTATTTTCGTCTAAAAAATGCTTAAAAGTTTTGTTTAACTCACAATGCAGTAAAGGAAGAGGGTATTTTCGTCTAAAAAATGCTTAAAAGTTTTGTTTAACTCACAATGCAGTAAAGGAAGAGGGTATTTTCGTCTAAAAAATGCTTAAAAGTTTTGTTTAACTCACAATGCAGTAAAGGAAGAGGGTATTTTCGTCTAAAAAATGCTTAAAAGTTTTGTTTAACTCACAATGCAGTAAAGGAAGAGGGTATTTTCGTCTAAAAAATGCTTAAAAGTTTTGTTTAACTCACAATGCAGTAAAGGAAGAGGGTATTTTCGTCTAAAAAATGCTTAAAAGTTTTGTTTAACTCACAATGCAGTAAAGGAAGAGGGTATTTTCGTCTAAAAAATGCTTAAAAGTTTTGTTTAACTCACAATGCAGTAAAGGAAGAGGGTATTTTCGTCTAAAAAATGCTTAAAAGTTTTGTTTAACTCACAATGCAGTAAAGGAAGAGGGTATTTTCGTCTAAAAAATGCTTAAAAGTTTTGTTTAACTCACAATGCAGTAAAGGAAGAGGGTATTTTCGTCTAAAAAATGCTTAAAAGTTTTGTTTAACTCACAATGCAGTAAAGGAAGAGGGTATTTTCGTCTAAAAAATGCTTAAAAGTTTTGTTTAACTCACAATGCAGTAAAGGAAGAGGGTATTTTCGTCTAAAAAATGCTTAAAAGTTTTGTTTAACTCACAATGCAGTAAAGGAAGAGGGTATTTTCGTCTAAAAAATGCTTAAAAGTTTTGTTTAACTCACAATGCAGTAAAGGAAGAGGGTATTTTCGTCTAAAAAATGCTTAAAAGTTTTGTTTAACTCACAATGCAGTAAAGGAAGAGGGTATTTTCGTCTAAAAAATGCTTAAAAGTTTTGTTTAACTCACAATGCAGTAAAGGAAGAGGGTATTTTCGTCTAAAAAATGCTTAAAAGTTTTGTTTAACTCACAATGCAGTAAAGGAAGAGGGTATTTTCGTCTAAAAAATGCTTAAAAGTTTTGTTTAACTCACAATGCAGTAAAGGAAGAGGGTATTTTCGTCTAAAAAATGCTTAAAAGTTTTGTTTAACTCACAATGCAGTAAAGGAAGAGGGTATTTTCGTCTAAAAAATGCTTAAAAGTTTTGTTTAACTCACAATGCAGTAAAGGAAGAGGGTATTTTCGTCTAAAAAATGCTTAAAAGTTTTGTTTAACTCACAATGCAGTAAAGGAAGAGGGTATTTTCGTCTAAAAAATGCTTAAAAGTTTTGTTTAACTCACAATGCAGTAAAGGAAGAGGGTATTTTCGTCTAAAAAATGCTTAAAAGTTTTGTTTAACTCACAATGCAGTAAAGGAAGAGGGTATTTTCGTCTAAAAAATGCTTAAAAGTTTTGTTTAACTCACAATGCAGTAAAGGAAGAGGGTATTTTCGTCTAAAAAATGCTTAAAAGTTTTGTTTAACTCACAATGCAGTAAAGGAAGAGGGTATTTTCGTCTAAAAAATGCTTAAAAGTTTTGTTTAACTCACAATGCAGTAAAGGAAGAGGGTATTTTCGTCTAAAAAATGCTTAAAAGTTTTGTTTAACTCACAATGCAGTAAAGGAAGAGGGTATTTTCGTCTAAAAAATGCTTAAAAGTTTTGTTTAACTCACAATGCAGTAAAGGAAGAGGGTATTTTCGTCTAAAAAATGCTTAAAAGTTTTGTTTAACTCACAATGCAGTAAAGGAAGAGGGTATTTTCGTCTAAAAAATGCTTAAAAGTTTTGTTTAACTCACAATGCAGTAAAGGAAGAGGGTATTTTCGTCTAAAAAATGCTTAAAAGTTTTGTTTAACTCACAATGCAGTAAAGGAAGAGGGTATTTTCGTCTAAAAAATGCTTAAAAGTTTTGTTTAACTCACAATGCAGTAAAGGAAGAGGGTATTTTCGTCTAAAAAATGCTTAAAAGTTTTGTTTAACTCACAATGCAGTAAAGGAAGAGGGTATTTTCGTCTAAAAAATGCTTAAAAGTTTTGTTTAACTCACAATGCAGTAAAGGAAGAGGGTATTTTCGTCTAAAAAATGCTTAAAAGTTTTGTTTAACTCACAATGCAGTAAAGGAAGAGGGTATTTTCGTCTAAAAAATGCTTAAAAGTTTTGTTTAACTCACAATGCAGTAAAGGAAGAGGGTATTTTCGTCTAAAAAATGCTTAAAAGTTTTGTTTAACTCACAATGCAGTAAAGGAAGAGGGTATTTTCGTCTAAAAAATGCTTAAAAGTTTTGTTTAACTCACAATGCAGTAAAGGAAGAGGGTATTTTCGTCTAAAAAATGCTTAAAAGTTTTGTTTAACTCACAATGCAGTAAAGGAAGAGGGTATTTTCGTCTAAAAAATGCTTAAAAGTTTTGTTTAACTCACAATGCAGTAAAGGAAGAGGGTATTTTCGTCTAAAAAATGCTTAAAAGTTTTGTTTAACTCACAATGCAGTAAAGGAAGAGGGTATTTTCGTCTAAAAAATGCTTAAAAGTTTTGTTTAACTCACAATGCAGTAAAGGAAGAGGGTATTTTCGTCTAAAAAATGCTTAAAAGTTTTGTTTAACTCACAATGCAGTAAAGGAAGAGGGTATTTTCGTCTAAAAAATGCTTAAAAGTTTTGTTTAACTCACAATGCAGTAAAGGAAGAGGGTATTTTCGTCTAAAAAATGCTTAAAAGTTTTGTTTAACTCACAATGCAGTAAAGGAAGAGGGTATTTTCGTCTAAAAAATGCTTAAAAGTTTTGTTTAACTCACAATGCAGTAAAGGAAGAGGGTATTTTCGTCTAAAAAATGCTTAAAAGTTTTGTTTAACTCACAATGCAGTAAAGGAAGAGGGTATTTTCGTCTAAAAAATGCTTAAAAGTTTTGTTTAACTCACAATGCAGTAAAGGAAGAGGGTATTTTCGTCTAAAAAATGCTTAAAAGTTTTGTTTAACTCACAATGCAGTAAAGGAAGAGGGTATTTTCGTCTAAAAAATGCTTAAAAGTTTTGTTTAACTCACAATGCAGTAAAGGAAGAGGGTATTTTCGTCTAAAAAATGCTTAAAAGTTTTGTTTAACTCACAATGCAGTAAAGGAAGAGGGTATTTTCGTCTAAAAAATGCTTAAAAGTTTTGTTTAACTCACAATGCAGTAAAGGAAGAGGGTATTTTCGTCTAAAAAATGCTTAAAAGTTTTGTTTAACTCACAATGCAGTAAAGGAAGAGGGTATTTTCGTCTAAAAAATGCTTAAAAGTTTTGTTTAACTCACAATGCAGTAAAGGAAGAGGGTATTTTCGTCTAAAAAATGCTTAAAAGTTTTGTTTAACTCACAATGCAGTAAAGGAAGAGGGTATTTTCGTCTAAAAAATGCTTAAAAGTTTTGTTTAACTCACAATGCAGTAAAGGAAGAGGGTATTTTCGTCTAAAAAATGCTTAAAAGTTTTGTTTAACTCACAATGCAGTAAAGGAAGAGGGTATTTTCGTCTAAAAAATGCTTAAAAGTTTTGTTTAACTCACAATGCAGTAAAGGAAGAGGGTATTTTCGTCTAAAAAATGCTTAAAAGTTTTGTTTAACTCACAATGCAGTAAAGGAAGAGGGTATTTTCGTCTAAAAAATGCTTAAAAGTTTTGTTTAACTCACAATGCAGTAAAGGAAGAGGGTATTTTCGTCTAAAAAATGCTTAAAAGTTTTGTTTAACTCACAATGCAGTAAAGGAAGAGGGTATTTTCGTCTAAAAAATGCTTAAAAGTTTTGTTTAACTCACAATGCAGTAAAGGAAGAGGGTATTTTCGTCTAAAAAATGCTTAAAAGTTTTGTTTAACTCACAATGCAGTAAAGGAAGAGGGTATTTTCGTCTAAAAAATGCTTAAAAGTTTTGTTTAACTCACAATGCAGTAAAGGAAGAGGGTATTTTCGTCTAAAAAATGCTTAAAAGTTTTGTTTAACTCACAATGCAGTAAAGGAAGAGGGTATTTTCGTCTAAAAAATGCTTAAAAGTTTTGTTTAACTCACAATGCAGTAAAGGAAGAGGGTATTTTCGTCTAAAAAATGCTTAAAAGTTTTGTTTAACTCACAATGCAGTAAAGGAAGAGGGTATTTTCGTCTAAAAAATGCTTAAAAGTTTTGTTTAACTCACAATGCAGTAAAGGAAGAGGGTATTTTCGTCTAAAAAATGCTTAAAAGTTTTGTTTAACTCACAATGCAGTAAAGGAAGAGGGTATTTTCGTCTAAAAAATGCTTAAAAGTTTTGTTTAACTCACAATGCAGTAAAGGAAGAGGGTATTTTCGTCTAAAAAATGCTTAAAAGTTTTGTTTAACTCACAATGCAGTAAAGGAAGAGGGTATTTTCGTCTAAAAAATGCTTAAAAGTTTTGTTTAACTCACAATGCAGTAAAGGAAGAGGGTATTTTCGTCTAAAAAATGCTTAAAAGTTTTGTTTAACTCACAATGCAGTAAAGGAAGAGGGTATTTTCGTCTAAAAAATGCTTAAAAGTTTTGTTTAACTCACAATGCAGTAAAGGAAGAGGGTATTTTCGTCTAAAAAATGCTTAAAAGTTTTGTTTAACTCACAATGCAGTAAAGGAAGAGGGTATTTTCGTCTAAAAAATGCTTAAAAGTTTTGTTTAACTCACAATGCAGTAAAGGAAGAGGGTATTTTCGTCTAAAAAATGCTTAAAAGTTTTGTTTAACTCACAATGCAGTAAAGGAAGAGGGTATTTTCGTCTAAAAAATGCTTAAAAGTTTTGTTTAACTCACAATGCAGTAAAGGAAGAGGGTATTTTCGTCTAAAAAATGCTTAAAAGTTTTGTTTAACTCACAATGCAGTAAAGGAAGAGGGTATTTTCGTCTAAAAAATGCTTAAAAGTTTTGTTTAACTCACAATGCAGTAAAGGAAGAGGGTATTTTCGTCTAAAAAATGCTTAAAAGTTTTGTTTAACTCACAATGCAGTAAAGGAAGAGGGTATTTTCGTCTAAAAAATGCTTAAAAGTTTTGTTTAACTCACAATGCAGTAAAGGAAGAGGGTATTTTCGTCTAAAAAATGCTTAAAAGTTTTGTTTAACTCACAATGCAGTAAAGGAAGAGGGTATTTTCGTCTAAAAAATGCTTAAAAGTTTTGTTTAACTCACAATGCAGTAAAGGAAGAGGGTATTTTCGTCTAAAAAATGCTTAAAAGTTTTGTTTAACTCACAATGCAGTAAAGGAAGAGGGTATTTTCGTCTAAAAAATGCTTAAAAGTTTTGTTTAACTCACAATGCAGTAAAGGAAGAGGGTATTTTCGTCTAAAAAATGCTTAAAAGTTTTGTTTAACTCACAATGCAGTAAAGGAAGAGGGTATTTTCGTCTAAAAAATGCTTAAAAGTTTTGTTTAACTCACAATGCAGTAAAGGAAGAGGGTATTTTCGTCTAAAAAATGCTTAAAAGTTTTGTTTAACTCACAATGCAGTAAAGGAAGAGGGTATTTTCGTCTAAAAAATGCTTAAAAGTTTTGTTTAACTCACAATGCAGTAAAGGAAGAGGGTATTTTCGTCTAAAAAATGCTTAAAAGTTTTGTTTAACTCACAATGCAGTAAAGGAAGAGGGTATTTTCGTCTAAAAAATGCTTAAAAGTTTTGTTTAACTCACAATGCAGTAAAGGAAGAGGGTATTTTCGTCTAAAAAATGCTTAAAAGTTTTGTTTAACTCACAATGCAGTAAAGGAAGAGGGTATTTTCGTCTAAAAAATGCTTAAAAGTTTTGTTTAACTCACAATGCAGTAAAGGAAGAGGGTATTTTCGTCTAAAAAATGCTTAAAAGTTTTGTTTAACTCACAATGCAGTAAAGGAAGAGGGTATTTTCGTCTAAAAAATGCTTAAAAGTTTTGTTTAACTCACAATGCAGTAAAGGAAGAGGGTATTTTCGTCTAAAAAATGCTTAAAAGTTTTGTTTAACTCACAATGCAGTAAAGGAAGAGGGTATTTTCGTCTAAAAAATGCTTAAAAGTTTTGTTTAACTCACAATGCAGTAAAGGAAGAGGGTATTTTCGTCTAAAAAATGCTTAAAAGTTTTGTTTAACTCACAATGCAGTAAAGGAAGAGGGTATTTTCGTCTAAAAAATGCTTAAAAGTTTTGTTTAACTCACAATGCAGTAAAGGAAGAGGGTATTTTCGTCTAAAAAATGCTTAAAAGTTTTGTTTAACTCACAATGCAGTAAAGGAAGAGGGTATTTTCGTCTAAAAAATGCTTAAAAGTTTTGTTTAACTCACAATGCAGTAAAGGAAGAGGGTATTTTCGTCTAAAAAATGCTTAAAAGTTTTGTTTAACTCACAATGCAGTAAAGGAAGAGGGTATTTTCGTCTAAAAAATGCTTAAAAGTTTTGTTTAACTCACAATGCAGTAAAGGAAGAGGGTATTTTCGTCTAAAAAATGCTTAAAAGTTTTGTTTAACTCACAATGCAGTAAAGGAAGAGGGTATTTTCGTCTAAAAAATGCTTAAAAGTTTTGTTTAACTCACAATGCAGTAAAGGAAGAGGGTATTTTCGTCTAAAAAATGCTTAAAAGTTTTGTTTAACTCACAATGCAGTAAAGGAAGAGGGTATTTTCGTCTAAAAAATGCTTAAAAGTTTTGTTTAACTCACAATGCAGTAAAGGAAGAGGGTATTTTCGTCTAAAAAATGCTTAAAAGTTTTGTTTAACTCACAATGCAGTAAAGGAAGAGGGTATTTTCGTCTAAAAAATGCTTAAAAGTTTTGTTTAACTCACAATGCAGTAAAGGAAGAGGGTATTTTCGTCTAAAAAATGCTTAAAAGTTTTGTTTAACTCACAATGCAGTAAAGGAAGAGGGTATTTTCGTCTAAAAAATGCTTAAAAGTTTTGTTTAACTCACAATGCAGTAAAGGAAGAGGGTATTTTCGTCTAAAAAATGCTTAAAAGTTTTGTTTAACTCACAATGCAGTAAAGGAAGAGGGTATTTTCGTCTAAAAAATGCTTAAAAGTTTTGTTTAACTCACAATGCAGTAAAGGAAGAGGGTATTTTCGTCTAAAAAATGCTTAAAAGTTTTGTTTAACTCACAATGCAGTAAAGGAAGAGGGTATTTTCGTCTAAAAAATGCTTAAAAGTTTTGTTTAACTCACAATGCAGTAAAGGAAGAGGGTATTTTCGTCTAAAAAATGCTTAAAAGTTTTGTTTAACTCACAATGCAGTAAAGGAAGAGGGTATTTTCGTCTAAAAAATGCTTAAAAGTTTTGTTTAACTCACAATGCAGTAAAGGAAGAGGGTATTTTCGTCTAAAAAATGCTTAAAAGTTTTGTTTAACTCACAATGCAGTAAAGGAAGAGGGTATTTTCGTCTAAAAAATGCTTAAAAGTTTTGTTTAACTCACAATGCAGTAAAGGAAGAGGGTATTTTCGTCTAAAAAATGCTTAAAAGTTTTGTTTAACTCACAATGCAGTAAAGGAAGAGGGTATTTTCGTCTAAAAAATGCTTAAAAGTTTTGTTTAACTCACAATGCAGTAAAGGAAGAGGGTATTTTCGTCTAAAAAATGCTTAAAAGTTTTGTTTAACTCACAATGCAGTAAAGGAAGAGGGTATTTTCGTCTAAAAAATGCTTAAAAGTTTTGTTTAACTCACAATGCAGTAAAGGAAGAGGGTATTTTCGTCTAAAAAATGCTTAAAAGTTTTGTTTAACTCACAATGCAGTAAAGGAAGAGGGTATTTTCGTCTAAAAAATGCTTAAAAGTTTTGTTTAACTCACAATGCAGTAAAGGAAGAGGGTATTTTCGTCTAAAAAATGCTTAAAAGTTTTGTTTAACTCACAATGCAGTAAAGGAAGAGGGTATTTTCGTCTAAAAAATGCTTAAAAGTTTTGTTTAACTCACAATGCAGTAAAGGAAGAGGGTATTTTCGTCTAAAAAATGCTTAAAAGTTTTGTTTAACTCACAATGCAGTAAAGGAAGAGGGTATTTTCGTCTAAAAAATGCTTAAAAGTTTTGTTTAACTCACAATGCAGTAAAGGAAGAGGGTATTTTCGTCTAAAAAATGCTTAAAAGTTTTGTTTAACTCACAATGCAGTAAAGGAAGAGGGTATTTTCGTCTAAAAAATGCTTAAAAGTTTTGTTTAACTCACAATGCAGTAAAGGAAGAGGGTATTTTCGTCTAAAAAATGCTTAAAAGTTTTGTTTAACTCACAATGCAGTAAAGGAAGAGGGTATTTTCGTCTAAAAAATGCTTAAAAGTTTTGTTTAACTCACAATGCAGTAAAGGAAGAGGGTATTTTCGTCTAAAAAATGCTTAAAAGTTTTGTTTAACTCACAATGCAGTAAAGGAAGAGGGTATTTTCGTCTAAAAAATGCTTAAAAGTTTTGTTTAACTCACAATGCAGTAAAGGAAGAGGGTATTTTCGTCTAAAAAATGCTTAAAAGTTTTGTTTAACTCACAATGCAGTAAAGGAAGAGGGTATTTTCGTCTAAAAAATGCTTAAAAGTTTTGTTTAACTCACAATGCAGTAAAGGAAGAGGGTATTTTCGTCTAAAAAATGCTTAAAAGTTTTGTTTAACTCACAATGCAGTAAAGGAAGAGGGTATTTTCGTCTAAAAAATGCTTAAAAGTTTTGTTTAACTCACAATGCAGTAAAGGAAGAGGGTATTTTCGTCTAAAAAATGCTTAAAAGTTTTGTTTAACTCACAATGCAGTAAAGGAAGAGGGTATTTTCGTCTAAAAAATGCTTAAAAGTTTTGTTTAACTCACAATGCAGTAAAGGAAGAGGGTATTTTCGTCTAAAAAATGCTTAAAAGTTTTGTTTAACTCACAATGCAGTAAAGGAAGAGGGTATTTTCGTCTAAAAAATGCTTAAAAGTTTTGTTTAACTCACAATGCAGTAAAGGAAGAGGGTATTTTCGTCTAAAAAATGCTTAAAAGTTTTGTTTAACTCACAATGCAGTAAAGGAAGAGGGTATTTTCGTCTAAAAAATGCTTAAAAGTTTTGTTTAACTCACAATGCAGTAAAGGAAGAGGGTATTTTCGTCTAAAAAATGCTTAAAAGTTTTGTTTAACTCACAATGCAGTAAAGGAAGAGGGTATTTTCGTCTAAAAAATGCTTAAAAGTTTTGTTTAACTCACAATGCAGTAAAGGAAGAGGGTATTTTCGTCTAAAAAATGCTTAAAAGTTTTGTTTAACTCACAATGCAGTAAAGGAAGAGGGTATTTTCGTCTAAAAAATGCTTAAAAGTTTTGTTTAACTCACAATGCAGTAAAGGAAGAGGGTATTTTCGTCTAAAAAATGCTTAAAAGTTTTGTTTAACTCACAATGCAGTAAAGGAAGAGGGTATTTTCGTCTAAAAAATGCTTAAAAGTTTTGTTTAACTCACAATGCAGTAAAGGAAGAGGGTATTTTCGTCTAAAAAATGCTTAAAAGTTTTGTTTAACTCACAATGCAGTAAAGGAAGAGGGTATTTTCGTCTAAAAAATGCTTAAAAGTTTTGTTTAACTCACAATGCAGTAAAGGAAGAGGGTATTTTCGTCTAAAAAATGCTTAAAAGTTTTGTTTAACTCACAATGCAGTAAAGGAAGAGGGTATTTTCGTCTAAAAAATGCTTAAAAGTTTTGTTTAACTCACAATGCAGTAAAGGAAGAGGGTATTTTCGTCTAAAAAATGCTTAAAAGTTTTGTTTAACTCACAATGCAGTAAAGGAAGAGGGTATTTTCGTCTAAAAAATGCTTAAAAGTTTTGTTTAACTCACAATGCAGTAAAGGAAGAGGGTATTTTCGTCTAAAAAATGCTTAAAAGTTTTGTTTAACTCACAATGCAGTAAAGGAAGAGGGTATTTTCGTCTAAAAAATGCTTAAAAGTTTTGTTTAACTCACAATGCAGTAAAGGAAGAGGGTATTTTCGTCTAAAAAATGCTTAAAAGTTTTGTTTAACTCACAATGCAGTAAAGGAAGAGGGTATTTTCGTCTAAAAAATGCTTAAAAGTTTTGTTTAACTCACAATGCAGTAAAGGAAGAGGGTATTTTCGTCTAAAAAATGCTTAAAAGTTTTGTTTAACTCACAATGCAGTAAAGGAAGAGGGTATTTTCGTCTAAAAAATGCTTAAAAGTTTTGTTTAACTCACAATGCAGTAAAGGAAGAGGGTATTTTCGTCTAAAAAATGCTTAAAAGTTTTGTTTAACTCACAATGCAGTAAAGGAAGAGGGTATTTTCGTCTAAAAAATGCTTAAAAGTTTTGTTTAACTCACAATGCAGTAAAGGAAGAGGGTATTTTCGTCTAAAAAATGCTTAAAAGTTTTGTTTAACTCACAATGCAGTAAAGGAAGAGGGTATTTTCGTCTAAAAAATGCTTAAAAGTTTTGTTTAACTCACAATGCAGTAAAGGAAGAGGGTATTTTCGTCTAAAAAATGCTTAAAAGTTTTGTTTAACTCACAATGCAGTAAAGGAAGAGGGTATTTTCGTCTAAAAAATGCTTAAAAGTTTTGTTTAACTCACAATGCAGTAAAGGAAGAGGGTATTTTCGTCTAAAAAATGCTTAAAAGTTTTGTTTAACTCACAATGCAGTAAAGGAAGAGGGTATTTTCGTCTAAAAAATGCTTAAAAGTTTTGTTTAACTCACAATGCAGTAAAGGAAGAGGGTATTTTCGTCTAAAAAATGCTTAAAAGTTTTGTTTAACTCACAATGCAGTAAAGGAAGAGGGTATTTTCGTCTAAAAAATGCTTAAAAGTTTTGTTTAACTCACAATGCAGTAAAGGAAGAGGGTATTTTCGTCTAAAAAATGCTTAAAAGTTTTGTTTAACTCACAATGCAGTAAAGGAAGAGGGTATTTTCGTCTAAAAAATGCTTAAAAGTTTTGTTTAACTCACAATGCAGTAAAGGAAGAGGGTATTTTCGTCTAAAAAATGCTTAAAAGTTTTGTTTAACTCACAATGCAGTAAAGGAAGAGGGTATTTTCGTCTAAAAAATGCTTAAAAGTTTTGTTTAACTCACAATGCAGTAAAGGAAGAGGGTATTTTCGTCTAAAAAATGCTTAAAAGTTTTGTTTAACTCACAATGCAGTAAAGGAAGAGGGTATTTTCGTCTAAAAAATGCTTAAAAGTTTTGTTTAACTCACAATGCAGTAAAGGAAGAGGGTATTTTCGTCTAAAAAATGCTTAAAAGTTTTGTTTAACTCACAATGCAGTAAAGGAAGAGGGTATTTTCGTCTAAAAAATGCTTAAAAGTTTTGTTTAACTCACAATGCAGTAAAGGAAGAGGGTATTTTCGTCTAAAAAATGCTTAAAAGTTTTGTTTAACTCACAATGCAGTAAAGGAAGAGGGTATTTTCGTCTAAAAAATGCTTAAAAGTTTTGTTTAACTCACAATGCAGTAAAGGAAGAGGGTATTTTCGTCTAAAAAATGCTTAAAAGTTTTGTTTAACTCACAATGCAGTAAAGGAAGAGGGTATTTTCGTCTAAAAAATGCTTAAAAGTTTTGTTTAACTCACAATGCAGTAAAGGAAGAGGGTATTTTCGTCTAAAAAATGCTTAAAAGTTTTGTTTAACTCACAATGCAGTAAAGGAAGAGGGTATTTTCGTCTAAAAAATGCTTAAAAGTTTTGTTTAACTCACAATGCAGTAAAGGAAGAGGGTATTTTCGTCTAAAAAATGCTTAAAAGTTTTGTTTAACTCACAATGCAGTAAAGGAAGAGGGTATTTTCGTCTAAAAAATGCTTAAAAGTTTTGTTTAACTCACAATGCAGTAAAGGAAGAGGGTATTTTCGTCTAAAAAATGCTTAAAAGTTTTGTTTAACTCACAATGCAGTAAAGGAAGAGGGTATTTTCGTCTAAAAAATGCTTAAAAGTTTTGTTTAACTCACAATGCAGTAAAGGAAGAGGGTATTTTCGTCTAAAAAATGCTTAAAAGTTTTGTTTAACTCACAATGCAGTAAAGGAAGAGGGTATTTTCGTCTAAAAAATGCTTAAAAGTTTTGTTTAACTCACAATGCAGTAAAGGAAGAGGGTATTTTCGTCTAAAAAATGCTTAAAAGTTTTGTTTAACTCACAATGCAGTAAAGGAAGAGGGTATTTTCGTCTAAAAAATGCTTAAAAGTTTTGTTTAACTCACAATGCAGTAAAGGAAGAGGGTATTTTCGTCTAAAAAATGCTTAAAAGTTTTGTTTAACTCACAATGCAGTAAAGGAAGAGGGTATTTTCGTCTAAAAAATGCTTAAAAGTTTTGTTTAACTCACAATGCAGTAAAGGAAGAGGGTATTTTCGTCTAAAAAATGCTTAAAAGTTTTGTTTAACTCACAATGCAGTAAAGGAAGAGGGTATTTTCGTCTAAAAAATGCTTAAAAGTTTTGTTTAACTCACAATGCAGTAAAGGAAGAGGGTATTTTCGTCTAAAAAATGCTTAAAAGTTTTGTTTAACTCACAATGCAGTAAAGGAAGAGGGTATTTTCGTCTAAAAAATGCTTAAAAGTTTTGTTTAACTCACAATGCAGTAAAGGAAGAGGGTATTTTCGTCTAAAAAATGCTTAAAAGTTTTGTTTAACTCACAATGCAGTAAAGGAAGAGGGTATTTTCGTCTAAAAAATGCTTAAAAGTTTTGTTTAACTCACAATGCAGTAAAGGAAGAGGGTATTTTCGTCTAAAAAATGCTTAAAAGTTTTGTTTAACTCACAATGCAGTAAAGGAAGAGGGTATTTTCGTCTAAAAAATGCTTAAAAGTTTTGTTTAACTCACAATGCAGTAAAGGAAGAGGGTATTTTCGTCTAAAAAATGCTTAAAAGTTTTGTTTAACTCACAATGCAGTAAAGGAAGAGGGTATTTTCGTCTAAAAAATGCTTAAAAGTTTTGTTTAACTCACAATGCAGTAAAGGAAGAGGGTATTTTCGTCTAAAAAATGCTTAAAAGTTTTGTTTAACTCACAATGCAGTAAAGGAAGAGGGTATTTTCGTCTAAAAAATGCTTAAAAGTTTTGTTTAACTCACAATGCAGTAAAGGAAGAGGGTATTTTCGTCTAAAAAATGCTTAAAAGTTTTGTTTAACTCACAATGCAGTAAAGGAAGAGGGTATTTTCGTCTAAAAAATGCTTAAAAGTTTTGTTTAACTCACAATGCAGTAAAGGAAGAGGGTATTTTCGTCTAAAAAATGCTTAAAAGTTTTGTTTAACTCACAATGCAGTAAAGGAAGAGGGTATTTTCGTCTAAAAAATGCTTAAAAGTTTTGTTTAACTCACAATGCAGTAAAGGAAGAGGGTATTTTCGTCTAAAAAATGCTTAAAAGTTTTGTTTAACTCACAATGCAGTAAAGGAAGAGGGTATTTTCGTCTAAAAAATGCTTAAAAGTTTTGTTTAACTCACAATGCAGTAAAGGAAGAGGGTATTTTCGTCTAAAAAATGCTTAAAAGTTTTGTTTAACTCACAATGCAGTAAAGGAAGAGGGTATTTTCGTCTAAAAAATGCTTAAAAGTTTTGTTTAACTCACAATGCAGTAAAGGAAGAGGGTATTTTCGTCTAAAAAATGCTTAAAAGTTTTGTTTAACTCACAATGCAGTAAAGGAAGAGGGTATTTTCGTCTAAAAAATGCTTAAAAGTTTTGTTTAACTCACAATGCAGTAAAGGAAGAGGGTATTTTCGTCTAAAAAATGCTTAAAAGTTTTGTTTAACTCACAATGCAGTAAAGGAAGAGGGTATTTTCGTCTAAAAAATGCTTAAAAGTTTTGTTTAACTCACAATGCAGTAAAGGAAGAGGGTATTTTCGTCTAAAAAATGCTTAAAAGTTTTGTTTAACTCACAATGCAGTAAAGGAAGAGGGTATTTTCGTCTAAAAAATGCTTAAAAGTTTTGTTTAACTCACAATGCAGTAAAGGAAGAGGGTATTTTCGTCTAAAAAATGCTTAAAAGTTTTGTTTAACTCACAATGCAGTAAAGGAAGAGGGTATTTTCGTCTAAAAAATGCTTAAAAGTTTTGTTTAACTCACAATGCAGTAAAGGAAGAGGGTATTTTCGTCTAAAAAATGCTTAAAAGTTTTGTTTAACTCACAATGCAGTAAAGGAAGAGGGTATTTTCGTCTAAAAAATGCTTAAAAGTTTTGTTTAACTCACAATGCAGTAAAGGAAGAGGGTATTTTCGTCTAAAAAATGCTTAAAAGTTTTGTTTAACTCACAATGCAGTAAAGGAAGAGGGTATTTTCGTCTAAAAAATGCTTAAAAGTTTTGTTTAACTCACAATGCAGTAAAGGAAGAGGGTATTTTCGTCTAAAAAATGCTTAAAAGTTTTGTTTAACTCACAATGCAGTAAAGGAAGAGGGTATTTTCGTCTAAAAAATGCTTAAAAGTTTTGTTTAACTCACAATGCAGTAAAGGAAGAGGGTATTTTCGTCTAAAAAATGCTTAAAAGTTTTGTTTAACTCACAATGCAGTAAAGGAAGAGGGTATTTTCGTCTAAAAAATGCTTAAAAGTTTTGTTTAACTCACAATGCAGTAAAGGAAGAGGGTATTTTCGTCTAAAAAATGCTTAAAAGTTTTGTTTAACTCACAATGCAGTAAAGGAAGAGGGTATTTTCGTCTAAAAAATGCTTAAAAGTTTTGTTTAACTCACAATGCAGTAAAGGAAGAGGGTATTTTCGTCTAAAAAATGCTTAAAAGTTTTGTTTAACTCACAATGCAGTAAAGGAAGAGGGTATTTTCGTCTAAAAAATGCTTAAAAGTTTTGTTTAACTCACAATGCAGTAAAGGAAGAGGGTATTTTCGTCTAAAAAATGCTTAAAAGTTTTGTTTAACTCACAATGCAGTAAAGGAAGAGGGTATTTTCGTCTAAAAAATGCTTAAAAGTTTTGTTTAACTCACAATGCAGTAAAGGAAGAGGGTATTTTCGTCTAAAAAATGCTTAAAAGTTTTGTTTAACTCACAATGCAGTAAAGGAAGAGGGTATTTTCGTCTAAAAAATGCTTAAAAGTTTTGTTTAACTCACAATGCAGTAAAGGAAGAGGGTATTTTCGTCTAAAAAATGCTTAAAAGTTTTGTTTAACTCACAATGCAGTAAAGGAAGAGGGTATTTTCGTCTAAAAAATGCTTAAAAGTTTTGTTTAACTCACAATGCAGTAAAGGAAGAGGGTATTTTCGTCTAAAAAATGCTTAAAAGTTTTGTTTAACTCACAATGCAGTAAAGGAAGAGGGTATTTTCGTCTAAAAAATGCTTAAAAGTTTTGTTTAACTCACAATGCAGTAAAGGAAGAGGGTATTTTCGTCTAAAAAATGCTTAAAAGTTTTGTTTAACTCACAATGCAGTAAAGGAAGAGGGTATTTTCGTCTAAAAAATGCTTAAAAGTTTTGTTTAACTCACAATGCAGTAAAGGAAGAGGGTATTTTCGTCTAAAAAATGCTTAAAAGTTTTGTTTAACTCACAATGCAGTAAAGGAAGAGGGTATTTTCGTCTAAAAAATGCTTAAAAGTTTTGTTTAACTCACAATGCAGTAAAGGAAGAGGGTATTTTCGTCTAAAAAATGCTTAAAAGTTTTGTTTAACTCACAATGCAGTAAAGGAAGAGGGTATTTTCGTCTAAAAAATGCTTAAAAGTTTTGTTTAACTCACAATGCAGTAAAGGAAGAGGGTATTTTCGTCTAAAAAATGCTTAAAAGTTTTGTTTAACTCACAATGCAGTAAAGGAAGAGGGTATTTTCGTCTAAAAAATGCTTAAAAGTTTTGTTTAACTCACAATGCAGTAAAGGAAGAGGGTATTTTCGTCTAAAAAATGCTTAAAAGTTTTGTTTAACTCACAATGCAGTAAAGGAAGAGGGTATTTTCGTCTAAAAAATGCTTAAAAGTTTTGTTTAACTCACAATGCAGTAAAGGAAGAGGGTATTTTCGTCTAAAAAATGCTTAAAAGTTTTGTTTAACTCACAATGCAGTAAAGGAAGAGGGTATTTTCGTCTAAAAAATGCTTAAAAGTTTTGTTTAACTCACAATGCAGTAAAGGAAGAGGGTATTTTCGTCTAAAAAATGCTTAAAAGTTTTGTTTAACTCACAATGCAGTAAAGGAAGAGGGTATTTTCGTCTAAAAAATGCTTAAAAGTTTTGTTTAACTCACAATGCAGTAAAGGAAGAGGGTATTTTCGTCTAAAAAATGCTTAAAAGTTTTGTTTAACTCACAATGCAGTAAAGGAAGAGGGTATTTTCGTCTAAAAAATGCTTAAAAGTTTTGTTTAACTCACAATGCAGTAAAGGAAGAGGGTATTTTCGTCTAAAAAATGCTTAAAAGTTTTGTTTAACTCACAATGCAGTAAAGGAAGAGGGTATTTTCGTCTAAAAAATGCTTAAAAGTTTTGTTTAACTCACAATGCAGTAAAGGAAGAGGGTATTTTCGTCTAAAAAATGCTTAAAAGTTTTGTTTAACTCACAATGCAGTAAAGGAAGAGGGTATTTTCGTCTAAAAAATGCTTAAAAGTTTTGTTTAACTCACAATGCAGTAAAGGAAGAGGGTATTTTCGTCTAAAAAATGCTTAAAAGTTTTGTTTAACTCACAATGCAGTAAAGGAAGAGGGTATTTTCGTCTAAAAAATGCTTAAAAGTTTTGTTTAACTCACAATGCAGTAAAGGAAGAGGGTATTTTCGTCTAAAAAATGCTTAAAAGTTTTGTTTAACTCACAATGCAGTAAAGGAAGAGGGTATTTTCGTCTAAAAAATGCTTAAAAGTTTTGTTTAACTCACAATGCAGTAAAGGAAGAGGGTATTTTCGTCTAAAAAATGCTTAAAAGTTTTGTTTAACTCACAATGCAGTAAAGGAAGAGGGTATTTTCGTCTAAAAAATGCTTAAAAGTTTTGTTTAACTCACAATGCAGTAAAGGAAGAGGGTATTTTCGTCTAAAAAATGCTTAAAAGTTTTGTTTAACTCACAATGCAGTAAAGGAAGAGGGTATTTTCGTCTAAAAAATGCTTAAAAGTTTTGTTTAACTCACAATGCAGTAAAGGAAGAGGGTATTTTCGTCTAAAAAATGCTTAAAAGTTTTGTTTAACTCACAATGCAGTAAAGGAAGAGGGTATTTTCGTCTAAAAAATGCTTAAAAGTTTTGTTTAACTCACAATGCAGTAAAGGAAGAGGGTATTTTCGTCTAAAAAATGCTTAAAAGTTTTGTTTAACTCACAATGCAGTAAAGGAAGAGGGTATTTTCGTCTAAAAAATGCTTAAAAGTTTTGTTTAACTCACAATGCAGTAAAGGAAGAGGGTATTTTCGTCTAAAAAATGCTTAAAAGTTTTGTTTAACTCACAATGCAGTAAAGGAAGAGGGTATTTTCGTCTAAAAAATGCTTAAAAGTTTTGTTTAACTCACAATGCAGTAAAGGAAGAGGGTATTTTCGTCTAAAAAATGCTTAAAAGTTTTGTTTAACTCACAATGCAGTAAAGGAAGAGGGTATTTTCGTCTAAAAAATGCTTAAAAGTTTTGTTTAACTCACAATGCAGTAAAGGAAGAGGGTATTTTCGTCTAAAAAATGCTTAAAAGTTTTGTTTAACTCACAATGCAGTAAAGGAAGAGGGTATTTTCGTCTAAAAAATGCTTAAAAGTTTTGTTTAACTCACAATGCAGTAAAGGAAGAGGGTATTTTCGTCTAAAAAATGCTTAAAAGTTTTGTTTAACTCACAATGCAGTAAAGGAAGAGGGTATTTTCGTCTAAAAAATGCTTAAAAGTTTTGTTTAACTCACAATGCAGTAAAGGAAGAGGGTATTTTCGTCTAAAAAATGCTTAAAAGTTTTGTTTAACTCACAATGCAGTAAAGGAAGAGGGTATTTTCGTCTAAAAAATGCTTAAAAGTTTTGTTTAACTCACAATGCAGTAAAGGAAGAGGGTATTTTCGTCTAAAAAATGCTTAAAAGTTTTGTTTAACTCACAATGCAGTAAAGGAAGAGGGTATTTTCGTCTAAAAAATGCTTAAAAGTTTTGTTTAACTCACAATGCAGTAAAGGAAGAGGGTATTTTCGTCTAAAAAATGCTTAAAAGTTTTGTTTAACTCACAATGCAGTAAAGGAAGAGGGTATTTTCGTCTAAAAAATGCTTAAAAGTTTTGTTTAACTCACAATGCAGTAAAGGAAGAGGGTATTTTCGTCTAAAAAATGCTTAAAAGTTTTGTTTAACTCACAATGCAGTAAAGGAAGAGGGTATTTTCGTCTAAAAAATGCTTAAAAGTTTTGTTTAACTCACAATGCAGTAAAGGAAGAGGGTATTTTCGTCTAAAAAATGCTTAAAAGTTTTGTTTAACTCACAATGCAGTAAAGGAAGAGGGTATTTTCGTCTAAAAAATGCTTAAAAGTTTTGTTTAACTCACAATGCAGTAAAGGAAGAGGGTATTTTCGTCTAAAAAATGCTTAAAAGTTTTGTTTAACTCACAATGCAGTAAAGGAAGAGGGTATTTTCGTCTAAAAAATGCTTAAAAGTTTTGTTTAACTCACAATGCAGTAAAGGAAGAGGGTATTTTCGTCTAAAAAATGCTTAAAAGTTTTGTTTAACTCACAATGCAGTAAAGGAAGAGGGTATTTTCGTCTAAAAAATGCTTAAAAGTTTTGTTTAACTCACAATGCAGTAAAGGAAGAGGGTATTTTCGTCTAAAAAATGCTTAAAAGTTTTGTTTAACTCACAATGCAGTAAAGGAAGAGGGTATTTTCGTCTAAAAAATGCTTAAAAGTTTTGTTTAACTCACAATGCAGTAAAGGAAGAGGGTATTTTCGTCTAAAAAATGCTTAAAAGTTTTGTTTAACTCACAATGCAGTAAAGGAAGAGGGTATTTTCGTCTAAAAAATGCTTAAAAGTTTTGTTTAACTCACAATGCAGTAAAGGAAGAGGGTATTTTCGTCTAAAAAATGCTTAAAAGTTTTGTTTAACTCACAATGCAGTAAAGGAAGAGGGTATTTTCGTCTAAAAAATGCTTAAAAGTTTTGTTTAACTCACAATGCAGTAAAGGAAGAGGGTATTTTCGTCTAAAAAATGCTTAAAAGTTTTGTTTAACTCACAATGCAGTAAAGGAAGAGGGTATTTTCGTCTAAAAAATGCTTAAAAGTTTTGTTTAACTCACAATGCAGTAAAGGAAGAGGGTATTTTCGTCTAAAAAATGCTTAAAAGTTTTGTTTAACTCACAATGCAGTAAAGGAAGAGGGTATTTTCGTCTAAAAAATGCTTAAAAGTTTTGTTTAACTCACAATGCAGTAAAGGAAGAGGGTATTTTCGTCTAAAAAATGCTTAAAAGTTTTGTTTAACTCACAATGCAGTAAAGGAAGAGGGTATTTTCGTCTAAAAAATGCTTAAAAGTTTTGTTTAACTCACAATGCAGTAAAGGAAGAGGGTATTTTCGTCTAAAAAATGCTTAAAAGTTTTGTTTAACTCACAATGCAGTAAAGGAAGAGGGTGAATTTTTAAAACCTACCTCGATGAATTTGTCGTAGTTTTTATTGATGGCATTTTGATATACTCCAAGAATAGACTTGAACATGAACAACATTTGAGAACTATCCTACAAACAGTTAGAGAAAAGAAATTATTTGCTAAACTAAAGAAATGTGAGTTTTGGTTGGATGAATTTATCTTTTTAGGGCATGTGATCAACAAGGAAGGGATTTTAGTGGACCCACAGAAAATAGAGGCAATTGTGAATTGGCCTACACCGGCAAATGTGACAGAAGTCCGTAGTTTCATGGGCTTAGCCGGTTATTACAGGAGATTTGTGAAAGACTTTTCAAGGATAGTTGTATCCCTTACCCAACTGACACGCAAAGGGCAACCATTTGAATGGAATGACGAAAGAGAATATGCCTTTCATGAACTAAAGACAAAACTGACCACTACACCAGTATTGACATTGCCCACATGTATGGAAAACTTTGTAATTTACAGTGATGCATCTTATAAAAGTTTGGGTTGTGTACTAATGTAGAACGGAAGGGTAATTGCCTACGCCTCTCGGCAGTTGAGGCCACATGAGAAGAACTACCCAACATATGATTTAGAATTGGTCACAGTTGTTTTTGCTTTGAAAATCTGGCTGCACTATTTGTGTGGGGAAAAATGTGAAGTCTACACAGATCAGAAGAGCCTAAAATACTTCTTTACATAGAAAGAGCTAAATATGCGGCAAATGAGATGGCTTGAACTGATAAAGGACTGTGATCTTGAAATCTAGTATCATCCCGGGAAAGCCAATACAGTTGCTGATGCCTTGAGCAGGAAATCGATAGGGAGTTTGGCTTGTTTACTCATTGAACAGAAGGAAATCTTGCAAGATTTTGAGAAGTCTGAAATTGAAGTGGTGTTGTGTAAACAGGGCGCATTGATAGCCGCTATTTCAGCTGAACCAGGGATTATTGATGAGATTAAACAAAAACAGAAAGAGGATGAATTCCTCAAGAAAGTGATTGATGAATTTTAGACGAGTCCGAAAGCAGAGTTCAGCATTGAAGGTGAAATATTGAGATTCTGAAACCGAATGTGTATCCCAGATATTCCGGAACTAAAGAAGAGGGTTTTAGATGAAGCCCATAAATCAGTGTTTGCTATGCATCCGGGTAACAATAAAATGTATCGGGACTTGAAACAAAGCTATTGGTGGCCTAAAATGAAGAAACAAATTGCAGAATATGTGTCCAAGTGTCTTCAATGTCAGCAAGTTAAAGTTGAACATCAGAAACCAGGCGGTCTACTTTAACCTCTCCCTATTCCTGAATGGAAGTGGGAGCATGTGACTATGGATTTCGTTGTTGGCCTACCTCGGACTTCTCGAGGTATGGATTCTATTTGGGTTGTAGTTGATAGACTGACTAAGTCTGCACATTTTCTACCAGTTAAAATTACATTTAATGCTTATAGACTGGCTACCATATATGTTGATGAGATTGTCCGTTTACACGGAGTTCCAGTAGCTATTGTGTCGGATAGAGATCCGAAATTTGTATCTAGATTGTGAAAGAGTTTGTAGGAAGCTATGGGAATAGAACTAAGGTTCAGTACTGCATTCCACCCACAGACATATGGGCAATCAGAACGAACAATACAGACTTTGGAAGATATGCTTCGAATGTGTGCTTTGGATTTTCAGGGGAGTTGGGAAGACTATCTGTCACTCGTAGAATTTGCATGCAATAACAACTTCCACCCCAGCATTGGTATGGCACCATACGAGGCTTTGTATGGTAGAAGGTGTAGATCACCGATTTGTTGGACAGAAGTTGGGGATAGAGCTTTACTTGGGCCTAAAATTGTGCAAGACACTTCTAAGAAAATCAAAACTATTCGGCAAAGGCTCAAAACGGCTCAAGACCGACAAAAGAATTATGTAGATGTTCGGAGAAGACCTCTTGAGTATGAGGTTGGTGACCATATGTTCATTCGTGTGTCTCCGATGAAGGGCCAAGTTAGGTTTGGAAAGAAGGGCAAGCTGTCGCCCTGTTACATTGGGCCATTTCAGATTCTGGACAGGCTTGGCCCAGTTGCCTATAGAGTTGCTTTGCCACTGGGATTTGAACAAATCCATAATGTGTTTCGTGTATCAATGTTGAGGGGTTACCTCCGAGACCCGTTTCATGTGATTGATTTTCACCGGGTAGCTATTGATGAAAATATGAAATACGCCGAATGGCCAGAATGAATCGTTGACTGGCAAGTGAAACAATTGAGAAGCAATTCCATCCCAATGTTGAAAGTGGAATGGAAAGAACACTATGGGACGGATGCCACGTGGGAAAAAGAGGATGAAATGCGACTACGCTACCCACATTTGTTTCCCGATGAAGGTAAATTAAGTTTGGAGGACCAAACTTCCTAAAGGGGGGAAGACCGTGAACTCCCTGTTCCGTAGTATACTAATTGGTCCTTAATATGAATATGATTATGTGGTTGATATGATTTTGTGCCCCATTATGTGAAAATATGTGGTTTTGAATTTCTATCTATTCACTGTAGGAATATCTGTTTGAGTATCTGCTTTGGAATTTAAATTGAAGGCCTTATCAGCCACAGAAATTGAAATTGATTGCATCATTGTGACTGGCATGACTTTTAGAGCCTACGGTGAAATTTAATTGAAAATTGATTCGGATCAAATTAATTAGATTAAATTAATCAGTTAAGTACTCAAATATCTAATATTAAATTAATGTGACTTAGTGGGGTTATATAAGGGCCATTACACTCTCAATTCTTCTCTTTTGTGTTCATTTGGTTGATATCAGCTCTAAGAGAGAGAGAGAGAGAGAGAGAGAGAGAGAGAGAGGGTCGGCTAGAGAGGGAACAAGAGGGAAAATTTTGTGTTTGGCTCAAGTTTGAGAAATTGGAAGGTTGAACTCAAGAATTAATCATACATTAGGCAGATTGAGCTTCTAGGTGAGTAATTATCCCTTTAATTCATGAGTTGAGTTGTAATTTTGTGGATTGAAGATTAGTTAGTGAGTTAGACTATGAATTGAGTTGATCATGTTGAATTGAAGGTCGATGTATGCATGCATGTATGTAATTGCTTTGAATTCACATGTTGAGCTTGAAATATATGATCCATGTAGAATTTTGGTTAAAGCTCATGTTTGTAATCACCATTTGCACTCTGTAAGTTGAGAATGAGAGTAAGATGTCACATGCATGTACAATTCATAGGGGTGTAAGTGTTGAATGCATGAATTTGTCATGTTGGAAATGAGTTTGTGTAATTTGGGACATGCATGTGATTAATTTGTGGATTTTAGCTTCAAAACGATGTAATTTGGTATTTATACCATGTTAGTATATGTATATACGAAGATTGAGCCAAAAGCATGCAAGTCGAGCCGTTGAATATCAAGTTGAAGCTCAAGAACATGTTCTGGATTTTCCAGAAAATTTGATGTCCGCTCGAGCGGGAGAACCTCTGCTCAAGCGAGAAATTCGTGCTCCTAGTATATTTTTGTAGACAAGGTGTTCGCTCGAGCGGGGAAGTTCATGCTCGAGCGGGGAGCTATGTAGACAGACCTTCATCTCGAGCGCTCGACTTCATGCTCGAGCGTAATTTTGATGCATCTAGTACTTTTGTAGACCTCATGGGTCCGCTCGATCGGGGAAGTCCACGCTCGCGCGGGGACCTTGTTTCTGAAAATTTTAAAAAGGCATTATGTGTTTCGTTTTCTGTTCTCCTTCACTTCTAAGTACTCTAAAGCATACATTGAGCATTGTAATTGAATTAAAGGGATAAGAATAAAGCCTAATGAGGAATATGTGAATTAAAGAACGAATTGAATCATTTGTGACCCGTGTGTGTTATGTGATGTGTAGGGTGAAGCTCCAGGGCAAACCAACCAACCGATCACTGTGAGTAATATATTGACAAAGATATCTGAAATATGTTGTTGTCCAATTGCTTACTTGTCATGACCCAAACCCGCCCCTAAAAGTTTGGTCCATGACCGACCTGTACGTAGGCCTCAAACAGAAATTTTGGAATAATATTTAACCACATATGGGGCCTTAAGCGGAAGCAATATCAATAAATGCAACATCCATTGAGTTTGTGCATACATGATGGCCTAATTAATTTAGCATTTACATACATTCCCATAATTATATATACAATCACAAAATTATGCAGATCTCACACAAACTTAAATAAGACTCCAAAAATTACATAACTCCCAGTAATCAAAAGTAAGGCCTCAACACGGAGGCGTACCCCAGGCGGCTTGGCAAACAGGTTGACCCCAATACAATTCTAGTGTCAATCCCTGATGGCTCACCTACATAGACATGCATAAAAATAGAGTGAGCAAGGCTCAATGAATAATAGTACGTGATAATCCAATAACTAACTTGAATCAGAAGATATATAAATGTAGAGAACTTATAGTTAATCTGATTTTGTACTAATTTCAGGACAGCCTTAGGCCCAGTCTTTAAACAGAATGGCTTTAAGCCCTTGAACAGAGTGGCATCAAGCCCTTTAACAGAATGGCATTAAGCCCTTGAACGTATTAACATTAAGCTTTACACATGTTGGCATATAGCCCTTGAACATACTTGTATGAACTACAAGACCGTCGATGGCAAAACATAACCCACCCGTACAAGACCGTCGATGGCAAAACATAACCCACCCGTACAAGACCGTCGATGGCAAAACATAACCCACCCGTACAAGACCGTCGATGGCAAAACATAACCCACCCGTACAAGACCGTCGATGGCAAAACATAACCCACCCGTACAAGACCGTCGATGGCAAAACATAACCCACCCGTACAAGACCGTCGATGGCAAAACTGGTACCATCTGTACAAGACCGTCGATGGCAAAACATAACCCACCCGTACAAGACTGTCGGTGGTACCATCCGTACGAGACCGTCGATGGCAAAAGATAACCCACCCGTACAAGACCGTTGGTGGCAAGAGATATCTCGTAACTTACTTGAACCACGGTATTATTACCCCCGGGCAAGGGCCATAAGACCACGGTATTATTACCCCCGGGTAAGGGCCTTGTGCTCAGGATGCCATGAATGCTTTTACATATATGGATAATCATTCATTAACTCATAGCGTAATAGGGCATTTCTTGTTATATCATGTCATTATCGTGCGCTTAACAAAATGGAATAATTCACATTCTCATGTGGGTCACTTAATGATGTTAAACTTTTGCATTCATGTTGTAGATTCAGAATCACTTTGAGTTCATATGGATTTTTCCAATTATTCTGATTCTTCGAAGATGAACAACAAAGTCTCTTTATTCATTAAGAAATGGTATGGTTCACTTGAGCTATTAATCAGTAACATACACCTTTATTTAATCATTCATATATGTTAATATGATTGACCCGCAACTAACAGAGTATTACTGGTAACCATTGCATCATTCACCTGAGTTAATGCAGGCAACTTAAGTTTAACAGAACGTTCTTGATAAATATTAATGAAAGGTAAACACATTTTACTGATTGAAGGATTCCAGAGATACCGGAATACCATAGTTCCATTTATTAGCTATTGACAGGACATAACGATTTTAAAGTCATACGTATGTATGCCAAACTTTCAACGTTCACATTGACTTCCAATCGTCATAAATGTTCATGTATCACTTACAAAGAACAGAGCATTAGTGACAATAATTATCAATGGTAAATAAAATGTACATTTTCGTAGTATTACTCACAGTGGTAGGTCTCTGAAGCGGTGGAACGATGTCCTCGTCTCGACCTACAAACATAATGCACATAACAGAATATGAGAATAAAACCAATCTCTTTCTTATTCTTTAATCAATAGCCATGGTGGTTCTAGACTCATTAGTCCTCCATAGGTTATAATCCATGCCTCAAGATAAGAGGAAGCGATAGGAGAAAGGTTCCGACGAAGAAACGGTACAAAACCGGTAGACAGAAAGTGAGAAACTCTCACTAATTTCGGCATAACTATTTCTGTATTTATAATTTTGGAGTGAGACCACCACCATTGGAAACTAGACTTCCGGGGCATCATTTTAGGCTCAAGAATCACTCAAAACGGAGTCCAGATGCAAAAGATATGCTTGTTCAAAGTTGACGGAGCAGAGCTGTCTCCTACACGTGCGGGAAACAGGGCCGCACGTGCGGGAATGGGGCCGAACGTGCGGCACGACGTGCCTTTTTAGCAGAAACAAAATTGGTTTTGGGGCTGAACTGCCGCACGTACGGGAAGACCCGCCGCACGTGCGACGATGGGTGATTTTTTGTCCGAAAATGGTATTTTGATTAGGATCTTCTCATTTTCAAAATCAAACTTCAAATTCATGTAAATCAAAGCCCAAAACCCTTTAATACATGCTAAATTTCACATTATTAGCTTCCATTAAACATCATAATCTTAAAACACTACTCAATTCCCAAACACACAAACAAGGGCAATCTCCCTTTAATTCCATATAACAATTCAATTCCCTTATATTTGATACATATATACATAAGATATAAGGACAACCGTGTGTATTCAACATAAGAAATCAAGAATAAGATGTATTCCTTCCATACAACTCAATTACTTCCAAACAACCAATTGATAAGAACATCTTCCCAATTCCACAATTAACACACACACAACTCCAATTACCACCCTAATCTCACAAATGAAAGGGAATTCTTACTCAAATCCAAGAAAGATGTTGAACTAGGTAGATTAAACTCACCTTGAGCTCCCATCTCTATACCCTCTCAATTCTCCTCCATTTCCTCAAGCCTCCATGATTGATTCCCCTTCTCTTTCTTCAATTCCCTTTAATCATCTCCAAACCCCCATGATTATTGAGTTGTCTTTTTTTTCTTCAAGAATCTTGATCTCTTTCCCCCTTTGTCTCTCACGTTTCTCTTCTCTTTTACCTTAGATATTTTTGGCTCAAATGTCTTGAGTTCCCAACACACATAACATGCCTCCATATATATAAATAGACACACACTTAAGCTCTTCACAATAAGGAGGCCAAACACGTCCTTACGAATCGCACATAAATCAAATTTCAATTAAACTTCCCAGGTGACTCTAAAAATTGAGCTAATCATAAATATGTCCTCTGTTTTGGTTTCTGAAGCCTCTAAGGTCTTCAATTGGCAGTATTAAGTTAACCACCCAAACGTACATTAACGAATCAGACAAGTTGGATTTCCAATTAATTTTCCCAAATAGGTCTAAAAATTCCCATTAACATGCCCAAGTACTCAATTGTGATTTTTGAACTTGTAAAGGTCAGTAATTTCAATTTTAAAGCCGTGACCCAACAGATAATTCTTCTATTCAAACAGATATCATTAAATTAAAAAGGCATTAACCCACAATGGCATAAGGGTAATTTCATATACGGATTTTGGGGTCGTTACATTACTTCTATGTAAGTTTGCAAGTTTGTTAAACTGATTGGTGGACAATGTTTGCTATGCCAAATGAACGAGCTAAAGGCTAGTTTGACATGAAAGAATGAATGGGCTAAAGGCCAGTTTGACATGAAAGAATGAATGGGCCAAAGGCCAGTTTGACATGAATAAATGAATGAATGGGCCAAAGGCCAATATGATTTGAATGGTAAAATGAATGGGCCAAAGGCCAGTATGATTTGAATGAAAGTATGAATGGGCCAAAGGCCAGTTTGACATGAAAGAATGAATGGGCCCGAGGCCAGTTTGACATGAATAAATGAATGAATGGGCCAGAGGCCAGTATGATTTGAATGGTAAAATGAATGGGCCAGAGGCCAGTATGATTTGAATGAAAGAATGAATGGGCCAGAGGCCAGTCTGACATGAATGAAAGACAAATGGGCCGAAGGCCAGTTTGACATGAATGGATTGGGCCCGAGGCCGTTCGAAGTGTTTGGAACCGAAGTTACTTGATCCATGTCTATTTATTTACTAGATAGAAATATGAATTGGGCCTAAGGCCGTCCGATGTATATTGTTCCAATGCATCTTCTTTAATTGATATTATTCACTGGGCTTTCGTTCATGCTTATTCATGTGTTTGTAGGTGAACCAAGAGAGGTCCAGACCCAGCTTCAGTGAAGTCAGTGTGGAATAACCAAGGTTTTGAAGAGTCAGCCCTTGCGTCTCACGCACGAGACTCGTTTTCGCCCTTTTGTTATGTATTTATATTTTGTCATGTTGGCGAAGACTTTGAATTTGTTGTACATAGTTTCATGGGTTGACTTAGACTTAAATGGTCCTGTTTGTACAGAACTTTATGTTACTGTGTTTTTTGTTGTGAGTTATTAATATGTCTATGTATGGTTTGTTATGATGTGCTATGTAAGTACAACTCTATGGACAAAGATTTAAATTTTGCTTCCCTTTGGCCCCCTTTACTCTGATGAGTTATGTCCGTTTTGGTTTGAGGCCGTAGGCAATCTCATGATTACTAGTCGGTTATGTCCTTAACCCTTGAGGGCGGGTTCGGGTCATGACAAATGTGTACCCTGATCACTTATGATGGCTCTAGGAAACCCAAATCGACTAAAGATGTTTTCATGCAAAAATTTGATTACCACTCTATGATCGTTTGTTCAGGTAGCTATTGCCTCCACCCACTTAGACACGTAATCCACTGCCAAGAGAATGTACTCAAAACCGAATGACGACGGGAAAGGTCCCATAAAATCAATCCCCCAAACATCAAAGATCTCTTCTACGAGAATATGGGAGATTGGCATCATGTCATGCCGAGATATCGAAACCATTTGCTGACAGTGCAAACAAGTTCTACAAAATTGATGGGCATCTTTAAAAATTATGGGCTAATAAAACCCGCTTTGTAAAATCTTGGCGGCTGTTTTATGCCCACTAAAATGACCGCCACATGCAGAAGAATGACAAAATGTAAGAATACTATGCACCTCACTCTCCAGCACACACTGTCAGATCGCTTGGTCGGAGCAATATTTAAACAATTTCGGATCCTCCCAAAAATAATACCTGACCCGTGACAAGAATCGGTCTTTGTCTTGCTTAGACCAATTTTGAGGAATTTGTCCAATGGCCAAGTAATTCACAATATGTGCAAACCACAAGGGGCTCGTTTGTGACAGCTCAAAGAGTTGTTCGTCCGGAAACGAATCATGCAAAATAAGAGGGTCGCTATTATACTCAACGAGGATTCGGGAGAGATGATCCGCCAGAGAGAATCGAGAATTGAAACAAGGTAACAACAAAGAATTAAATATCCCTTACCCCGTATTCAATGGACCTGTTTGCCCAGTGCAGGGCTCGCAAGTGTTGTTCCAAGATTGTTTGAGATCGCGAGTATCATCGCTAAAAGTCAAACTGCCATAGATGTTGTGGAAAATCCACTTCAGAAGAGGTATGTATTTTGAATTTCCTTTTTCCATTTGGTACTAATGCTCCGACAGCAATTATGAGACTTAATGAATCGAATTTTAAAAACCTACCTTGACCGAAATTTGTTGTGTTTTTAATTGATGTATTCTTATTATACTCTAAGAATAGACTTGAAAATTGAACATCATTTGATCGAACTGTCGCTACAAATACTTCGGGAAATGAAATATTTGCTAACTAAAGAAAGTTGATTTTGTTTAGACTGAAGTTGTTCTTCCTTAGGCATGTGATCAACAAGAAGGAATTTAATGGGCCCACAGAAAATAGAGGCAATTGTGATTGGCCTACACCGACTAAATGTGATAGAAGTTCGCAGCTTCATGGCTTAGCTGGGTACTACAGGAGATTTGGTGAAGGATTTTCTCAAAAATAGTTGTACCTCTTACCCAACTACCATGCAAGGGGAAATCATTTGAAATGGAATGATGAAAGAGAAATCTACCTTTCATGAATTGAAAACGCAGACTGACACACTACACCAGTACTGACATTGCCCACAGTATGGAAAATTTTCGTAATTTCAATTGATGGCGTCTATTAAAGGTTTTGGGTTGTGTATTAATGCAAGAACGGAAAGGTTATTGCTTACGCCTCACGACAGTTGAGACCACACGAGCTAGAACTACCCAACCACATGATTAGAGTTAGCCGCAGTTGTTTTTGCTTTGAAAATCTGGCGGTACTATCTGTATGGGGAAAGTTGTGAAGCTACACGGATCACAAAAGTCTGAAATACTTTTTTACACCAGAAGAGTTGAATATGCGACAGAGAGAATGGCTGGAACTGATAAAAGACTATGATCTTGAGATTCAGTATCACCCCGGGAAAGCTAATACAGTTGCTGATGCCTTGAGCAGAAAATCAACGAGATATGGCTTGCCTGGTCATTGAACAGAAGGAATCTTGCAAAGATTTTTTGAGAAGTCTGAAATTGAAAGTGTGTTGTGTAAACAGGCCGCATTGATAGCCGCTATTTCAGTGAACCAGGGATTATTGATGAGATTAAAACAAAACAGAAAGAGGATGAATTCCTCAAGAAAGTGATTGATGAATTTTGAGACGAGTCCGAAAGCAGAGTTAGCATTGAAGGTAAATATTGAGATTTCTGAAACCCGAAGTGTTATCCCAGATATTCCGGAACTAAAGAAAGAGGGTTTTTAGATGAAGCCCATAAATCAGTGTTTGCTATGCATCCGGGTAACAATAAAATGTATCGGGACTTGAAACAAAGCTATTGGTGGCCTAAAATGAAGAAAACAAATTGCAGAATATGTGTCCAAAGTGTCTTCAATGTCAGCAAGTTAAAGTGAACATCAGAAAACCAGCGCGTCTTACTTTAAACCTCTCCCTATTCCTGAATGGAAGTGGGAGCATGTGACTATGGATTTTCGTTGTTGGCCTACCTCGGACTCTCGAGGTATGGATTCTATTTGGGTTGTAGTTGATAGACTGACTAAGTCCTGCACATTTCTACCAGTTAAAACTACATTTAATGCTTATAGACTGGCTACCATATATGTTGATGAGATGTCGCGTTTACACGGAGTTCCCAGTAGCTATTGTGTCGGATAGAGATCCGAAATTTGTATCTAGATGTGGAAAGAGTTTTGTAGGAAGCTATGGGAATAGAACTAAGGTTCAGTACTGCATTCCACCCACAGACATATGGGCAATCAGAACGAACAATACAGACTTTGGAAGATATGCTTCGAATGTGTGCTTTGGATTTCAGGGGAGTTGGGAAGACATCTGTCACTCGTAGAATTGCATGCAATAACAACTTCCACCCCAGCATTGTATGGCACCATACGGGCTTTGTATGGTAGAAGGTGTAGATCACCGATTTGTTGGACAGAAGTTGGGGATAGAGCTTTACTTGGGCCTAAAATTGTGCAAGACACTTCTAAAAAATCAAAAACTATTCGGCAAAGGCTCAAAAACGGCTTAGACGACAAAAGAATTATGAGATGTTCGGAGAAGACCTCTTGAGTATGAGGTTGGTGACCATATGTTCATTCGTGTGTCTCCGATGAAGGGCCAAGTTAGGTTTGGAAAGAAGGCAAGCTGTCGCCCTGTTACATTGGGCCATTTCAGATTCTGGACAGGCTTGGCCCAGTTGCCTATAGAGTTGCTTTGCCATGGGATTTGAACAAATCCAATATGTTTTCTGTATCATGTTGAGGGGTTACCTCCGAGACCCGTGTTCATGTGATTGATTTCACCGGTGAGCTATTGATGAAAATATGAAATACGCCGAATGGCCAGAATGAATCGTTGCTGGCAAGTGAAACAATGAGAAGCAATTCCATCCAATGTTGAAGTGGAATGGAAAGAACACTATGGGACGGATGCCACGTGGGAAAAAGAAGGATGAAATGCGACTACGCTACCCACATTTGTTTCCCGATGAAGGTAAAATAGTTGGAGGACCAAACTTCCTAAAGGGGGGAAGACCGTGAACTCCCTGTTCCGTAGTATACTAATTGGTCCTTAATATGAATATGATTATGTGGTTGATATGATTTTGTGCCCATTATGTGAAAATATTGTGGTTTTGAATTTCTATCTATTCATGTAGAAATATCTGTTTGATATCTGCTTTGGAATTTAAATGAAGGCCTTATCAGCCACAGAAATTGAAATTGATTGCATCATTTGTGACTGGCATGATTTTTAGAGCCTACGGTGAAATTTAATTGAAAATTGATTCGGATCAAATTAATTAGATTAATTAATCAGTTAAGTACTCAAATATCTAATATTAAATAATGTGACTTAGTGGGGTTATATAAGGGCCATTACACTCTCAATTCTTCTCTTTTGTGTTCATTTGTGATTATATCAGCTCTAAGAGAGAGAGAGAGAGAGAGAGAGAGAGAGAGAGAGGGTCGGCTAGAGAGGGAACAAAGAGGGAAAATTTTGTGTTTGGCTCAAGTTTGAGAAATTGGAAGGTTGAACTCAAGAATTAATCATACATTAGGAGATTGAGCTTCTAGGTGAGTAATATCCCTTTAATTCATGAGTTGAGTTGTAATTTTGTGGATTGAAGATTAGTTAGTGAGTTAGACTATGAATTGAGGTTGATCATGTTGAATGAAGAGGTCGATGTATGCATGCATGTAGTGTAATTGCTTTGAATTCACATGTTGAGCTTGAAATATATTGATCCATGTAGAATTTTGGTTAAAGCTCATGTTTGTAATCACCATTGCACTCTGTAAGTTGAGAATGAGAGTAAGATGTCACATGCATGTACAATTCATAGGGTGTAAGTGTTGAATGCATGAATTTGTTCATGTTGGAAATGAGTTTGTGTAATTGGGACATGCATGTGATTAATTGTGGATTTTACTTCAAACGATGTAATTTGGTATTTATACCATGTTAGTATATGTATATACGAAGATTGAGCCAAAAGCATGCAAGTCGAGCCGTTGAATATCAAGTTGAAGCTCAAAGAACATGTTCTGGATTTTCCAGAAAATTTTGATGTCGCTCGAGCGGGGAGAACCTCTGCGCTCAGCGAGAAATTCGTTGCTCCTCAGTATATTTTTGTAGACAAGTGTTCGCTCGAGCGGGGAAGTTCATGCTCGAGCGGGGAGCTATGTAGACAGACCTTCATCTCGAGCGCTCGACTTCATGCTCGACGTATTTTGAATGCATCAGTACTTTGTAGACCTCATGGGTCCGCTCGATGGGAAGTCCACGCTCGCCGGGGGACCTTGTTTCTGAAAAATTTTAAAAAGGCATATGTGTTTCGTTTTCTGTCTCCTTCACTTCTAAGTACCTAAAGCATACTTGAGCATTGTAATTGAATTAAAGGATAAGAATAAAGCCTAAATGAAAATATGTGAATTAAAGACGGATTGAAATCATTTGTGAACCCGTGTGTGTTATGTGATGTGTAGGGTAAGCTCCAGGGCAAACACCAACCAACCGATCACTGTGAGTAATATATTGACAAAGATATCTGAAATATGTTGTTTGTCCAATTGCTTACTTTGTCATGACCCCAAACCCGCCCCTAAAAGTTTGGTCATGACCGACCTGTTCGTAGGCCTCAAACAGAATTTTGGAATAATATTTAACCACATATGGGGCCTTAAGCGGAAGCAATATCATAAATGCAACATCCATTGATTTGTGCATACATGATGGCCTAATTAATTTAGCATTTACATACATTCCCATAATATATATACAATCACAAAAATTATGCAGATCTCACACAAACTTAAATAAGACTCCAAAAATTACATAACTCCCAGTAATCAAAAATAGGCCTCAACACGGAGGCGTACCCAGGCGGCTTGGCAAACAGGTTGACCCCAATACAATTCTAGTGTCAATCCCTGATGGCTCACCTACATAGACATGCATAAAAATAGAGTGAGGCAAGGCTCAATGAATAATAGTACGTGAAAATCCAATAACTAACTGAATCAGAAGATATAAATGTAGAGAACTTATAGTTAATCTGATTTTGTACTAATTTCAGGACAGCCTTAGGCCCAGTCTTTAAACAGAATGGCTTTAAGCCTTGAACAGAGTGGCATCCAAGCCCTTTAACAGAATGGCATTAAGCCCTTGAACGTATTAACATTAAGCTTTACACATGTTTGGCATATAGCCCTTGAACATACTTTATGAACCCAAGAGGGTCTCACACGGATCTAGAGGTGACTCAACGTCGTAGCACTAGTTTCCGTGTAGCACTTTTTCCATACCAGAAATCATTAGGTCTTAAAGACCGATCAATTCATATCAGTTATAACATAGCATAAACGGACGATAAATAGAAACATATTCATACATATTCTAAATTATGCTTGAATCAGAAACAGAAATCAGAGTTCACAGTTGATTTATAACCCACCCGTACAAGACCGTCGTGGTACCATCTGTACAAGACCGTCGATGGCAAAACATAACCCACCCGTACAAGACTGTCGGTGGTTACCATCCGTACGAGACCGTCGATGGAAAAGATAACCCACCGTACAAGACCGTGGTGGCAAGAAGATCCTCTAACTTAACTTGAACACGGTATTTATTACCCCGGGCAAGGGCCATAAGACCACGTATTATTACCCCCGGGTAAGGGCCTTGTGCTTAGGAGCCATGAATGCTTTACATATATGGATAATCATTCATTAACTCATAGCGTAATAGGGCATTTTCTTGTTATAATCATTCATTATCGTGCGCTTAACAAATGGAATAATTCACATTCTCATGTGGGTCACTTAATGATGTTAACTTTTGCATTCATGTTGTAATTCAGAATCACTTTGAGTTCATATGGATTTCTCCCAATTATTCTGATTCTTCGAAGATGAACAACAAAGTTCTTTATTCATTAAGAATGGTATGGTTCACTTGAGCTATTAATCAGTAACATACACTTTATTTAATCATTCATATATGTTAATATGATGCCCGAAACTAACAGAGTATTACTGGTACCATTGCATCATTCACCTGAGTTAATGCAGGCAACTTAAGTTTAAGAACGTTCTTGATAATATTAATGAAAGTAAACACATTTTACTGATTGAGAGATTCCAGAGATACCGAACCATAGTTCCATTTATTTAGCTATTGACAGGACATAACGATTTTAAAGTCATAATGTATGCCAAACTTCAACGTTCACATTGACTTCCAATCGTCATAAATGTTCATTATCACTTACAAAGAACAGAGCATTAGTGACAATAATTATCAATGGTAAATAAAATGTACATTTCGTAGTATTACTCACAGTGGTAGGTCTCTGAAGCGGTGGAACGATGTTCCTCGTCTCGACCTACAAACATAATGCACATAACAGAATATGAGAAATAAAACCAATCTCTTTCTTATTCTTTAATCAATAGCCATGGTGGTTCTAGACTCATTAGTCCTCCATAGGTATAAATCCATGCCTCAAGATAAGAGAAGCGATAGGAGAAAGGTTCCGACGAAGAAACGGTACAAAACCGGTAGACAGAAAGTGAGAAACTCTCACTAATTTCGGCATAACTATTTCTGTATTTATAATTTTGGAGTGAGACCACCACCATTGGAAACTAGACTTCTGGGGCATCATTTTAGGCTCAAGAATCACTCAAAACGGAGTCCGATGCAAAAGATATGCCTTGTTCAAAGTTGACGGAGCAGAGCTGTCTCCTACACGTGCGGGAAACAAAGGGCCGCACGTGCGGAATGGGGCCGAACGTGCGGCACGACGTGCCTTTTTAGCAGAAACAAAATTGGTTTTGGGCTGAACTGCCGCACGTACGGGAAGACCCGCCGCACGTGCGACGATGGGTGATTTTTTGTCCGAAAATGGTTTTTGATTAGGATCTTCTCATTTTTCAAAAATCAAACTTCAAATTCATGTAAATCAAAGCCCAAAACCCTTTAATACATGCTAAATTTCACATTATTAGCTTCATTAAACATCATAATCTCAAACCACTACTCAATTCCCCAAACACACAAACAACGGAATCTCCCTTTAATTCCATATGACAATTCAATTCCCTTATATTTGATACATATATACATAAGATATAAGGACAACCTGTGTATTCAACATAAGAAATCAAGAATAAGATGTATTCCTTCCATACAACTCAATTACTTCCAAACAACCAAGTGATAAGAACATCTTCCCAATTCCACAATTAACACAACACACACAACTCCAATTACCACCTAATCTCACAAATGAAAGGGAATTCTTACTCAAATCCAAGAAAGATGTTGAACTAGGTAGATTAAACCTCACCTTGAGCTCCCATCTCTAACCCTCTCAATTCTCCTCCATTTCCTCAAGCCTCCATGATTGATTCCCCTTCTCTTTCTTCAATCTCTTTAATCATCTCCAAACCCCATGATTATTGAGTTGTTTTTTTTTCTTCAAGAATCTTGGTCTCTTTCCCTCTTTGTCTCTCACGTTTCTCTCTCTTTTACCTTAGATATTTTTGGCTCAAAAGTCTTGAGTTCCCAACACACATAACATGCCTCCATATATATAAATAGACACACACTTAAGCTCTTCACAAAAAGGAGGCCAAACACGTCCTTACGAATCGCACAAAATCAAATTTCAATTAAACTTCCCAGGTGACTCTAAAAATTGAGCTAATCATAAATATGTCCTCTGTTTTGGTTTCTGAAAGCCTCTAAGGTCTTCAATTGGCAGTATTAAGTTAACCACCCAAACGTACATTAACGAATCAGACAAGTTGGATTTCCAATTAATTTTCCCAAATAGGTCTAAAAATTCCCATTAACATGCCCAAGTACTCAATTGTGATTTTTGAACCGTAAAGGTCAGTAATTTCAATTTTTAAAGCCGTGACCAACAGATAATTCTTCTATTCAAACAGATATCATTAAATTAAAAGGCATTAACCACAATGGCATAAGGGTAATTTCAGATACGGATTTTGGGGTCGTTACATTACTTCTATGTAAGTTTGCAAGTTTGTTAAACTGATTGGTGGACAATGTTTGCTATGCCAAATGAACGAGCTAAAGGCTAGTTTCCATGAAAGAATGAAGGGCTAAAGCCAGTTTGACAATGAAAGAATGATGAAGCATGATGAATGGCAACAATAAGGGCCAGCAGTTGATGAATGAATAAATGCATTGAATAAGAATGAATGGCCAGGCCAGTTTGACATGAATAAATGAATGAATGGGCCAGAAGGCCAGTATGATTGAATGGTAAATGAATGGGCCAAGAGGCCAGTATGATTTGAATGAAAGAATGAATGGGCCCGAGGCCAGTTTGACATGAATAATGAATGAATGGGCCAGAGGCCATATGATTGAATGTAAATGATGGGCCAGAGGCCAGTATGATTTGATGAAAGATGAATGGGCCAGAGGCCAGTCTGACATGAATGAAAGACAAATGGGCCGAAGGCCAGTTTGACATGAATGATTGGGCCCGAGGCCGTTCGAAGTGTTTTGAACCGAAGTTACTTGATCCTTGTCTATTTATTACTAATAGAAATATGAATTGGGCCTAAGGCCGTCCGATGTATATTGTTCCAATGCATCTTCTTTAATTGATATTATTCACTGGGCTTTCGTCATGCTTATTCATTGTGTTTGTAGGTGAACCAAGAGAGGTCCAGACCCAGCTTCAGTGAAGTCAGTGTGGAATAACCAAGGTTTGGAGTCAGCCCTTCGTTCACGCACAGAGACTCGTGCTTGTCTTCACGACTCGTTTCGCCTTTTGTTATGTATTTATATTTGTCATGTTGGCGAAGACTTTGAATTTGTTGTACATAGTTTCATGGGTGACTTAGACTTAAATGGTCCTGTTTGTACAGAACTTTATGTTACTGTGTTTTTTGTTGTGAGTTATTAATATGTCTAGTATGGTTTGTTATGATGTCTATGTAAGTACAACTCTATGGACAAAGATTTAAATTTTGCTTCCCTTTGGCCCCCTTTACTCTGATGAGTTACGTCCTGTTTGGTTTGAGGCCGTATGTGATCTCATGATTATTGGCTGGTTATGTCCTTAACCCTTGGGGGCGGGTTCGGCCATGACACCCGTCAGACTAAATGGCAACTTGGACAAGAAGGTAAAAGGCCCTAATTTTCGCGCTCTTACCTGTTCGCTTGTGTATTTCGAAACTCTTGCCCCCCATTCTTACTCATTTCTACTACTTGCACTCTTACTTCAGTTCTCACTCTTCCCCCCTTACTCTCATTTTTCTCACTCTTCTTGAATTTCTCAACCAATGGCTGCTTCTTTTTTCGCAAATTTGCCAGTTGTTAGAACCTTTACGTCCCTCAGTGGCTTTGAGAGATGTATAAATAACGAAATAGCCAAGTATGGAACACTAGAAGGCACAGTGCACTTCCTCCTTGTATCCATGCTTGGAGGATCATTATTTCCTTTACAAAGGAAAGCTCAACTGGGGGGTTGAAAGCCACTCGACCTCATCACTGTTGGCCAACATTGAAGATAGAATAGGAGGAATGGTATGACAGAGTCATGGAGGCTAGGGAACAAGACCTAGAAGACCTTTGCATTCTTGACGCCCTCCGACTTTCCAGGTTCATAATTCCTGAGGACCCCTATCTTATACCTATTGCTCTTTGTTTTTGGAGTTTTGCTTTTAACTTCTTACAATTCGGTGTGGTATGATGGTCCCCACCGTTCTTGATATGTGCCATCTTTAAGGGCTCTCACCCATTGGTGACCCCTTCGGTCTTGGTTACCCAGACCTTAAGGTCTCCTTTTCTGTTCATTCTTCAAATTTCTTGAATAGTGACTTTGTAGTAACTGAGAACAAAAGGGAAGGTCCTGTGACCGACCGAAAGTTCTTTTCTTTTATCCTTTATTGGCTGTGAAAATTTCTTTTTTGTACCTCCTCTCAAAGGATAATGCCCGAATTTATCCCTTGCCAAGGATCTAGCTTCGAAGAAGAGGATAGCCCTAGCCCCTAACGTTCTGGGCCATGTATATAAGGTTTGTTTTTAATTTGTGAGAGGCCTCTAGAGCTTAATCAAGGAGGTCTAATTTGTGTACTCCAACTCTAGCTTTTAGACTACTTATTGATTTCCATCCCCGTTGCCTAAAATTTTTGGTGCAAGAACCCACCACCTATGGGGAAAAGTATGCCAAAGTCTCATTATACCCTTCCAGTTTTGCCTACTATTTTTCTTTACTTGCAATCAACTTCCAGTTCGATTTGCTCTTCCTTATTTCGTCCATTCGAGGCTACTATCAAGCCAACATGGTAGAACCCTTTTGACAACGATGATGCCACATGCTCCAGGCCTATTCATAAAAAAATGTGGGCCTCAATTTTGGTTCCAAGAGATCTCTTTATTGGCACTCTAAACCTAGACCCAAAAAATGCATTTCTAGGTATACTATCCTTCTAATATACAAGGTAGTTTGGGCTTACTCAGGGGACCCTGTCTCTCTCTCCACCTCTCCCATTCTGACCTTTGAGACCAGAAATTTTGAAAGTGCCAAAATCTAGGTTGGATGAGGCCTTAATCAAAGTTGTTCATGATTTCTCAAACTTTGAATTCGTGTCTCTCACCAATCACAGTGGGGTTGTGAAAGGATTTAAGACTGGTGACATCCAATATAGAGGTGCATCTTGCCACTCCCACTTTGGACTTATTGAAAGAGCTGAATGTGACATCCTAAGGTGGGAAAACCATAACTAAGGAGACTGGCATCACCTAGCTTCCACCCTTGCTACCTCAACCTTGCTGCTTCAACCCTCTTCACCCTGAGTTCCAGGGCTTCTCTAAGAAAGGTACATGCTTTGTCCCTTTTTTTGTCTTTCCTTTCCCTTATTACTATACTGTTCTTTTACTCAGTGTTTCTTTTATTGGTATAGGATCCTCACAGGAGTCTTTGCCTCAGAGAGCACAACCCAAAACTGATGGGAAAAACAGTAGGTTTTAAAGAAAAG
>NW_021029367.1:518710-624889 GCF_004153795.1 Camellia sinensis
AAAGGCCCAACTCAAGCTTGAGCCTGTAGAAGAGGCACCTGGGGTTTCCTAGAGGCAGAGGAGGAAGAAAAAGAAAAATCTCCTCCAAAAAAAGAAAAAGATGCCAGTCTCTCCTACTGCCAAACTCATCATGGATTTTGTCCATGAAGTAGCTGCCAAGGCAGTAGAGATGGGGCAAGCCAAAGAGGTGATAGTCTTCCAAAGGTCAGAGAATAAAAGGCAGCAAAAGATCTCAAAAAAGGAGGCCGTTGTTACTGAGGCAGCACAAAAGGAGGCTGCAAGGAAAAGTAGAGCTGTTGAACATCATACCCTTTCATAGCTCTCCAACTATCACTACTATAACTGCTGGTGCTGGTAATTATCTTCAGCATTTTATAATGCCTTATGTTTTCCAACTCCTTTGTGCTAATATTGCCTTAACAGTTTTTTTTTTCCCCGAAATGCAACGGCAGCTAGCTTGCCTCTCTCTTCTTCAATACCAGCCTATTCTTCCCTGACTAGAATTGAAAGGCCACTTTTGAGCCCCTCTGAGCTAAAAGAAGCCCTAAAGGGAAAAGGAAAAATAAAGCCTAACCTGCTAATGAGTGTAGAGCCCTTCTAAGCCATATTTCCAATCCTTGCCTCTACACTCCCCATAACTTCTTCCTTGATTCCTTCGAGGCTTGATATGTCAATCATCCTATCTTCCCCAACTCTTAGTCCTGCGAAATTGCATAATTTGCCCTTTGTATCCATTGGCTCACCCTTGCCTACTCCTTTATCCTCCAGATTCCTGGTTACCTCTTTTACCTTCTGAGAGTACATCTGTTTCCACTCCTACTTCAGTAGCAACTGGTACTTTTGGGGTGGCACTAGTGGTCCACCAATTCTTCCTTTAGTACCCAGCTCCAGTCCATCTTCTCTAGACTTGTTGGTAGCCAGGACAATGGATGCTGTTGAGGGATCCTCCTCTTCTTCTCCTATACCAATGCTTCCAGCCCTCCCTTCCACAGGTGACCCTTTTGCAATGCCACTTTTTGAAGAAGAAATGGACATCTTCAAAGCTCAGCTGGCAAGCTTATTTGACATAGCTACACCAGCCACACCAACTGGCAGTGAAACTGAGCCACTAGTCTTGGTTGACTCTTTATTAGAGATAATCAAAAGCTCATCTGGTGTTGAGACCATCTCTCTTCTTCAAGTAGACATGACACTTGCTTGGAGCTATTAAGAACCTTCTCAAGGATTCCATTCGAAGCTTTACAGAAGCCAATCATTAAGAGTGGAATTCTTAAATGTTTTAGAGTACTCAACCAATCCAATGTTACCTTTAAAAGCCATTTAACCTAGGTAGCAACAACCATTGACTTCTATGTCAATATCTCCCAATCGACAACAACTGCAGAGAAGGAACAACTAAAAGATAAGGTGTTTGTCCCCCACATTCACTCTGAAGTGTCAGTACAAAAGGGCAACATTTCTCTACTTCTCAACTTCAAGCCCAACTCTTGTATAAGAAGGCATAATTGGAAAAGGAGTTAGCGACAGTCAATCTACCTTTGGAGCAAAATGCAGAGAGGTTGCATACTACTCACTAGGGGCTATCTAATCGCAGGGAGGAGATAAATACAGCTATATAGTTATTCCCATTACTTAAGAGTAGAGAGCTTATTGTAAGGGAACAATTGAAACATTGTAATGAATTTTGGGTCAATTTATGGCACAATGTACTTAATTTTTTATAAAATGAAACATTATTTTTTACGCAAGTGTTTATTATTTTTTCTTGATGTTTCTATACGGTGTCTCTATACTCCTTGTGTCTCCTACGCAGTTGGGTAATAAGGCTTCAAATATCTGCCATTAATTTTCTTGGGAAGCACATATCTAATTAGATTTTTCAAATGGTAACCTCCTCAAAGCAAGACTCTATGGACTTGGTATGGTCCATCCCAATTAGGTTACTATTTGCCAAACTTGTGACTTTTAATTCCTATTGGAAGTATTGTTTTCCACACCAAGTCTCCTTTATCAAAGCTGATGTGTTGGACCCTTTTATTATAGCTTTTGGCTGCCTTTTTCTTTTGTAAAAGGATATTATATAGTGCCAAAATTCTAGCTTCATCCATATTTTCTAACTCTAAATGCATGCTTTAATGATATTGACCAGTACTTAGATGATCTTGGCATTTGACTCTTAAAGACATGATATTGATCTCCATGGGCAATACTGCATCGTGCCCATATACCATGGCATAAGGGGTAACTCTTGTGGTTGATCTTAGGGAAGTCCTATAAGCCTATAATACATTTAACAATAAGTTGTGCTAATCTCTAGGATTGTCTTCCACAACCCTCTGTATTTCCTTTTTCAAGGATTTGTTAGATAACTCTGTTTGACCATTTGCTTATGCATAATAGGGGGTGAAATTAACAAGACTAATTCTAAATTTTGCTTCGAAAACTTTTACTAGCTTTCCATCAAACACAGTCTCATTATCCACAGTTATGGTTTGTGGAATACCAAGCCTATAGATTAATTCCATGATGAAGTCAATTACCTCTGTCTGATCTAGAATCTTGTAAGGCTTAGCCTCAACCCACTTAGTAAAGTAGTGTGTGGCCACTAGAACGAAATAATGTTGCTTTGAAGAAGGTGGGTAAATTTTCCCTAACACGTCCATTGCCCACACCACTGCATGCATATCAGTTATTGGAACATGCCTTATCATACCGTGCTTCTGACATGCTTGGCAACCTTTTGCATACTCTATGCAATTCTTAAGGATGGTTGACCAGTAATAAGAATGCTTCCGAAGTAACCATCTCATCTTAATACCAGGCCGGTGAGCACCACAAATTCCTCCATGTATGTAACAACCCCGACCTGTGATTAGCGTATAATCTTTGATTAAGAATGCCTAATAAGTAATTAAGATAAAATTTTACATTAATTGAATGTGTTATTTGTTATTTGCATTTATATATGTCTGTTGTAGAAAGATCTATCTGTGGTTCTATTTCATTATGCGAATTGAAGGCCTTATCGGCATGTGATCATGAAATTGACTTGGTTTATGCATTATTTGGAATTTTTAGAACATTATAGTATGTTCAATTAAAATTTGATTTAGAACAAAATAATTAGAATAAAATAAATTTAAGTATTTAATCTAAGCAAGAATTAATTAATTCCACTTATGGCACCTGTATAAGCTCAATGTGGTCTCATACCACCATTATACACACCATCACCTTTTTGTCATAAAAAACATGAGAAAAGAGGGAGAGGAAGAGATTGAAACTTAAGGAAGAAAAAAAATAGAGGGATTGCTAGTCAATTGAAAGAAATTAGAAGAGTTGTGCAAGAAATTTTAGAATTCAAAGAATTGGGCACTCTAGGTAAGAATTTGATTCCTAAAGTTTGTATTCAAGACATTAGTGTAAGAGATTAAAGTGTTTAAACATGAGAATTGAGCTAGAAATGAAGGAATTTAAGTCATACCTTGCATGCATGCATATTTTCTTACACTTTGAGCTTAGTTTTCAAGAATTCTCGCATGGATGTAGCAATTGTTCCTTAATTTTGGGAATTCATCCTATTTTCCATCATTTTACCTTATTTGGTCATGATTTGGAGGCTTTGAATTCAATTCATTACATGTATGTTATGCTTTTAAAGTTTCAAGTTGAATTTTGGACAATTGATTTGCTTTTGGGCCTTGATTTTGCAAAATGATCCTTAATTCTTGATGTTTTACAAGTTTAGGCATGTTTTATCAAGTTTTGAGCCCAAATGATATGTTTTAAAGCTTTGAAATTGAGTTTTGCATCTTGAACATCAATATGGAAATTTCAAAATTCTGTATCATTGCTCGAGCCATAGAACCTGTGCTCGAGCGACCACTCTTTGCCTGGAACTTGTGCTCGAGTGACCAAAAGTTGGCTAGAGTGGAAAATTCATGCTCCGAGTACTTTTGCTGACATGAGCCTTCACTCAAGCGAGGGAAACTGCGCTCGAGTGACCGTGCCTATTTTTGAACCTTGGCTTAAGCAACCAGAAATTGCGCTCAAGCTTAAAATGAGAGCTCGCAGAGGTTTTGCAGAGTTTTGCAGACTGCTCGAGCGACTAAAGTTGCGCTTGAGCGACCACCCTTATTTTTGAACCTTAGCTCAAGTGAAGACCCTGTCTTCAGCAAATTTGACTAAGTGTTTTGAAATCACCTTTTGGCATCCTCATTGCATCTTAGGCATTCCTAGGCCTTAATTGAGACATAATAACGAGGATAAAGATTAGAAATGTACCAAGATAGAAAAGAAATGAGATAAGTGTTTTCTGAATGTGTGTTTCAATGTGCATTTACTATGTATTTGTGTAGGTCATGCCCCGTAGCCGTTTGGTTTGTTTGATTCATCTGATATGTTATTGGAGCCATCTATGAGCAATAACTCTGTAAATTTATGTTTAACTTTAATTATTTTCCGATGATATGAAATGATCAGTTTTTTGAAATGCTGTGTTTTATATGAATGAATAATTGTCCAAGTTTCTGAAATGTAGTCATGGCATCCTTAGTATCATATGACATGCGTTCCTTTATGGGTTATCGGAATGCCTTTATGGTTGTCCCTTTATAGGTTATCAGAATGCCTTTACGGTCATCCCTTTATGGGTCATCGGAATGCCTTTATGGCCGTTCCTTTATGGGTCATCGGATTTGTTAACGCTAATGGATGTACCACGTATGATCATGTGAAATATATGAACTTTGAACATGAATATCTATATGTTTCTGACTATGAAACTGAATTCTAAATCTATTATAGACATCATTCATTAAAACCTTTACACTTTATTATTCACTAGGCTGTAACTCACCGTATTATTTATGTATGTAGGTGATCAGGCTTGTGGCCATGCCTAAGCTATTGCTTGGAGGTCAGTTTTGTCCAGCCAACCACAGTGCCTCCGATGGAGGTTCCGAAACCTTCTTGTGGTCAAGGTATTGTAATCCAGAATTCTATTTAAGTTTTCATTTGTTTTATTTATATGTTGGGCTAAGTCCCATTTTGGTTATCCGTAAGTGAAGTGACATAAGACTGTTGCTTATATGACGTCATGTTTATGTATATAAAGTTTTAAATTTCTATACCATGTGTGTCTACACAGCTCTATGGACGTTATATGTTTGTATTTGCTTCCGTTGGCCCCTGTATTTTGTTTAATTCGTTCAGAGGCCATTGGTAATCCCAGGATTACTGGCCGATTATGACGCTAAACCTATAGGGGCAGGTTTGGGTCGTGACAAAGTGGTACCAGAGCACGAGTTATACCGCATGCACGAGTCCATATGAGCTATAAGATGTCCTAGTAAAAATTAAGGACATTACATCTGAATGTATGAGTGTGTTTGAAGTATATAAATATATCTGAACCAACATACATTGACACTGAAATGAAATGAACTGAAATTAAACACTGTGAAAAGAATTATTTGCCTATGTTTATTAGTGCTCTATTTACTTATAGCAAATGAAAAATACAAGAAGTGATGGTATAGCTGAATCTTCCAGGACTCGGATGAACCGAATGGAAATAATGCTTGAAGCTTTAAGAAAAGCAATAATACAACAACAAAGACAACAACCTTTGCCTCCTCAGCCCCCTCTGGTTCAAGTAGAACCGATAAACAATGACATCATCAGTTTGACTCAAAAATTCAATAAGATGAAGCCACCGACTTTCTTGGGTGGAATTGAACCTTTAAAGATTGAAACGTGGATGGTAGAAACTAAAAAGTTATTTGAAGTCTTTCCATGCACCGAGACTTAAAAAGTTTTTTTAGCCACCTACACTTTAAAGGATGAAGCCCAACGTTGGTAGATGCTTATCCGTGATAGCAGTTAGACTTTGACGTAGGATCAATTCAGAGAGATCTTTTGTGAGAAATACTTCCCTCAATGTTTCCGGGATAGAAAAGTGTCAGAATTTCAAGAACTCAATCAAGGCAAAATGTTAATAGCAGAGTAGGAGGCCAAGTTCACTGAATGAGCCCGTTTTCCCCACACATTGTAGACACAGATTATAAGAAAGCTAAAAAATTCAAAGGAGGGCTAGATCTAGAAGTGTTTGATTGGGTTAGTGTGTTGAAACTACCCAAATATATGGATGTGCTTGATAAAGCCCTAATGGCTGAAGCCAACTTAGCTGCAATGAAACAGACTAAGGCCCCAACAACTGAATGGAGAGGCAAGAGGTTCGGATTCAATTTTAAAAAAGGTCGTTCATTTACTATGAATAAGAAGCAAAACATGGGGTCTACTAGCAGCTCAAGTCAAAGCAGTGGATCTATACCTACTTGTTTAGAATGTGGAAGAAAACATAAGGGTATTTGTTATCGTACAAGGGGTGCCCATTTTAGGTGTGGTAAAATAGCCATATGAAGAGGGATTGTCCTGTCAGGTCTGAAAATGCCAACCATCCAGTAGCAAGTTCAGTTGGATCTGCTTTTGCATCAATAACGAATACAAGGGTGTGGAGAAGTGGTTTGGAAATACTCTTCAAATCTTGGAGAACGCTCGTGATCCTCTTCTGGTCACCTGAAAAAGAATAAATACTCTGGTCGGGGGTGCCGGAATTAGTACTCTGACGGACAAGTCAGAATCCACACTCAAGAATGCTTGTATTCTAAGTTAAGCACAACAATTCTCATATACCTCTTTCTGGCTAATGTTCTTCTATTTATATCTTTTCTTCCATGGGCCTTGGGATTAGGTCCATTTCCAACTCATATTCGGCACATTTTATAATACACCGACCTTCACTCGGCCCCTTGCCTAATCGGTTATTTGGCCGAATAGGGTTGGATTTGAGCTTGCGAGCCAATTGCCGAGTGCTTCGAATCTCGACTCTCCCAGATTTGACTATCCAGAATCTCTACGATTCCCTCTTCTCGGCCCCCACAATTACCCCCTAAGCACTCCACTAATGACAGTTGGCTGGAATGTTTGGCTTCGAACTTGAAGAGTCAGAGCCAAAATTCGGTGGCTGACCGTATTCCAACGCAAATGTCTGTACACACACTTTCCAGTTATCATTTCAACTTCTCGCCTCTTCGTACATTTCTTATTTATTGTGATTTAAAATTTCGACGTCTTTTCAAATGCATACATGCTTTTAGACGCCTGTCATTGGATTGCCTTCCGAACTACCTCTGCAACTTCCTACCTTTCTCTATCTCCTTCGCCTCTTGTAAGTTCTCTCCTTCTTTGCTTTGTTTTTTGACTTAGCAAAATCATATTGGCTAGGGAGAATGGCGAAACATTTAAAAGATCTCCTCTCATCGGATCAAATTTCTGGCTTCTGACGCCATTTTTTCATCCCCGATGATGTTCGTCTGTCTTTTGCAGCAGACGGCACCCTTGATATGGAGAGGGTTGATGAAAACACCATCATCTTCCCTCTTCTATCAATCGCAGAGGGCGGGGTCCATTTCCCCTTCACCCATTCCTTAGGGCCGTGCTTTGCCATTGGGAGTTAATTCCCTCGCAGCCCAACGTCAATTTCTTTAGGGTTGTGATGGGGATTGTTGCACTAAACCACCACCTTGGGCTTAACCTTGGCATCCCCACTATTCGGCATTGCTACGCCTTGGCCAAGTCTTCAGGTCGGCACGGGCGTTATTTCCTTCCAAGTCTTCTGGTCGGCACGGGCGTTATTTCCTTAGGGCCAAAGACACCGACCATCAACTAGTGACTATGCTTTCCAGCTCTGGGAAGCGAGTGGATGATGTTATGGTCGTCGTCCAAGGAAACTGGAAATTCGGCAAAGGCGAGGATCGCCTTGATCGTATTCCTAGATGGAGGGGCAAACCAAGTGGCCGAGTATCTTCTTTTATTTATTTACTTGTTATATTTATAAACCTTTATTTTTGGGACCTCATGGTTTTGCTTTTGAAGGAAACGATTTGAAAAAAGTCTTGATCTTGACCGACGACGCTGTCCTTTCAGAAATCAAGACTTTGCTCAAGTATTTCGGCTGACCGAGTCTCAGAAGCAGGGGAGGGCGGCCCACGTTCTGCTCCACTACGAGCCAACTTATAGGATCTTTTCGGCGGCGGAAAACATCCCAATTCTAGAGGGTGAGGAGTTTCTTATCACCCTTATCTTGACTGATTTCAGAAATTTGAGGCATGTTGGTTGTGAGGGATCAGATTCAGGGTGACCGGAAGTAGCTAAGGCTGCTGAGTCAGACCAATCCGAAACTGAGGTTGACGAGGCTTTGAAGTTAGCATTTGAAGAAGCCGGTCTCAATTCGGGTGATCCTCTGTCCACTTCGAGTCGAGAGGACCGGCCGCTCGATGATATTTTTCACGGTTTGGAGGACCTTCCCGGCGCGTTCCCAGAAGATATGGTTGGGTTGAGCCTCACTAAACTTGCCAAGAAGGCAAACGCGGAAAGGATGGCCTCGCGGCGAAGGACAGAGGAGATTCGGGATGCCGAATCTCAGTCCCAGACCTCCTTGCTTGTTATTGAGGGGATGGCAAAGAACGGAAGTACCGAGGCAGAACCTTTGTGCAGGCAAGTGTAGAAACTGAGCAAAGGGTGGAAAAACGCCCTGCCGACGTCGAGGCCGGCTCAGAAGAAGACCGTGCCGACAAACGACCTTGTTTGGAGGAGTCGGATGTGATTGTACCTTTTGTTATTCAGCCTAAGATAAAAAATATGCCGATCTCCTTCAATGCTTCGGTAATCAAAGATCCAGTGGTTGCACTCAGCTTGGCGACATCCGTTTCACTGCCTGCTGACAAGGCGGCTTTTCGGGCTGAGCCTGATCTAGTTACAATTGGGTTGGCCGCGCAATCGGCTCTTTTGGTATATATCTGGACTTTGTATTTTCTCTTTACGCAAATATTATTTTGTTCTTAACTTCCTGTTTTGCAGGCCGTCGGAAGGATAGCCGACATAGACCGTCGCTATGACGATGCCGTCGAGCTAATTGGTCGTTTACAAGCCGAGGTTGAGGGCCAAAGGAGTAGGGTGCAGACAGAGGGCGCCCGTGCCGAGGCCGAGATGGAGAGACCTCGCAATGCTGAAGAATTGAGATCAGTCGCCGAGAAGAGGGCGGATGCGAGCGATGACGTGCTCAAATTGGCGTAGGAGGCGATCTCTAAATTGGAGGTTGGGTTGGAAGAGATAAAGGCGGGGAAGGAAATAGCTGACCTGAAGGCTTCAACTACATTCGATGCTGGGAAGAAGTCTGCTTTTGATGAATATGTAGATGAAGTCCCCAAATTTGAAAATCGGGGATTTAAACACGGTTGGCTCAAAGCCCTTGCTATTGCTAATGTGACATTGGCTACGCCAATTCCGTACGAGCAAGTAGATGTTGAGCCACTAGAGTCCGACTCCGAGGGCTAATTTGGGCGGCTCTTGTTTTTGTTTCAAGATTTGCATGTAATTTTCAGCTTTTTACAGCTTTTTGTTTAGTAATTTTCATATGTAAAATGGTTACAATTTGTGCCCAATTTACTTAATGAAAATTCATTTTGTACTTTGCTGTTACTAATGAACCGAATTGTTTGGTTGCTGTTTTGGATAAAACGTTTTGTATACTTGCCGACTAAATGACTAGGCCGTTTCAACAAGCCAAAAATCATTGCATGAAGTGGCTGTGGCACATATCAATCAGCATGGGGCCAAGATGCTCGGCCGGTTAGATTAATAAATTTGCCCTGCCCTAGCCAGTGCATGGACTTCAAGGCATTCTCCCATAGTTGCTGTTTAGATCATTAGGCCGTTTTAACAAGCCAAAAATCAGTGCATGAAGTGGCTGTGGCACATATCAATCGGCATGGAGCCAAGATGCTCGGCCGGTTAGATTAATAAATCTGTCCTTGCCCCAGCCAGTGCATGGACTATAAGGCATTCTCCCATAATTTCTTTTTAAATAGTTAGGTCGTTTTAACAAGCCAAAAATCAGTGCATGAAGTGGCTGTGGCACATATCAATTGGCATGGGGCCAAGATGCTCAGCCGGTTAGATTAATAAATCTGCCCTTACCCCAGCCAATGCGTGGACTTCAAGGCATTCTCTCATAATTGTCGTTTAGATAATTAGGCCGTTTTAACAAGCCAAAAATTAGTGCATGAAGTGGCTGTGGCACATATCAATTGGCATGGGGCCAAGATGCTCGGCCGGTTCGATTAATAAATCTGCCCTTGCCCCAGCCTGTGCATGGACTTCAAGGCATTCTCTCATAGTTGTCGTTTAGATAATTAGGCCGTTTTAACAAGCCAAAAATCAATACATGAAGTGGTTATGGCACATATCAATCGGCATGGGGCCAAGATGCTCGGCCGGTTAGATTAATAAATCTGCCCTTGCCGCAGCCAGTGCATGGACTTCAAGGCATTCTCCCATAATTGTCGTTTAGATAATTAGGCCATTTTAACAAGCCAAAAATCAGTGCATGAAGTGGCTGTGGCACATATCAATCAGCATGGGGCCAAGATGCTTGGCCAGTTAGATTAATAAATTTGCCCTTGCCCCAGCCAGTGCATGGACTTCAAGGCATTCTCTCATAATTGCCGTTTAGATAATTAGGCTGTTTTAACAAGCCAAAAATCATTGGATGAAGTGGCTGTGGCACATATCAATCGGCATGGGGCCAAGATGCTCGGCCGGTTAGATTAATTAATCTGCCATTTCCCCAGCCAGTGCATGGACTTCAAGGCATTCTCTCATAATTGTCATTTAGATAATTAGGCCGTTTTAACAATCCAAAAATCAGTGCATGAAGTGGCTGTGGCACATATCAATCGGTATGGGGCCAAGATGCTTGGCCGGTTAGATTAATAAATCTGCCCTTGCCCCAGCCAGTGCATGGACTTCAAGGCATTCTCCCATAATTGCCGTTTAGATAATTAGGCCATTTTAACAAGCCAAAAATCAGTGCATGAAGTGGCTGTGGCAGATATCAATCGGCATGGGGCCAAGATGCTCGGCCGATTAGATTAATAAATCTGCCCTTGCCGCAGCCAGTGCATGGACTTCAAGGCATTCTCCCATAATTTTCGTTTAGATAATTAGGCCGTTTTAACAATCGAAAAATCAGTGCATGAAGTGGTTGTGGCACATATCAATCGACATGGGGCTGAGATGCTCGGCCATTTTAATAAGTCTGCCCTTGTCCGTCGTTTGGAGAAATTGCCTCGGGGTCGCTGCATACCTACGAATAAATGGGGTGGCTTCGCGCCAGTGGGTCCACTTATTCTTATTCAGACTCGATTTGAACTAGCTTGAGGGGAGGGCGAATGTCAAACAGACTGTGCTTCAATAGCAGAGGAGAGGGATGAACACTGGCTGATCTAGATACTGCGATGAATCGTAGCAGCAAACCTGCGCGTACAGGAGGAAGGACGTCGAAGGAAGGCGAAAAACGTCAACCTTCAAGCCGTCGAAGCAGATCACCCTGAAGAAAGAAGCATCAACGGGGAAGCTCCCCATGACCACGACCGAGGAATGAATCAGACACGACACCACGACCATTGAGTTTTGCGGTGTTCGTGGGAAATAAACCGATGACTGATGTAGATTCCATTGTCAATGATCCAGGTGTAGCGGTCGAGTTCACTCGATAGATCATTCCACTAGAAGTCCAACAATCAATGGTTGGACGATGAGATTTCGAAGTGTTTCGAGAAGGTATTCATGGGGTGGTGAAGGGGCTGTACACCGCCTACGAAGTCAGCATGCGTCTGCGCACCGCGTGGCAGGAGATGGAGAAAATGGGCGAACGGGTCCGCAGTTCGGAAGCTCGTGCGTAAAAGGCCGAGGCCGAGCTTAGGGAGCTTAGGAAGGTTAAAGTCGCCGATCCGCATGCGGTGGGTCAGTCTAGCCCGATTGTAGACGAGGGGGTGACCCAACGGCTATTGAGTCATGCCATCGTCGACCGAGATACGGCAGACATGTTTGCCGTAGCAAATGCGAGGGCCAAGGGTTACGAGCAGGGTTTCCATGATGACCGGAAGGTTGGGATCGACAAAACGAAAGAGACACTTGCTGAGGAGGTATGCCGATGCGAGAATCACGGTTTTAAGCATGGTTGGATTGTGGCTCTTCAGGCCGCAGAGGCTCTCCGATCGAAGGGTGTCGATTTTATGTGGCCTGGATCATCGTGATCATTTTCCTTTTTCCGCCTTTGAAGTTGAAAAGAGCGATGATGAGGGAGACGCCGAAAAAAATACTCGTTATAAATGTTCAAATGCGGATAGCTTAGGAAGGTTAAAGTCGCCGATCCGCATGCGGTGGGTCAGTCTAGCCCGATTGTAGACGAGGGGGTGACCCAACGGCTATTGAGTCATGCCATCGTCGACCGAGATACGGCAGACATGTTTGCCGTAGCAAATGCGAGGGCCAAGGGTTACGAGCAGGGTTTCCATGATGGCCGGAAGGTTGGGATCGACAAAACGAAAGAGACACTTGTTGAGGAGGTATGCCGATGCGAGAATCACGGTTTTAAGCATGGTTGGATTGTGGCTCTTCAGGCCGCAGAGGCTCTCCGAGCGAAGGGTGTCGATTTTAACTTATGTGGCCTGGATCATCGTGATCATTTTCCCTTTTCCGCCTTTGAAGTTGAAAAGAGCGATGATGAGGGAGACGCCGAAAAAAATACTCGTTATAAATGTTCAAATGCAGATTGCGTCTATGATTATGTAATTATTGGTTGGTCGAATAAAATAGCATTTTATTTTCAATGTTTTGTTATAAGTTTTGTTCGGCACACACGTGATTGCATGTGTTTTATTATATAAATGTTTGAATAAATGTATTTCAAACGATTTTATGGACATTGTTCGGCCTGATTTAATCGACATCATTGTGTTACGCGTGACCCGAAGGGTTAATTGGCCCAAAGACGTCATTCGCTAATGGGGCTCCAAATCCGAAGACTTTAATTGGCCAATCGTGATATCCACGAAGGGCGCTCCGAATCCAGAGGCATGATCGGCCCAAAGACGTCATTCGCCGATGGGGCTCCGAATCCGGAGACTCTAATTGGCCAATCGTGATATCCACGAAGGGCGCTCTGAATCCGGAGACGTGATCGGCCCGAAGACGTCATTCGCCGATGGGGCTCCGAATCCGGAGACTTTAATTGGCCAATCGTGATATCCACGAAGAGCGCTCTGAATCCGGAGGCGTGATCGGCCTAAAGATATCATTCGCCGATGGGACTCCAAATCCGGAGACTATTTGGCCAATTGTGATATCCACGAAGGGCGCTCCGAATCCGGAGGCTTGATTGGCCCAAAGACGTCATTCGCCGATGGGGCTCCGAATCTGGAGACTTTATTTGGCCAATCGTGATATCCACGAAGGGCGCTCCGAATCTGGAAGCTTGATCGGCCCAAAGACATCATTCACCAATAGGGCTCCAAATCCGGAGACTTTATTTGGCCAATTGTGATATCCACGAAGGGCGCTTCGAATCCGGAGGCTTTAATCGGAACACCTTTGAACTAGATTATGTAGTTGGTGAATGGGAATCTTTGTATTATAGAAAAAGAGATGTACATAGGGAACAGTTCGGAGCAAGCATCATATCCTACAAGTCGGGTTAATGATAAAATTTACGTAAATGCGTGGAATTCCAGGGCCATGGCAGACTCCTTCCTGACATGTCTTTGAGTCGATATGCCCCTACTCCAGCAATCGAATCAATTTGGTAGGGGCTGTCCCAGTTAGGACCCAATTTCCCATTGGCTGGTTTCTTGTCAGCTGGAAGCACCTTCAAGACCAATTCTCCTAGTGTGTAGCGGCGCAACTGAACCCGTTGATTATACGACTTTGATAGCTACTGCTGGTACCACGCCATTGACACAAGGGCTCGGTCTCTTCGTTCTTCGATTAGAATCAAATCCAAAGCCAGCATCATGTCGTTTCAGCCCGTATCAAAGACTTGTGACTTGAGTGTCGGGTGGCCAATCTCCAGGGGTAAGATTGCCTGGGTTCCAAAGCATAGGGCAAACAGAGTTTCCCCAGTCGATCTTTTCGGTGTAGTTCGATGAGCCCACAGTACACTCGGTAATTCTTCGACCCATCTGCCTTTGGCTTTCTCCAGCCTCTTCTTGATGCCGTCCAAGATGGATTTATTAGAGGATTCGGCTTGGCCATTGCTTTAGGGGTAAACCGGCGTAGAAAAGTAAGGCCGAATACCGTATTTGCTGCACAGCTCTCGGTATATGCCATAATCAAACTGGGTGTTGTTGTCTGAGATAAGAGCTCTGGGAATGCCGAATCGTGTTTTGATGTTCCTCCACACAAAGCGCTTAACGTTAACATCTCGGATGTGTGTTAATGCCTCCGCTTCGACCCACTTCGTGAAGTAATCTGTTGCGACGATCAGGTATCGTTTGTTCCCTGGGGCCCTCGGTAATGGTCCTATGATATCAAGCCCCCACTGGGCGAACGACCAAGGGCTGGTGATTGAGTTCAACTCTTCAGCAGGCAGATGGTTTAACGGGGAGAATTTCTGGCATTGTTCACACTTTTTTGCATAACACTCGGTGTCCGCTCTCATTGTCGACCAATAATACCCCTGCGTTATAGCTCGATGGGCCAAAGAGCGTCCGCCAGAATGGGCTCCACAGCTGCCTTCGTGTATTTTAGTCAGAAGCTCCCCAACTTTATCCGGGTGCACACATTCCAAATATGGGCCAGAGAGTGACTTTTTATAAAGCCTTCCTTAAGGATCCAAGTAGTGTCGCATGGCTTTGTTTTGCAGCTTGTGTGCTTCTTTCTTATCCTCTTGGAGTTGTTCAGAAGATAGGAATGCAACAATGGGATCCATCCAACTTGGTGCGGATTCTATAACGTTGATTTGGACTTCCTCCGCAGGGCCAATGCTTGACTCTGGGATGAATCCTACTTCGATGGTTCGTTTAATCTCTGAGTTGATTGCAGAGGCTAGGCAAGCCAAGGCATCTGCATGGGTGTTCTGATCACGTGTTATCTGGTTTAACTCGTGATGGTCAAGTTTTGCCAACAGGGAATTGGCCGTTTTCATGTAGGCCACCATACGGTCGTTTCTTGCCGCGTACTCCCCCTTTACCTGATTGATCACCAGTTTTGAATCGCAAAACACAAGCAGACGTCGAGCACCCAGAATATGCACATTCCACAAACCAGCTAAAAGGGCTTCGTATTCGGCTTCGTTATTTGATGATTCGAAGCCAAGCTTGACGGCCTGCTCAATTATTGCGGTCGGGGTCATGATTACTACTCCAGCTCCACTGCCTCGCTGATTGGACGATCCATCGTAATACAACAGCCAAATGTCCCCAACATAAATCCTCTAGTTCGACTTCGGTCGAATTTCATTTGACTTGAAGTCGGCGACATCAGACTTGAAGTCAATAAGGCCCCTAGTGAATTCGGTGATAAAGTCGGCAAGCACCTGTCCCTTGATTGAGGTTATGGGTAGAAATTGAATATCGTACTGGCCAAGTTCCAGAGCCCACTTTGATGCACGTCCAGATGCTTCCGCACTACGTAGTACTGGTCGGAGGGGATAATCTGTCAGCACCCCAATGCTATGCCCCTGGAAGTAATGCATGAGCTTTCTTGCCACCATAACTAGGGCTATGATGAGCTTTTCCAGCGGAAGGTAGCATGTTTTGGCATCAACCATTGCCTTTCTCACATAATACACTAGCCGTTGCTCCTCCTTCTCTTACTTTATCAATACGGCGCTGACGGCTTGGTCAGAAACTGCCAGGTACAAAATGAGCGGGTCACCAGCAAAGGGTGTTGTTAGGACTGGTACTGAGCGGAGGTAGGTCTTCAGGTCGTTGAAAGCGACTTCGCATTCTGCGGACCATTCAAAGGCCTTGCCCTGCCGTAGTGTATGAAAGAATTATCAGCAGCGATCTGTGGACTGGCTGATAAACCTGTTGAGTGCGGCAGCCATCTCCATCAACTTTTGAACCTCCTTTACTTAACGAGGGGAGCCGAGCTCCAGGATTGCTGTGATTTGCCTTGGGTTGGCTTCGATTCCTCTGTGGTTGACAATGTAGCCCAAGAATTTGCCAGAGCTGATACCAAACGCACATTTGGAAGCGTTCAACTTCAATCTATCTTTGCATAGGGTGCCGAATGTCTCTTCCAGATCGGCTATATGATTCTGCTCTTCTTGCCGAGTTTTATGCGTAGTACATAATCTCTAATGTGCACCCCGGATAACTCAATTACCAAGGGATCAATGTGGGGGCAGTGTTACTCTGACCAAATCCGAATCATCAAAAGTGATAATCTCGGCTTCATGGGGCCGTTTAGCCTGAGTGAGTTGCTCTTGAGGGTTAGACTTCGACTGAATCGCATGCATCGCTGATGAGATTGGCAGGCTGTATATCATACGGATCACGTGGAGCGAATATGAATCTTGTGACAATGCTATTGCTTTGGTTGGGTTGCCTTTTTGGATGTACCATTGTAGCCGACCATCTTGTACCAATTTACCGTCGTACAAGCTGAATGACGGTGCTTTGAATTTCTTGGGTAGCACTGCCTTTGTAATTCGTCGTACAAAAGGATCGTGTTGATCGTCATCCGAGCTGTTTCTTCTTCGCTTATGCCTTGTACGGGGACTCTCTTTAGAAGAACTAGAAATTTTAGATCATCCCTTCTTCTTGGGCTCCGAGGATAATAAGTCGGAGTTGCTATCAGTATCTTGTTGTCGGGCTTGAGAACGTCGACCAGCTGCCCTCATGGCTCGTTCCGGGCCTTGGTATGCAGCTTGTTTGGACTTCGCCACCTCCAAGGCCAAATCCCGACGGAGATGTTCGTTCTCTGCGATCATGTTCTCTAATCTTTGTTCGTTTTGCTTTGCTTTTTGCAGGATCGCTTGGATTGCTTCGTGCTCCGAAGTTGAGGGAAAGGCGAAATTCAAGGCACGTCTTGCGGTGATAGTCTCTATTCCAAGCATGTTTGTTGGAGTGGCTTCATCTTGCGGTAAAGGGTAGACAGTGACTGTCGGAGGATCTTCCGTCACGCTCACCATGGATGTGCTTGAGTATTCCCACAGACGGCGCCAATTGTGGAGAAGTGGTTTGGAAATACTCTTCAGATCTTGGAGAACGCTTGTGATCCTCTTCTGGTCACCTGAAACCGAATAAACACTCCGGTCGGGGGTGCCGAAATTAGCACTCCGATGGACAAGTCAGAATCCACACTCAAGAATGCTTGTATTCTAAGTTAAGCACAACAATTCTCACATACCTCTTTCTGCCTGATGTTCTTCTATTTATATCTTTTCTTCCATGGGCCTCGGGATTAGGTCCATTTCCAACTCATATTCGACACATTTTATAATAGACCGACCTTTACTCGGCCCCTTGCCTAATCGGTTATTTGGCCAAATAGGGTTGGATTTGAGCTTGCGAGCCAATTGCCGAGTGCTTCGAATCTCGACTCTCCCAGATTCGACTATCCGGAATCTCTACAATTCCCTCTTCTCGGCCCCCACAAAGGGCTAACACTGGGAGAGAAACCTTAAGGTAGGGACGAGTATTTGCACTTGTGCCTGGTGATATGCAGAACACCGAATTAGTGGTGTCAAGTATACTCCCTATTTGTGCTCAAAAAGCATATGCGTTGATAGATTCAGGATGCACACATTCATTTGTATCGCATGCTTTTTCCCAAAAGTTGACTAGACCTTCAGAGTCTCTAAATTATTTCATGTCTGTATCTGCACCATTTGGAGGTTCTATGTTATGTGCTTATGTGTATCCTGCGTATGACAACATGATTGGGGATGTAATATTATATGTTGATTTGTTGTCATTGGACATTACTCACGTTGATTGTATTTTGGGTATGGATTGGTTGACCAACTATTGTGCTACTATTGATTATGTGAAGAAATTCGTTCTATTTCGACCACCTAGTTTGTTTGAGTTTATGTTTTGTGGAAATGGTATACTTTCTCCCCCGTACTTGATTTCTACTATGAAAGCTATCAAATTGCTTAAGAAGGGATGTCGGGGTCATATGTGTTGTGTTTTAATTGAGACTTCTGATAAGCTTAATGTGGAAGCTATTCCTGTTGTGTATGAGTTTCCTGATGCGTTTCCTATTGACCTACCCGGGGATTTAATTGAAAGAGAAATTGAATTTACTATTGATGTTGTACCTAAAACACAACCAATTTCCAAAACCACATATTGAATGTCAACCTCTAAACTGAAAGAATTAAAAACCCAACTACAAGAACTGCTAGACAAGAAATTTATCTATCCGAGTACTTCACTTTAGGGTGCTCTAGTTCTGTTTGTTAAAAAGAAAGATGGGTCTTTGAGGTTATGTATTAATTACCGTGAATTGTACAAAGTAACCGTGAAGAACAAATATCCACCGCCCTGAATAGATGATTGTTTGACCAACTTCAAGAAGTACAAGTATTCTCTAAGATAGACCTTAGATCTTGGTATCACTAGTTAAAAGTCATGGCAGAAGATGCAGAGAAAACTGCATTCAGAACTAGATACGGGCACTATGAATTTTTGGTGATGCCATTTGGGGTAACTAATGCACCTGCATCTTTTATGGACCTAATGAATAGGGGTTTCAAAAAATTTCTTGATGAATTTATAGTTATGTTTATTGATGATATTCTGATTTACTCCAAAAGCATGGAAGAGCAAGAGAATCATCTGAGAACTGCCTTACAGATCTTGAAAGGAAGGAAGTTATATGCAAAATTGTCAAAATGTGAATCTTGGCTTGACTGTGTAACATTTTTGGGGCATGTAATCAACAAAGATGGCATTACGGTGGACCCACAGAAAATTGAGGCTATTGTCAATTGGCTAAGACCAACCAATGTGTTAGAGGTCAGAAGCTTTCTGGGGCTTGCGGGTTACCACCGCAGATTTGTAAAGGACTTCTCCAAACTTGCTACGCCTTTGACAGATTTAACACAGAAAAATATGCCATTTCATTGGAATGACCAAAGAGAATTTTCTTTCCAAGAGTTAAAGACCAGATTAGTGATTGCACCAATTTTGACTCTACCGAATAGTACAGATGAATTTCATATTTACAGTGATGCTTCATACAAAGGCTTGGGGTGTGCGTTAATTCAGAATAGGAAGGTAATTGCATATGCTTCACGACAACTTTGGCTATATAAGAAGAATTATCCAACCCATGACCTTGAACTCGCAGCTGTGGTTTTTGCTTTGAAAATTTGGCGTCATTATCTATATGGAGTGACTTGTGAGGTGTATACAAACCACAAAAGTTTGAAATATTTCTTCACTCAGAAAGAACTGAATATGAGATAAAGAAGGTGGTTAGAGTTGATTAAAGATTATGACTTACAGATTCTATACCATCCTAGAAAGACAAATACAGTTGCAGATGCTTTGAGTCGAAAGTCTATTGGGAATTTGTCATGTTTGCTCATTGGCCAGAAACAATTGTTGTGTGATCTGGAAAGAAATGAAATTGAAGTGGTTTTGCATGAACATGATGGAGTTCTAGCCACCATTTCTGCACAACCGGCCATCGGGGAACACAAAAATGTACAAAAATTCGAAACAAAACTTTTGGTGGCTTAGCATGAAAAAATGTATTGTTGACTTTGTAGCTAGATGTTTGCATTGCCAACAAGGGAAAGTCGAACATTAACGACCCGCTGGATTACTTCAGCCACTTCCAATATCGGAATGGAAATAGGAGCACATTACGACAGGAAAGAAATGAAATTGAAGTGGCTTTGCATGAACATGATGGAGTTCTAGCCACCATTTCTGCACAACCGGCCATAGTTGAGGAAGTTAAAGAAAAGCAATTACAAGATGAATTTCTGAAAAAGATTGTTGATGAGATTGGAGAAAAACTGAGGCCCAGATTTGTGTTCGAAGACAATGTTTAGAAATTTAAAGGAAGACTTTGTGTACCGGATTATTCTGAATTGAGAAAGCGATGACCGAAGCTCACAACTCCAAATTTGCTATGCATCGGGGAACACAAAAATGTACAAAAATTTGAAACAAAACTTTTGGTGGCTTAGCATGAAAAAATGTATTGTTGACTTTGTAGCTAGATGTTTGCATTGCCAACAAGGGAAAGTCAAACAAAACTTTTGGTGGCTTAGCATGAAAAAATGTATTGTTGACTTTGTAGCTAGATGTTTGCATTGCCAACAAGGGAAAGTCGAACATTAACGACCCGCTGGATTACTTCAGCCACTTCCAATATCGGAATGGAAATAGGAGCACATTACGACAGACTTTATTAGTGGATTGCCTCCCTTCTCCCGAGGTATGGATTCTATTTGGATTATTGTTGATCGTTTAACTAAGTCTGCTCGCTTTTTTCCTGTGAAGACATTTTATAATGCAGACAAATTAGCTAACATTTATGTAAATGAGATTGTGAGATTGCACGGCATGCCAGTATCGATTGAATCTGACAGAAATCCTAAGTTCACTTCAAGATTCTGATAGAGTTTGCAACAAGCTTTGGGGACTGAATTGAGATTGAGTAGTGCTTATAACCCGCAGATAGTGCTTATCACCCGCAGACAGATGGCCAATCAAAAAGGACCTTGGAAGATATGCTCAGAATGTGTATATTGGATTTCCAAGGAAACTGGGAAACCAATTTGGCCCTTGGCCGAGTTTGTGTACAACAACAACTATCACTCAAGTATTGGAATGGCTCCTTATGAAGCATTGTATGGTAGAAGATGTCGATCTCTGATTTGCTGGGCCAAAGTGGGCGATAGACTGTTGTTGGGATTGAAACTTATGCAAGAAATAACTGAGAAAGTAAAACTAATTCAACAACATTTGAAAATAGCCTAAAGTCGCCAAAACAGTTATACAGATGTCTGAAGGAGAGAGAGGGACTATGAAATCGGTGATCATGTGTTAATCCAAGTGACGCCAATGAAAAGGCAAACTCAATTTGGGGTTAAAGGAAAGTTGGCACCACGATACATTGGGCCGCATGAAATTATTGAGAAAATCAATCCTGTGACATACCAAGTAGTCTTACCTCCGGTTATGGAGAACATGCATAATGTTTTTCATGTTTCGATGCTTCGGGAGTATTTGCGAGATCCACACCATGTTATTGAGCCAACACATGTGCTTCTGAAGGATGACTATACGTATAAAGAAATGCCCATTCAAATTGTGAACCGCCGAATAAAAAGACTGAGGCACAAAGAAATTCCATTGGTGAAAGTACATTGGAAAAATCATGGAGGGACATATGCAATATGGGAAACAGAAGAGGATATGATGAAGAGATACCCTAATTTGTTCCCTCTAGACCCAATATTCTTCCAAAATGAAGGTCATTCGAGTTTGAAGGACCAAACTCTTTTAGAGGGGAAGACTACAACAACCCCGACCTGTGATTAGCATATGATCTTTGATTAAGAATGCCAAATAAGTAATAAAGATGAAATTCTATGTTAATTGCATGTGTTATATGTTATTTGTATTTATATCAGTCTGTTGTAGAAAGATTGTCTGTGGTTCTGTTTCATTAAGCGAATTGAAGGCCTTGTCGGCATCTGATCACGAAATTGACTTAGTTTACGTGTTATTTGGAATTTTTAGAACATTATGGTAGGTTCAATTGAAATTCGATTGAGAACTAAATAGTTAGAATAAAATAAATATAAGTATTTAATCTAAGCAAGAATTAATTAATTCCACTTGTGGTACATATATAAGCTTAATGTTGTCTCTTACCACCACTATACACACACTTCATCATCTTTTTGTCGTCAAAAAAGTGAGAAGAGAGGGAGAGGAAGAGATTGAAGCTTAAGGAAGAAGAAAAAAGAAAAAAGAAAAAAGAGGGATTGCTAGTCAATTGAAAGAAATTGGAAGAGTTGTGTAAGAAATTCCTATAATTCAAAGAATTGGGCACTCTAGGTAAGAATTTTATTCCTAAAGTTTGTATTCAAGACATTAGTGTAAGAAGTCTAGAGTTTAAAGTGTTTAAACATGAGAATTGAGCTAGAAATAAAGGAATTTAAGTCATACCATTCATGCATGCATATTTTCTTACATTTTCAGCTTAATTTTCAAGAATTCTCACATGGATGTAGCAATTGTACCTTAATTTTGGGAATTCATCCTGTTTTCCATCATTTTACCTTATTTGGTCACGATTTGGAGGCTTTGAATTCAATTCATTACATGCATGTTATGCTTACAAAGTTTCAAGTTGAATTTTGGACAACTGATTTAGTTTTAGGCATTGATTTACTTTTAGGACTTACGTTGATGATTCATATGGAGATGGGCTTAATGGCTTGGCCCATGTGGGTGTCTAGCCCACGTGGGTGTCTAGCCCACATTGGATGGCCATTCGGGTTTCGGCTTAACGGTTTGGATCGGCCTAGGGCTTGGGTCTGCACCATTTATCTTTTGCCCCTTCATGTTCCCTCTAGCTCGCACTAAGGTTCCCTTGGCGAGAGTTACTAATCAATGCCTCAACTGTTGTGTCGCTTTGGTTCCTTCTTTAGTTCAGCCTTAGTGGCGGTTCAAGTTCTGACACACATACTTCGCATGCGTCCGTTTGTAAGAGCATGTGGCAGTGTGGTGTTGGTGAGCAGAGATAGTGAGTTGTTCTTCTACAGGGGGACATGGCCTGTACCATCACATCTATTGTGGGTAATAAAAACCCTAGAGATTGTCCTTTTACTTTTTACCTATTCCCAAAGTTTGAACCTCCAAAACCCTTTCACTCTCCCTTTTTGGTTCCGACGATTGCATGTTTATCTCCGGTGCTGTTGCTTCTAAGACATTCCTGCCTTTTTTTTTTTTTCTTATTTCAGTCTTCAAAGTCCTCATTCTTCTTTGGCATTCATTGTTCATCTACTAAATCTCTACCAATACCCTTGAATCTCTCTATTTTCGTGTTTTTTGGGTCTTCATTGCCACTATTGGCCCTTGTGCCATTGTTTCTGGTGATTTGCACTGTTCTTACCTTTAGGGTAATAAAAACCCTAGAGGCTGACCTTTCACTTTTCACATATTCCCAAAGTTTGAACCTTCGAAACCCTTTCACTCTCCCTTTCTAGTTCTGACGATTCTATGTCTACCTCCAGTGCTATTGGCTTTAAGACATTGTTGCACCTTTTCTTAGTCCAGGATTCAAAGTCTTCATTCTTCTTCGACGTTTGTTGTTCATCCACTTCATTTCTATAAGTACCCATGAATCTGTCTGTTTTAACTTTTTTCAGTCTCCATCACTACTCTTGGTCCTTGTGCCATTGTTTCCGGCGATTTGCACCGTTCTTGTCTTTTTCTTAGAGTTGCCTTGCTTTTCTTGCTTTCGGTTTAAATCCCTTGTTGATACTGCAAAGGTGATAGCTCTGTTCCTTTAGAAATATGGGATCCCCGATGATGTAACCCTTTTGCTGGTTAGGGTTGATACCAAGAATATGAGAACGAGGTCTACTACTCTATTTCTTGTTGCTGCCATTATTGAAAGAGGAATAAGGTTTCCCTTAGACCCTTTCGTTCATCAATTTCTCCATCAGGTCCAATTGATGTCGATGCAAGTCTCTGTCAATCTCTTTTAAGTGATATGCAGTGTCTCGGCTTTGAATAGGAGACTTGGTTTGAACCTAGATGTTTGGGACATTCTAGGCTATTATACCTTTTCCATAACAAAGACCACAATACGTACTACCTTCGTGTTCGGTCCGTTGATTCCCATTTGGTGACTGACCTGCATGACTCTAATAAGCACAATGATGATTTCCTCTAAGTTGGTAGAAATTGGGACTTCCCTACCATAACTGAGATCTTGACCGAGAGGATGCCCCAGAAAGACGGATATCCCGATCATGACCTCCTGTCCTTGTATTTGAGTCTTATTGATTTTTTTTCCTTATATGTTCTATTTGATTGGTTTGCTAACTCTGCCTCTTGTTATGTAGAGCCTTCTCATTTCCAAAAGAGGCCGAATTAAGAGAATACTAAAGAGATACAAGAAAAGATATGCTTTCAAACTACTACTTACCAAACTACATACCGAACTACCACCCCGAAGAAAGCCAGACTTGTTGCTACCCTATTGGAGTCTGATACAGAAACAGAGACACCTTATGTCCCTTTGGTTACCGATCGTCGCTGCGCCATAAGTCAATCTATTGAAAAAACCCTCTCCCTTGCCCCCAATTTCACAAGAGGCAAGTCAATGTCAAAAAAATGTGTTTTTTTTTTTTTTAATTTGGAGGTTAAGGCTTTTGGTCCCTCTTTTGCCCAAGAGTTTGCTAAAGTCAAGGCCGAACAGAAGAGCCTGATGGAGGTGAAGCTTAAGAAAATGAACTACTAGCCCTTTTATTGTTGTTCCTGATAATGAGGCCATGGCTGCAGAACAGGCCAGGAAGAGGAGGAAAGAGACTGGAAAAGAGAAGGTTGGGGAGGCTTCTAAAGGTCCTATTGTTGATGAATGATTTGAGCAGTGGGAACCGCCCATGCTGTACCAAGGTAGGCCAATTTGTACTTCTGACTCTATTATTGATTCTGGTGAACCCGTGTTCGACCTTACCAAGGCCCTACTTCTTCTCATGAACATAGCATATCACTATAGACCTTGTAGCATTTGAATTTTGAAGGGGACTCTGCAGATGATGACCGTTGTAAGTGTTTTGGTGCTCCCTTTTTGTTCTTTTCTGTTAATCTGTATTGCTTCATTTCCTTATTGTTTTTTGTTGTTGCAATGTATTCAGATGATGCACCTTTCTATAACCCGTAATAAGGCACTAGAGAAGACCATAATAGAGGAAGCCATGACTAATGACAAACTAACGACTATGGGCTTGAACAATGAGAAAGAGGGCCAAATAGCTGCGAAACGCAAAGCTTTTCAGATGAATAACATTGTTGCTGTTGCCGAGAAGTCCATAGATGCTGCTATTGAGACGCAGACGATGCTTGAAGGGAAGGTTGCGGAGTTGGAGGCCATTATCGCTGTTATGGCTGCTGAACGAACCACTTTGGAGGCAAGGCTGGAATGAAACTAGTGCAACCTATAAAGATGAAGTATTTGTCCTTCGTGACAAGCTTTTCCTGAAATAATGGATGAGTTCCTTGGCCACTGCTGAGGTCTCTGAGGAGTCTCTCTTGTTTCAAGATGTCCCTGCTCCCTCCAAGTCTTCTGGTCCCAAAGTTGCTATAACCCTACAATCTAATGTTAGTACTACCTCCGCTTCTCCTTCCAAGGCAATTCCAGATGAAGTTGTGGTCTCTGCTATTGAAGAACCCTACCCCAATCCCAGTAAATGAAGTGGCTTTGACTTAGCTTTATTTTCATGTTTTTTGCTTTTCTTTTTGCTGTGCTAAAGCTCAGTTTGTCTAACGAGTTGCGCCCTTTATCTCTAAGACAGTTTTTTATTTTTTTTTATTTTTAAATGCTTGTGAAGTCGTTGTTCCTTTGGATGATATTTTTTCTTTAATCTTGCAATTTAAAGTCGGTATTTTACTTCCATATCTGGATATGTCTACACAGTTTGCCCCAGCTTAACACTGTTTGGACTATCGGGCCGAACAATTACTTGGCCTGATCATATGATATATGCTTGAATGTGATAGAATCAAATAAGAGTGTTTTACTTAGGTCCAAGTTTTTCATGAAAAAACAATTGTTTGCCCCACTTGGAGCTGAGTAAGACTTGTGTTGAAAACATGCTTTTTAAAAAATTGTTCAAGTCTGTCCCAACTTTGTTTTTATGCAACAGCACTGAAATGTTGGATTTGATGAGGCATCTCGACTTGAGAAAAATTCATTCTCAAATTCAAAAATCCTATTACTTTGGGATGTAAAAAATTGACCATGTTTAAAAATTCGTTAGTTAAACATAATTTCCACCAAACAATATCACTTGGCACAAAGTGTTTTGTAACAACTTTGCGGAGTCCGTTTCGTTGCAATCCAAAACTAATTCCAAAAGTTAACTTGCTTAACTTTGCTAAGTCCGTTCAGTTGATCCGAAGCTAATTTTTGAAGGTTACCCGTAACCTTGCTAACTTCCATTTGGTTGTACCCTCAACTTTGCTAAAATCCATTAATTCCTAATGAAGCTTATTTCGAGAGTTACCTATTGTGGACGCGCCCGAACGTCCCGGGGGGAAACCCCGTTCTGTTCATTTCGGCTCACTACAGTTCAGGACTCAATGTCACGGTCCTGTATCTAATCTCGCAGAGTGCAATGCAAGACCGATGAATCATCAAAGAGTCTAAGTCCGGAAAATCGTCTTGAAAAACATATTTTTAGAAAGAAGTGCCAAACATGGACAACTTTGCCAGATACAGAGTCGCCACCTAAATGTTTTATTTTTGAGAAATTTAGGAAACCCTGACTCGGTGCCAAAGGCCACGTGTCCGTTTGGGGAAGGTCATATGAGCACCCCGCTCGCCCGATCAAAGATCGGCCACTACTAAACATGATATTTTTGTTTTGAAAACATATGTGTTCTTATTCCGGTTATTAGCTTAGATTTACTACATGATACGCACAACATACAAGTAGACTGGCATGCGTCTGAATTGAACAACCACATCTCATGTTTGGTTCTATTTTGAAAATGGTTTGATGGTGCTTACCGCAAGTAGGCTAAGGCGTGGATTTGCCACCCTCGGTGGTTAGAAAACGTGATGGTTGCCACTGTCAAGTGGGCTTAAAAACTCCAGTCAATGCATGTATTCCAATCAGATTAATCCAACCCTTCACCACAGGCATTCAGTTAGTTATATCACATAAGCACACAGCCTCTCATTGGTAAGCATGCTACAATGGCATCACTCACACACATGCAAGGATGCTAAAGCAATAAACACTTACCGAGTATCAGCCAAAACAGAAGCTATGTTAGAAATCCATGCATTGATACTAACTTGCTGAAATGCTAATGCAACTACAATAGGCTCGGCTATTCTAAAGATGGCATGTGAAATGCTACAAAAAGCTCAAAACAGCATGCAAAGTAGGTTAAAAGCTAGTCTAACACATATTCAACTTGGAATTGAAGTACAATGCAGTTAGTATGATGCACCGAGCCCGATGCATGCAAGACATATGAATGATGCAAACATGCATAGCATAAGGATGCTAATTGAAATATGTCCTAAATCTAACCATCGTAAGCGGTTAAATAAAAGGGAGAAAGAAATAGGGGTTGGAAGACATGCATCACACACACACACACTTATTACAACATTGCCCTCTCTCGGAGGGTCCGAATAAATAACACAAACTGAATAAATAATTAACTACCCTAGCTAATTAAATATTACAAAACCCTAATCAATTAATAAATTAATTACAAAAGGAGGTGGCCGCAGCCCCGCCTCGGAATGCTTGAATGGTGCATGCTCGATCGCCTCGCTCGGAAACCCGTTGGCATGCCACTGTTGCCTCTATTTGCACTATTCTGCACCTCTGAGCATTGTGAAAATATTCTTGATGCTTCTGAACCACTCCATGATCATTCTGGGATGCCACCGGCCAAGGTGAAGATCCACCGGCCATTAATAAATTGTCATTAACCAGTTGTGAATCCATCGGCCAGATATTTTTGGTCGGTCGGCACTGCATGTAGTCGGTCGGCCAAATATTCCTACAGAATCTTGTTTTAACAGCAGCAGAGGACAAACAGTGCATGGCAAGGAAATTTCAAAGCAATGTGTACATGGCCACTTTCCCTATCATTCTATAGACTCAAGGGAGTGTGGCCCTCGGCCCTCGGGTCACCAACCACGCATTTCGATGCATGATGGCCAAAGGCACCAAGCTTGCAAATCAATGTAAATGAATGCAACAAACGAGTGAATGCTTCACGCCCTATCATGTTGAAATCAAGGGCGTCGGCGACCGAGGATTGAGATGTGTTTCGTCACTTTGAGTATGAACACACCTCATTCCCCATGTTTGGTTTGACACCCCAAACCAAACATAATGCAATGTATGTATGCAATATGGCTCAAGTGTACAAAACGACATCAAGTATGCGATATGAGGCTAAGTTAGCAAAAAATGCCAAATGCAATGAAACCTACACATGCAAATATGCAATATGCCAAGCATGCAAAATGCAATGTAGCAAATATGGAAAAATATGCAATGAAACTAGCATGTGCCAACACACAATGAACCAAATATGCAACAAACGGGCGACGAACATGCAATGGTGGACTTAAACCGCAAAGGGCAGACCTCAGCCTTGCCATAAATAGTGGCCAAAAGTGACGGAAATGATGGACAAATGCTCATGCAAACATGCACACCAACGGGCCTAAAACTAAGGTATAAAAGGGAGCATTCCACTACAACTATCATGACCACACATGGCATGGATTATGTAACCAAAAATAGAGTTTCAATGCGTCAAAATACACCCCAAAACCCACTGATACGGCAGCCCAAGGATTTAAACAAAAAGGCATACACCAAGGACTCAAACATGGAGCATAGGACCAAAACTCTTCAAGGCATTGAAAGGGTAATCAAATGCAAGCATGTAAGCATAAAACATGGACTGAAATGGCATGATAAGTGATTCCAAATCACTGAAATAGCCTAAGTAATGCATGCTAAAGACTCACACACCCGAAGCCAACAAGCTAAAATGCAAAGAGGCTATACAAAGTATGGAAAGCATGACCAAATCAACACCCAATAGAGCTTGAACATGATAAAACATGACCAAAAACTTCACAAAGCTAAGCCAAAACATGTAAGAATGGTGATCCAAATGCAAGATGAATCTCTAGAAAAAATAGAGGAATGCAAGGCAAGTGTATGGTGCATGCAAGGGGTCGACGAACCAACATGGAACAGAGGTAAAAGAAGCTAGATAAACACCAAATAACCTCTGAAATAAAGCCAAACAAAGCTAGGCATGCGTGCTACCTTTATGGGCCAAAAACACAAGCATATGAGACAAAAGGGGAAAGGGGTGTCCCTCCCCTATGCAAGACCTCAAAACCCCCATCACCACCACTAAAAATCCTCTGGATTTCAGTGGTGATAAGGCCAATACACGAAAGTTCTCAAAGCTCAAACAAAGAAGGCACAAAAGGGCCAAACAAGGCCTAAGAGGGGGAGGTCGATCCCAAACACAAAAATGACCTCAATGAAACATCTTAAACATGAAAAATTAGAACTTTTATCAGTTATACACAAAGCTCAAAACAGCATGCAAAGTAGGTTAAAAGCTAGTGCAAGAATGGGGAATATAAAGCAATAGTGCTCACCCTTGAAGAATACTTGAAGAACCAATACTCCAGCCCCCTTTTCTGATCAAAACCAACTCAAAAGCTCCAAGAACAACCTCTCAACACCTCAATAACCAAGGTATGGTGTAACACTAGGTGTCTTAGTGCAAAGCTAAGAACAAAACTCATTTTTGGACACTCTAACACACACAAATGTAGAGAGAGAGGGAGATATAGAGAGAGAGTGGTGTATATGCCATGTATATCTCTGATTTGATGAACCTCTTCAAAGGAGAAGAGAGGCCTTCTTTTATAGAGCAAGACAAAGGCCTAAGCTTCTTAGAGAAGCTAAAAAAAAGGGGTCAAGGGGGGCAAGCTTCTTGAAGAAGCTAAAGCAAAGGGGTCAAGGCTTCTTGAGGAAGCCAAGACAAATGTCCAAGCTTCTTGAGGAAGCTAAGACAAAGGGTCAAGCTTCCTCAAGAAGCTAGAGCAAAAGGTGAAAAGGGTGCAAATCCTCCATACACGTGTATGGAGGATTGGTTCGTGCACTCCAGCTAGCACAGCTGGCATGCACAATGCCTAGAAAAGGTAAAAAGGAGGTATTGGCTAGAAAAAGTGACCATCGGCCAAATAAATGGCCGATCAACTAGATATCCGTGCCGACCGACCAAATATTTGGTCGGTAGAAATAAAGCACGGTCGGTGGCTTCGTGCCACGGCCAGTGGGTTTGAGGGATGGCTAACAAGCCACTTCCTACCCTCAGGTGCAAAAGCTACAAGTCCTTGGTCCACAACCAAGCACAAAACAGTCATGTCGAGAGATCCTAAGGCAAGGCACGCAGCCGAGTCCTTCGGGATCTCGAAACGAACACGAACATGTATGATCACCGAGTGTTCAAAAGATGACGTCCAAGTCTTGAGGACGGTCAAAAATGGGGTGTCTACACCTATAATTTTACTTAGTTCAATCAATCTTTCGTTTGAACCATGCCGAGCACTTAGATACAAATCTTGTGAAATTGTTTCACTTGACAATTTGTTTTGATTATAAGGCTATATCAACCAAGATAAAGAGTTTTAAGACAACAAAAATTTAGAGAAGCAAAAAAACATTTTTCTTTAATTAGAAGAAAGATCCCATTACATTTGATAAGGACTAGGAGGCTAGACTACTGGTAGTGCTTCTTTAGATTTACCACATTCTAGGGCCAAGGTTTGGCCTTCCCCTTGATGTTTTCTAGATAGTATGCTCCATTCCCAGCGATGATTGTAACCTTGTAGGGTCCTTCCAAGATGGGGCCTAGCTTTCCTTCACTGGCTACCCTTTTGTGATCCATGACCTTCCTCAGAACTAATTCACCAGGCGTTGGCAGGACCTTCTTGTTGAAGCTCTTGGTGAGTTACTACTAATATGCTGGAAGTCTGATCAGTGTAGCCTCTCTTCGGCCTTCAGCCATGTCCCGTGCTTGAGCAATGGTTTCTTCGTTACTTGCATCTTCAAATAGTTATGATCAGATGGTTGAGACGCTGACGCCAAGTGGGATGACAACCTCTATCCTATAGGTGAGGGAATAGGGAGTCTTCCGAGTTGAAAGCCGAGCCGTAATCCGGTAGGCCCACAACACATGGTGTCACGACCCAAACCCGCCCTCGTGGGTTAAGGACGTAACCGGCCAGTAATCATGATATTACCTACGGCCTCAAACCAAACCAAACGTATTTTAACAGAGTTAATGGGGGCCAAACGGAAGCAATTTAAAACTTTGTCCATAGAGCTGTGCTTATATGCACGTCATAACATTCCAGACATATGTACGTTAATAGCTCACGACAGAAACATAGTGACATAAGTTCTGTACAAACAGGATCATTCAAAACTAAGTCAACCCATCATAGCTATGTATAGATATACACAAAGTCCTCGCCAACATAACAAAATATAAATACATAACAAAAGGGCGAAGACGGGTCTCGTACGTGAGACACGAGGGCTGACTCTCCAAAACCTTTGTTGCTCTTCACAGACTTCACTAGGCTGGGTTTGGACTTCTCTTGGCTCACCTACAAACACATGAATGAGGGTGAGCGAAAGCTCAGTGGATAATATCAAATCAAATACAGAAGTTACATAACAATGCAGAACAACATGTTCCAAACGGCCTTGGGCCCAATTCATATTTCTATTTAACAGATATATAACTATACGAAATTCAAATCAAGTGACTGTAGTTCCAAATATTCTGGCCTTTGGCCCATTTAGATTTCCATTCATGTCAAAACGGCCTTCGGCCCATTCATTTCTGTCAAAACGGCCTTCGGCCCATACATTTCTGTCAAAACGGCCTTCGGCCCATTCATTTCTGTCAAAACGGCCTTTGGCCCATTCATTTCTGTCAAAATGGCCTTCGGCCCATACGTTCGTGTCAAAATGGCCTTCGGCCCACTCATTCATGTCAAAACGACCTTAGGTCCATTTATATATGTCAAAACGACCTTCGGTCCACTCATTTCTATCAAAACGACCTTCGGTTCGTTCATATATGTCAAAACGACCTTCGGTCCATTCATATAGGTCAAAACGACCTTCGGTTCGTTCATATATGTCAAAACGACCTTCGGTCCATTCATATAGGTCAAAACGACCTTCGGCCTGTTCATTTTTATCAAAACGACCTTCGGTCCATTTATGTTTATCAAAACAACCTTTGGTCCATTTATGTTTATCAAAACGACCTTTGGTCCATTTATGTTATTCTTGTCAGACTTTTGTCCACAATCCCAATTAGCAACTCATAAAGCTTATAAGGGAATAATAATTGGACATTCATAATCATTCAAATATCGATATTACTCACAGTGATCGGCATGTGGATTTGCCCTGGAGCTTGACCCTACACATTTCATGAACACAAAAGGGTCACTAACAGTTCAATCCGTTCTTTGATTCACATATTCCTCTTTAGGCTTTATTCTTATCTCATTAACTCATTTACAATGCTTAACATATGCCTAAGAGTGCTTACAAGTGAAAGAGAACGGAAAACAAAACACAGAACGAGTATACAAAATTTCAGAGAGCAGGGTCCCCGCTCGAGCGTCAACTTACCCACTCGAGCGGACCCTTAAGGCCTGCAAAAGTACTGGTTGCTTGAAAAATACGCTCGAGCGTGGAATAGAGAGCTCGAGGGGAAGGCCTGTCTACAAAACTCCCCGCTCGAGCGTCAGATATCTCGCTCGAGCGGAAATCCAATTCTGCAAAAAGTGCTGGGAGCATGATTTTCCCGCTCAAGCGGCAATCACCCCGCTCGAGTGGACATCAAAATCTGGGTTTTCCAGATTGAGTTCTTGAGCTCCCTTCAACATTCAAACCATCATTTCATGCTTTTAATGGCTCCAATTTCACATATACTTGTACTAACATGGCGTAAACACCAAAACACATCTTCATGGAGCTCAATTTCAAGGATTTAACACATGCATGGCTCAAATTGACACCAAACTCAATTCTAGCATACACCTTCATGCATTCAAAGCTCTTATCTTCATAGGTTGTACATGCATGTGATGTCTAGCTCCCATTCTCAACTTAGATGATACCAATGGTGATTATACATGAGCTTCAACTATAAATTTACATGGACCATACCCCTTTGAGCTCAAACATGCAACATTCAAAGCAATTACACACACATGGTGTTCAAATATAGAAATTTATAACAATTTCCTACATGCATGTGTTCTAAGACTTCAAATTTAACAAAACCAACTCAATTCATGTTCTTTAACATTTTTCAACTTTGAACTTACAAATTACAAACTAGAGTCCATGAATTCACTTACCTAAGAGCTTCAACACTCAACCTCTAGCCAAATCTTGAGCTAGATCTTCAAGAGATTCAAATCTTGAACCAAAATTGTACAACTCTCCCCTTTTTCCTTCTATAGCCGACCCTCCCCTCTCTTACCTTAGAGTTGAAATCAGCCCAAATGAATATAAAAAGGGAATTGAGTGTAGAATGCCCATTTAAAATAAGTCCCACTAGCCAAAAATATAAATATCAAATAATTGGGCACTAAACCATTAATTAAATCAATTTAATCTGACTCGAATCAATTTTCAATTAAATTCCATCGTAGGCTCTAAAAATTATGCCAATCATAAAGGCGTAGTCAATTTTGGGTTCTGTGGCCAATAGGACCCTCAATTTAATTCCCAAAGCAGATTATTCAACAGATATTCCTACGGTGAATAGATAGAACTTCAAAACCACATATTTTCACATAATGGAACACAAAATCATATCAAAACACATAATCACATAATATTAAGGACCAATTAACATATTACGGAACAGGGGTATTACACATGGGGTAACTCTTCAGCCCATTGATGATTGTTTTGTTTGACCCCTCTTCCTGCCCATTGCTCTATGGGCAGCCTAGAGTGGTGTTCTGATATTTGATCTTGAGATAGTCACAGAACTTCCTGAAAATGTTTCATCAAACTGCATTTTGTTGTTTGTAATCAACACCCTTGGGATGCCGAAATGGACTACAACACTTCTCATGACAAACCGCTTCGTGTCTTCCTCCTTTATGCTTGCAAGTGCTTTCATTTCCACCCATTTGGTGTAATAATCAGTCGTAGCAACAAAGAATCTTATGTTCCCAGTCCCCCGTGCCAGAGGTCTGACAATGTCCAAGCCCCACTAAGAAAAAGTCTAAGGATTGGTCAGTCGAGTGAAAGCTTTGGTTGGCTGGTGGATTAGAGGGGCGAACCTCTGGCATTTGTCACATTTTTGAACATATTGCTACGCATCTTTCTGCATCTGTAGCCATCAGTACCAATGAGTTAAGGCATGGTGCACCAACGACCTTCCACCAACGTGGCTTTTACAAATCCCGTCGTGAATCTCATAGATAACATTCTCCATTAGATTTAGATGCACACATAATAGATATAGGCCAAGGTAAAAGCGTCAGTATAGCTTCCTAGATGGTGAGATCTAGAATCGAGCTAACTGGTGTCGAATTTTGTTTGCTTCCTTCTTGCCTTTCGGGGAAAGTACTAGATCTCAAAAAAAGCAACGATTGGGTTCATCCAGGTTGATCCTAAGTTTTCACATTGGACCAAATCTGGAGACACAATTGTCATGACCTGAACCCGCCCTTAGAGGTTTGGATCATAACCGGCCAGTAATCATAAGATTACCTATGGCCTCATACATAATACAAAATAGTTAATATAATGGGGCCTAAAGCAGAAGCAGACATATAGTAATTAACGTCCATTGAGCAGTGCATAAATGATAAGACAAACACTCATTTACATTATTGAACCCATACATAGAAGATATATGTTAAGTACAAATGTCAACTTCCATACATCAGGTTCAAACATCCAAAACTCAACTCTAACAAAAAACAAAAACTTAACAAAGAAAATACAAAAACCCCATCTCCAAGGCATGACATCACAGGTTCACAAAAGGTAACTCCTCAAGCTGACTCTACGGTTGATCTCCACATGGATCACCTACATACATATAGGGGAAATGGGTGAGCTAAAACCCAATAAGTAATAATTAAGTAAATGAGTTAATGAATGGGTGTGAATTTTTTAGGAAAACAACTTATCATAGTTAAAATATCTTTCAGAAATAAATCATCCAATAGCATTGATCATATCTAAACCTGACGGAACAACCACGGGTCCAATATAAAGTAGAATAACCTTGGGTGCAAGTCACAACAGAATGATCTTTGGTCCAATTTATACAGAATGACCTTTGGTTCAATTTATATAGAACAAACATTGGTCCAACATATATAACAACTATTCAGAATGACCTCAAGTCTAACATATAATAGATAAAATCGAACAACCTTAGGTCCAACACACCATTCATGGAGATTTCATCTAAGGTTACAAAAATTATCCAATAGAAACTCATTCATTTGAAGCAAAACATAATTTCAAAAAAACATAACATTTCATAATGTATCAAAATAGATATTTGGAACATATCTTTACAAAATTATTACTCATAGTGAGTTTGATTTTGCGAAGTCCCCTCGAGCAAAGGAAACATTCATACAAATTCGATAAAAAGGAAACATTAATTTACTTGTAATTTTCTTTACTTATTCAAATTAATTCAAATGAGGTTTTAACTATCTTTTAATTCCCTAGTGGGACTTATAAAAGTACAAAAGAGTGTTCATAAGGTTAAAAGATGGTCAATTTACACTTCCCTATTTTCCACACGTGCGGAAGCTCCCAGCTACACGTGTGGATGGTGCCGTACGTGCGGGCCGCATGTGTAATTAAAGCAGTAGCGACGACTTTGTTTTGGCTTAACGACTGCACGTGCAAGGCTTACAGCCGTACATGCAGTTCTGGGCAAAGTTGTGTAGTCAGAAAATTTGTGAAGTGTAAGCCTTTGAAACTCATTTTTATACCCAAAACTCATGCAATACACCATCAAAACATGAAATCATATATGAAATATGATCAATCTTCAACTCATTTGAATCAAAACTTCCTTTAATTTCAAAATCAAGCTCTCAAATCTCATGAACTCGTGATTCCCAAAATTTGTCTTCAAAATCATTTACATACACAATTGCATGGATTAAATCATCAAACAATCCCGTTGCATGTAATTTATAAGACTCAATTCATGTATAATTATCAAAATTGAACTCAAAATTAACAACTTTAAGCATTATAATTCATATTCTTCAACCTAACTCAATTAAATATTCAAAACAAAATTTCTATAAAATTATATGAGTAATCTTCAATTTACTTCTTAAATTCAAGTGATAGATGATTTATTTACAAGATTTTGGTTTGAATTTCTTACCTTAAACTTGAATTCTTGAGTTTTCTTTCAAATTCTTCAATTTTCCTAAGCTTTCCTCTTCAAATCTTTGAGTTCCCTTCCTTTCTCTCTACCTCTTCTAATGCTGTTCTCCAACAAAGTTTTCTTCTTCTTATTTGAGTAGAAGGCTCTCAAAGCTATTCCATTGTCTACTACTAAAGTCAATTAGTTTAATTATGATTACATATTAGGTTAATTAATCTATCCCTACACTTAATTAATCATGATTAGAACTTAATCTAATTACGTGACTTAATCTCATTTAAGCTTAATCAATTATTTTTAATTTATATTAATCTGAATCAAATTTTTAATGAAGCTCTCATAAGGTTCTAAATATTCAACTAAGTTGATTAAGCTTGTCACTTAAAGATTTCTAAGTCATATAGACATTCAATTTCTGATTTGAACCAAAACACCTAACGGATAATTAACACACACATACAAATCACAACAGATATTAACATCAAAATTAAAATTCCCTACGATTAAATAAATGTAAACATGATATGCATGGTTGGGTTATTATAACAATGCTTGGTTTCGGTACAAACTCAACCCAAATCTTTCTAGCATCTTTTATACCAAATGATGAACCAAGGCAAGCTAGAGCACCATCGTTGCTCTTTCTGTCTCGATTGATTCTTTCTACCTTTATCGACTAAAATTTCTTGATCAGATCCCTGGCCTTGTTTATATACCTGGTCATCTTTTCATCATTTGTTTCGTATACCCCAGTAAGTTGGTTAACAACTAGCTAAGAATTGCTGAAAACTAGGAGCTCGACTGCACTGAAGTGTTCAGCGCTTTGCAGTCCACCAGTTGTGCTTTGTATGCAGCCTCATTGTTAGAGGCTTTCCATCTAAGCTTCAAAACTTGTTCCCAAATGACTCCCTCTAGAGAAATTAGTACCACCCCTGCCCCCGAGCCTCAACTATTTGATGATCCATCAACGTAGAGCTACCAAATGTCTCCAATGAATAGTTTCCATGCTTCTGAAGCACTTTGCCCCCTAGCTCGATGGTGTGTGCAACCAGTGCTGAGCTGGTGTTCGACTGTACAATGCTCAGGGTGGGGGTGAATTCTGTGACAAAGTCTACCAAGACCAGGGCCTTTATTGCTGTTCTAGGGTAATACCTAGTGTGAAAATCACCAAACTCAACTGCCCATTTAGCCGTTCGGCCCAAGAAATTAGCTTGGGCAAAGATAGACTTGAGGGGGAACCCAATAAGGACATTAATTGTATAGCCATGAAAGTAGTGTTGGAGTTTTCTCATTACCGAGTCTTAACATCTAAGAGTCTTTCTTACATAGTACACATTCTTTTGTTCTTTTTCCATTTCGCGAACCAGTACTGCACTCAGTACATGATCTGAGACAACCAAATACAAGTAGAGTTCTTTTCCTGGCTCTTGTGTGGACAAGAGAGGTGGTGAACTGAAGTACTTCTTCAAGTCCTATAACACCTTGGCGCATTCGAGTCCCCATCGAAACGCAGCCTTCTTCCTTAGGAACTAGAAAAAGGACTTTATTCTATCTGAAGACTTGTTGATGAATCGATTCATCGTTGTCTGCCATTCTGCTATTTAGAAGTTCCTAGGCTTTCTTCGGTATTTCAATCTCATGTATTGCTTTAATTTGATTCGAATTTGCTTCAATTCCTTTGTGAGTAACCATGTAACGTAAGAACTTCCCTAATCCTACCTCGAAAGCACATTTTGAGGCATTGAGGCGAAGCTGATGAGCCTTAAGGTTGCTGAAAACTTCTCTGAGATTGGCAAGGTGGTCGGCTACAAACTGACTCTTAACTACCATATCATCTATATATGCTTCCTTGGTTCAGTCAAGAAGATCCTTGAACATTCAAGTCACTATTCGCTTTTAAGTTGCTCCAGCGTTCTTAAAGTCGAACGACATCACCTTGTAATAGTAGGTCCCTCAAGGAGTGATGAATGTTGTTTTCTCCTAGTCTAGGCCGAATGGGGGTATTTAATGTTAGCCGCTATAGACGTCTAAGCAACTCATTCGCTTGTGTCCATCCGTTGAATTGACGAGCTGATCGATACGTAGTAGGGGAAAGCTATCTTTCGAACATGCTTTGCTAAGGCTAGTAAAGTCGACACAGACCCTACACTTGTCGTTCTTCTTTTTCTTCTTCACAATAATAGTGTTAAACAACCATTGTGGGTATTAAACCTCCCGAATTTCCTTCACTGCTACGAGCTTGTCTACCTCCATAATTACTGCTTCAGTATGCTCGATTAAGGAACTTCTGTTCTTTGTACCATAGCCGAGTTGAAGGATTGACATTTAGCTTGTGACAAACAAATTTAGGATCCAAACCAAGAGTATCGTAGGTTGACCATGCAAATACTTCTATATTTTCCCTCAGTAGGTTGAGCAACTAAAGTTTCTCATCAGTGCTAAGTGAGGTATCAATAAAAAAGTATTTCTCAGGGTCACTTTCCTCCACAATGACTTTCTCTAGGTCTTCCACCAATTTCTAAGCTAGAACTCTTCCCACGTCTTCTATTATGGGCTGATTTGCCACCCTTACCATCTGGACCTGATTGTAGAGTTGTTTGGTCTTCATTGCAGCCATGAACAGTGCTTCGTACCAACTTGGTCCTTCTTTGTTTCCTCTATTCCATGCTTCGTCGAGAAGTAGATGAACTGATGATATGTCGAATGGACCACTTCCATTCAATGAATCTAGGATTGGCCAATAATGGTGTTTTTGGGAGATAGAGTGTTCACAACTAAGAATTCAATCTAAAGAGTCCTAGTCCCAGCCATGACATGTAAGGTTACCCTGCCAAGTGGCTATTTTGGCTTAGAGTTGAAACCAACCAGCGCGCGCCGTTGCTAGGGTGAGATTTTGTTCAATAAGACTGAGCTTCCTAAATAGATCATAACACAAGATGTCTGTAGCATTCCCTTAGTCTACTAGGACTTGTTTCACATCAAATCATTTTTTAATCCCATCTATAATAATCAATGCATCAGTGTGTGGACGTTGAATTCCTCCTAAATCCTTTTTAGTAAATGAAACATTATGGGTCTGTTTGGTAACGTTTACGTTTTCAGTTTATATTTATAAAAATTTTATAAACTGATTTTTGTTTATTTTTTGTTTATTTTTAGAATTTCCCCTCGGGATCTGCATGTCTTGGATCACATTGATGGCCAGACAAGGAGCGCGTTTGGTATTCTACTACGACAGTGGGTTCCCCTACTCGACCACAGTCTTATCTGGGTCAATGTACTCCTAAAGTGTCCAGCAGCTACCAGATCTTCCAAATGCTGCTTCAATGCTTTTCAATTCTAAGTCATTGTAGACACCCCATTTTTGACCGTCCTCAAGACTTGGACGTTATCGTTTGAACACTCGATGATCATCCATGCCCGTGTTCATTTTGAGTTCCCGAAGGTCTCGGCTGCGTGCCTTGCCTTAGGATCTCTAAACTTGTCTGTTTTGTGCTTGGTTGTGACCAAGAACTTGTGGTTTTGCTTTTGAGGGAAGAGGGTGGCTTGTTTGCCATCCCCTTAACCCACTGGCCATGGCTTGAAGCCATCGGCCTTGTTTTCTTTCCATTGGCCAAAAGTATTGGCCGATCGGCACTTTTTTTGGTCGGCCGGCCGGCCATTATTTTGGTCAATCGGCCATATTTTCTAGCCGAGGCCTTTTCTTTGCCTTTTTCAGGCATTGTGCATGCCAGTTGTGCCAGCTGGTGAGCACAGACCCTCCCCTCCATACACGTGTATGGAGGGATTTGAACCAAAGCTTAGCTTCTCTAAGAAGCGTTGAACTTGACTTCCTATAAGAAGGGAGCCTCCCTTCCCTTTCCAGAGGTTCAACAAAATAGATATAGAGTTCATACATCCCTCTATCTCTATATCTCTCTCTCTCTCTATATATTTGTGTGTGTGTTTGTGACCTAAAGTGTGTTTTTGTTCATACTTTTGCACTAGAGCACCTAGTAGAGCACCTTCCTTTGGTTGCTGAGGCACTAGGAAGTTGGTTTCAGAGTTCTTGGGCTGGTTTTGATCCAAGGGAGTAGCTGGAGTTGTGTTCTTGACGGTGTTCTTCAAAGGTGAGCAACTAACCTTTGTTTCTCCATTTTGGCTTAAGCTTTTAGACCTATTTACATATTGTTTTCAGCTTAACTATAAACTGAAAAATGTTCTGATTTTGTATGCTTTAGATGATTGTTTAAGGTCACTTTTTGGTTGGGGGTTGTCTACCCCCTCTTAGGCCTTGTTTAGAGCCACCTCTTTTGACCTTTGTTCTTGCTTTGGTTTGACCTTTCTACCATTGAAATCCAGAGGATTTTTTGTGGTGGAAAGGTGGTTTTAGAGTCTTGAATAGGAGAGGGACACCCCTCTCTCCTTGTGTCTCATTTGCTTGCTTTGGTGACTCATAATAGTAACATGTTTGCTTAGCTCGTTTTGGCTCCATTTTAGCAAGTATTTGGTGTTATTTTGCCATGCTATACTTCTGTCTAAGGTTGGTTTTCTGCATACACTTGCCTTGTAATCCCCTCTATTGCCTTAACATGCTTTGTGCTTTAAGCTGTGGTTTTAGCATGATTTTGACTTCACTGAAAGGAGCTTTTGTTCATATTTTAGCATGCTAAAGCTCTGTTTGGTGTTGTTTTGATCATATATGCATTGCTTTGTATAGCTACCATACATTCTAGATTGTTAGCTTTGAGGGTCCAAGTCATTAGCATGCACTACTTGGGCCTTTTTCATGATTTGGCATCATCTAATATGTTGTTTCAGTCCATGTTTCATGCTCATATACTTGCATTTGTCATCCTTTCAAAGCTTTGAAGGGTTGGTGTTTTGTGCCTTAAGGTTGGGTCATTGTGCATGCCTCCATGGTTAGGTCTTTAGGATACCATCTAAGTGGTTTTTTGGGCCTATTTTCACATGTCATATCTCTATTTTTCAATGGTTAAGTCATGCCATGTTTGGTTATAATGGGTGTAGTGTAATCCCCTTTGTTTGCCTTACTTGCATCTTTCCTTCGGCCCTTCATTTTGGCTTGTTTTAGCTTTGGCCCTTGCATGTTTTAGACTCCATTTAGCATGATATAAGACTGTTTTGGTTGTCCTTGGCTCTTTGCTGCCTGTTTCATGTGGCCTTAGTACAAGCTCCTTAGCTAGGTCGAGTTCGGAGATCCTGAGGCAAGGCACGCGAGCCGAGGCCTCCGGGAACTCCAAACGAACACAAACATGGATGATCACCGAGTGTTCAAACGGTGACGTCCAAGTCTTGAGGACGGTCAAAAATGGGGTGTCTACAGCATGTTATGCTTGACTTGTGTGTATGATTTGGCACCATCCTTGGCATCATTTCAGAGCATGTAGTGTTGTCACGCTTGCATGCTTTTCACTCTTTGAGTGCTTTCGAGAATTGTCCTCTTTGTGTCTAAGTGATGGACCAATATGTGTACATGTTTGTTTTGCATGTTGGTGGCCTAGTTTTAGTGTCTTGGCCACTGATTTGGGCATGGCTGAGGTCTGCCCATTTCAGTTTAAGTCCATCTTGCATGATCCTTGCATATTGTTGCATGCTTGTTCCATTTATTCGTTATCGCACACTTGGTACATTGCATTTTTGCATGCTTTGTACATTGTACATTTGCATGTTTAGGTTGCATAGTATTGTTGTATACTTGTTACATGCCATGTTGTTTACATGTTAGGTTGCGTTGTATTGCCTTTGGCCAGCTTATGTTGCATTGTATCGCATTTCCATGATTGCATTGTATTTGGCATACTTGCATTGCATTATGTTTGGTTTGGGGTGTCAAATCAAACATGAGGACCGAGGGACGTTCGTACTTGGAGTGATGAAATGTGCCTCGATCCTCGGCTGCCGACACTCTTGATCCAACATGATTACATGCCATGTTGTTTACATGTTAGGTTGCGTTGTATTGCCTTTGGCCAGCTTATGTTGCATTGTATCGCATTTCCATGATTGCATTGTATTTGGCATACTTGCATTGCATTATGTTTGGTTTGGGGTGTCAAATCAAACATGAGGACCGAGGAACGTTCGTACTTGGAGTGATGAAATGTGCCTCGATCCTTGGCCGCCGACACTCTTGATCCAACATGATAGAGCTCTAGGCATTCATGTGTTTTTGTGCATTCATTCCATATTGAATTGCACACTTGGCTCCTTTGGCCATCATGCATCGACATGCGTGATTGATGACCCGAGGGTTGAACACTACACTCCCTTGAGCTCATGACATGATAGGGAGGGTGTTTGTGCACACATTGCCTTAAAAATGCATTGCCATGCTCTGTTTGTCCTCTGCTGCAGCAAAACAGCATTCTGTAGGAAGCTATGGCCGGCCAGCCATCTTCAGTGCCGATCGACTAAAAATTGTTGGCCGAGATCCTCAAAAATGGTCGGTGACCAATTCCACATGGCCGGTGTTCCTATGTTTTGGCCGATGACATCTCACAGTGCTCAGGGAGTGGTTCAGAAGCATCCTTGGGAGTTGTGCAGTTTTCAGAGGCACAGAACAATGCAAACAGAGGCAACATGTGGCATGGCAACGGGTTTCCGAGCGAGGCGACCGAGCATGCATTCTTCCCTCTTCCCGAGGCCGCTTTCCTATTCTTCATAGCTTAATTAATTTGTTTAATTAGTTAAGAGTTATGTAATAATTAATTAGCTAGGGTAGTTAATTAATTAGTTGATTTGTATTATTTATTCGGACCCTCCGTCGAGAGGGCGGATTTTGTAATAAGTGTGCGTGAGTGTGTGAATGTCTTCCAACCCCACGTCTTTCTCCCTTTTACTTACCTGCTTTGAATGGTTAGTTTTAGGTCATGTTTCAATTAGCATCCTTATGCTCGCATGTTTGCATCATTCATCTATATTGCATGCACCGGGCTCGGTGCATCATACTAACCGCATGTTATTTCAATTCCAACTTGAATACGTGTATCGAGTTGTCGCATTTCACATGCCATTCTTAGATAGCCGAGCCTATTTCTAGTTGCATTTTGCATGTGTTGCATTAGGCATCTTAACATAGTTAGGATCATACATTGATTACTAACTAGCTATTGTTTTGGCTCGGAGTACTAGGTAAGCTTTTATGCTTTAGCATCTTGCATGAGTGTGATCGTTAACATGACAGCATGCTTACCATGAGGCTAACTGCTTAAGTGTTCAATTGCCTGAATGCCTATGGGTGAAGGTTAGATTACTTGAATTGGAACAATTCATTGAAATGCGAGTTTTAAGCCCACTTGATTGTGGCAAGATCATTTTTTCTAAGCCCACTCGAGGGTGGCAAATCCACGTCATAGCCTACTTGTGAGTAGCACTTTCAAACCATTTTCAAACAAACATGAGATGTTTTATTCCAAATTAGGCGATCTAGTCTATACTTGTGTGTTGTGCGCATCACATAGTAATTTTAGGCTAATAACCGGAATAAGAACTCATGTGTTTTCAAAAACAAGGGGTATGTTTGGTTTGCATTTAGGAGATGAGTTTTAGAAAAAAAAAATTCTAAAAAATTATTTGGTTTGAGTTTTTCTCAAAAAATTTCCAAAATCACTTTCTCTCTCTTACACATCAATCAATCACTTTTTCTCTCTCATCTCTCCTTCTCAATCACTTTTTCTCTCACACACATCTACTCAAATTCTCTCAAAATATCAAATCATCCCAAACTCTCAAAAAAACAACTCTCCCAAAATATACAACAAAAGAAACCAAAAAAATTTCTAAACTCTCTCCCCAATTTTTTTTTCAAAATCAAATTTCCCAAAAACAAACCAAACAAGCCCAAGATATCATGTTAGTAAAGGCCGATCTTTGATTGGGCGAGCGGGGGTGCTCATTGCACGACCTTCCCCTCTCATACCCAAGTTCCCAAGCCGAGGCAACTTTGGTGATGACGGGCACGTGGCCTTAGGCACAAGTCAGGGTTTCCTAAATTTTCCAAAATAAAACATTTAGGTGGCGACTCTGTATCTGGTAAAGCAGTCCATGTTTGGCACTTCTTTACCAAAATCAGTTTTGCAAAACAATTTGCCAGATTTGGACTCTGGTGATTTATCAATCTCACATTGCACATTGTGAGATCAGATTAAGAATCGTGACATTTGAGTCCGAACTGTAGCACGGCATAAAGCTCCTCGGGGCGCATCTATAGTCATGTGCCATATATCTTGATGATAAGTGCGCCTTAGCTTCTGATTGCACTCAGCTGGATCTCTTATCATCTTTGATAGCCAAACAAAGTATGGTTCCCTCTTGATTTTCTCCAGGAGCCGATAGATAAGCCCCTTAAACACTGTACTGATTGCTTCAAAGGACTTGGATCTATCTATCTCACTCACTGCAACCTTGCGGGTCTCCCTTCATGTACTTCTTCGTTGATTCCCTTGGTTCAGTTGCTCAGCCACTACCACTTTGATTGAAATATGCTCATGCTCAAGGCGAGTGTACTGCTCAATTGTGGCCCGAACATCCTTCATAGTGGTAGCTGGGCGTTTAGTCAACGATTGTCTTAACTTGCTGTCTGTATGCAAGCCATTCTTGAAGGACATCATGGCAAACTTCTTGCTATAGATATTCTCCTCCATCTCATTGAAGTCCTCTTAGTACCTCATTGCGTAATTACACAGTGTTTCTTTCTTTTTCTTTTAGAGGTTAAATAGGGTGTCTAGCTCCTTCAACATTTTGCTATTGGAAACAAATCTGGCCAGAAATTCCTCTGAGAGTTGTTTCCAATCATAGACCAATCTAGCAATGAGGTGATCGAACCATTTGGTTCCACAAAGACATCATTATTCGGTAATGACTGATGTGCGCAAGTGGATCCGACTTCCTATCATACGAGATGAACTTTGGGGAAGAGAACTTCCTTGGGGGCTCCAAAGCTTCAATATCTGGAGAGAAGGGAGAAGAGACAAACATATCCAGTGCTCGGTGCTCCCTCTACTAAACAGTACGATTAAGATACTACGCCTCCTTCCGTTGCTTATTTTCTCTATTTCCAATCAACCAACTATGAAGGTCCTAGGGTGGAGAGGATACTCTATTTGGTGGTTAATCGTTTTATGTTGCTTGAACTTCTTCCCGCGTGAACCACAAGTGTGACTGCTCACTGCTTCACTCTATGCCAAGATTAGCTTACTGCGTTGCCCAGAATCATTTCGATGGCCTTCCTTCCCCGGTGGTTCCAAGGATGGACTTTTTCGGTGTAGACAAGAGTGTTGGTCCTCTTCTTCATCGAGTTGTTCAACATCTTCTTAAGTTAAGCCTTAAGTTCTTGGATCTCCATCCTAATGGAATTAGTAACACGATCCTTGTAGTAATTCTCCATCTTGAAATGATGAGAAGAACCTCCAATGAAAACTCAACAGTGCTCAATAGAATCTAGAGTACGGTCGTTGTTTCCGGTCTGCTCCTCCAAAACTGTTGGCAATGCCAGGCCCTTGTCCTTCGTCTTCTCCTTCAGTGAAGTCAATCTAGAGAGAGAAGTGTCCTCAATTTCTATTGCCCAATTGAGCTAAAAAATGAATGAAATCCACACTTGCAGCACTAGTTGTGCATACTAAATCTTGCACTAGATGAAGTGGATCAGAACTTTGTCACTTAATTGGACTATCCAGGAATCGAGGGCCTACAAAACAAATGCACCGTTAGAGTTGCCCGACTAAGTTGGCAGGAAAACCCCTCCAGTGTTAGAATGAGTGATAAGAGAAGATGGAGTTCTCTCTCTAGGCATAGAGAGAGGAAGAGAAAGTGCGTTCTATGTATGATTGGGTGAAGCAAGTTCAATGGGATAAAATATAATACCTTCAATGTGAAGAAAGTGTTGCTTATATAGAAGACTTAGCTTGTTCCCCAAGGGAAGGTTCATTCAACTTGGGTGCCTAATGGGTCGTGGAACAAAGTACATTCTTTCTATCAACTTATTCCGTAATTCTGGGAAGGGTAGACTAGTTGAGGTGGCATTTCGCACATGCTTGCATTCACAATTTCCATGCATACTCAAGAGTTCCTCAGCTCAGTTTCGCTCATACCCCTTTTTGGTCTTTCATGAGTTTGCTCATAAAGATGGGTTGGCCCATTTGGATGACCTTATGTGGGTTCGACCCACTTTGGCACTGCTAATGAGTTCGACCCAGCCTAGTATCGTGCCTGGCTGGCCTTATTTTAATATGCTTGGCCTAAGTGGTTGAGGACTTGGGTAGATAATTCATATGGAGATGGGCTCAATGGCTGTAGCCTACATAGTTAGTTGTCTAGCCCATATCAGATGGCGATTTGAGTTTAGGCTTAGTGATGGAGATAGGAATTTACTTTAGGAGGGGCATTTTTTAACCACAAATTTGAGATAAAAAAAAATCAATAATCAATAACAATAATATAATACACATTTTTTAATTAATAGTGAACACAAAACATAAATACTTCTTACAAGAAAAAAAAATTGTGAAAATATGAAAGTGAAAAAATAATATTATAATGACTATTTTTATACTTACGTTTACTTTATCATTAAGGTTTTAACATTATATTGTAAACATACATAAGTGATGAGACTCTTTCAGCTCACACAACACTTCAAATATGATATAAAAATTTGATTATTGTAGCATTATTGACCTGCAAATTACACACATGGCTTACATATTTTTAATTGTATGTCAATCCCTTAGTAACTTTGAGGAGAGTGAATAGATCATTTTTTTATTTTGTTCTTAATTTATCTTTAATTTATTAATAGTCATTTCTAATTATATTAAATTGAAAAAATGTGAAAAGTTAAAGAATAAAATTGATATAGTTGGAAGTATATAATCAAATTGACAAAATGGATAATCTACGAGGATCACATGTGTAATTTCCCGAACAAGAAAAATAAGAGAAAAGAGATAGAAGGGCAAAAAGTGTCATTTCTAAATTTAAGGTTCTTATGCAATGGTAATATATCAAAAGTTGATATATAACTTTACATGTCATTGTCAGTAAACATTGAGACTTGAATTTTGAGTCTCAATCTTTTCCAAGTAAGAAGGGCTTTTAAGTATTAATTTTTAAAGGATCTTAAACAAATTAGTGTAATAGTTGTTTTTGGGAGACCAATCAAGTGGTCATTTGGTTGCTTGAGCAGAAATTTTCAGCTCCCAGTATCTCATAGGCGTGCAGGCGAGACAGCTCGAGCAATGGAAAGTTCGCTCGAGCGAAGAATGCGAGCTCCCAGTACTTTCACTATAGATCTACAAAACTTCTAAGACCTTGTATTCACTGCTCGAGTGGTGGCAAGTTCGCTCGAGCGGTCCCGTTGTATTTTAGCACCTCACTCGAATGAAGGAAAGTTCGCTCGAGTGGTTTGATTGGGATAGTTATATTACGATCTAAACACTTTTCCAAATCATTTCTTCCATTCCCTTTCTCTTTCTAACAGACCTCTTTTCGAATCCCTAGTTAGAAGAACCTAGATTTCATCTAGGAAGATCAAGAATCGATCATTGGGCCTTCATTAAAGTTGTTAACCTTATCAAGAACTTCATTTTGATCCCAATAGATCGTGATGTTTTGGAAGCTCAATCTTTCGTTGTACAACTTTGAGGTAGGAATATCTTTACCCTTGTATATTCATATTTTGGTCCAAATAGGTGTGAATCTTAAGATGTACGGAACTAGCAAGATGAATGATGTGTATATATAGAGGCTTTGCGTAATAATGTGTTTTTATGAAATTGATGGTGGATTATGAAATCAACTATGAAATAGTGAGTAAACACACTTGAATCAAGGGAAAAAAAATATTAGTATGGATAAGCCCCAAATTTGCATATGAACCCTAAGGATGGAAAATTGATAAGTAAAATTGGAGAATCCTTGTGATTGGTGTTACACAAAGCATGTAAATGTCATGGAATGTGTTTGAGGTGCCGACTTGCCCGGTTCGTGCAAGGACGACGAATGTGGGGTTGTGTTTGAGGTGACCACTTGCCTAGTTCACATGAGGGCGACGAATGAAGGGATATTGTGTGGTGTCCACTGGCCGGTTCGTGTGAGGATGATGAAAGTGGAAGGGTTTGAGGCCACCATAGGCCATCCATGTGAGGACGAGAAAATATGGAGGTTGATTGTGAATTGTGTATTGTATAATAAAGTTTAAAATAAATATGAACTTTTGGGCATTAATCAAGGTCATGCATATTTAAATCAAATGTTTATATACTTGGTTAAAGTTATTCTCTACTGAGCAAATTGCTCATTCCTATTTACTAACCTTTTAAGAAATGAAGAGCCCCAAACCCGTTAATGAAGATGAAGAAGAAAAAGGCTTTCTATTTTCTATTTTTATTTATTAAAATGTCTAATCTTTTGTGAACTTGAAGTTGTAATGAAACCATGGAACTCCTTTTCTATTTTGTTTTGAATTTTGTAATCTTGTTTTAAAGGTCTCAATGTAATTATTTTGTAATATGCTCTAGCTCACGGAACAGTGATATAAGTATTTTGTAATTGTTTTGTAAACAAAATCTTCCATTCAACGAGAAAGAGAAATATTCAAATGGAATTGTGTTGTGTATATGTGAATAATGTACTTTTAATTGTTCTATGTAAATCATATTTGGTGGGGTGTTACAAATTTGTATCAAAGCAAATTAGGTTAAATACACGGAGCTCCTGGGAAGTGACCTGGTCATAGGGGGTTGTCATACTAAGATGAGGGATTGATGGTTTTATATGATTAGATGTGTATGTGGTCAATCCCCTGAGATATGACTTTGTAGCTCGGCTTTTTAGCGCCTCCTTTCGGAAGCTCGGAAATAAGACCTATAGTTTGGACTCCTGCGGTTCTGAATCTAATCTCACAAGTGCAATGTGAAATTGATAAACACCAAAGAGTCAAAATCTAAAAAATCTTTTGGAAAATTGATTTTGAATCAAAATGCCAAAATTGGGCTGCTTTGCCAGATACAGAGTTGCCACCTAAATATTTTTGAAAAATCTAGGAAACCCATGACTCGTACCAAAGGCCACGTGTCCGTCATCACCAAGATTGTCTCAGCTCAGGAACTTAGGTACGAGAGGGGAAGCTCATGAATTGAGCACCCTCACTTGCCCGATCAAAGATCGGCCTCTACTAATCAATGATATGAATCTTATATACATTATATGCTGTTGTTCCGATTTTTTAGGCTAGCATTACTATGTGATGCGCACAAGCAAGTATATACTAGTTTTCCCGAATTGGAACGGTTCAATTTCATGTTTGCTTTTTAAAAAAGGTTTAAAGTTTATGAATTTGCCTCTTAACAAAGTGGGCTTCAACGTACATCTCATTGAATCATTTCAATTCAAGCAACAAGCCTTCATCCACAGGCATTCAAACAGTTTATCAATTAAGCACTTAGCCTCATGGCAAGGATGCTAGTCATGGAAATCACTTACACTCATGCAAGTATGCTAAAGCACTAAAAACTCACCTAGTACTTCGAGCTAAGATAAAAGAGTTAGAAAAATGCATGTCCCTAACTATGCCAAATGTCTAATGCAATGCATGCAACAATGCAACTAATAGGCTCGGCTACTGAACATGGCATATGAATTCAATTAAATAGAAAGTCGTCTAAGCACGTATTCAATGAAGTATTGAAATGACAACGCAGTTAAAATGATAAACCGAGCCTCGGTGCATGTGATACAAATGAATGGATGCAAGCATGCGATATGCTAATTGAAACGTAATGTCCCTAATCTAACCATCAAAAGCGGATAAATAAAAGGGAGAAAGACATGGAGTTGGAAGACATACACATCATTTACAACATTGATGCCCTCGCACCGGAGGGTCCGAATGAATAAACTAACTAACTAATTAAGCTAAGCTATTTATTACAAAACAGATGAATAAATAAGTAATTACCTCTAAGCTAATTAAATATTTACAACACAAACTAACCAAATTAATCAATCTAATTAAATAAGTACAGAACAAACTAATTAGCTACAACTAATTAATTACAACAAAGTCACTAATTGAACTAGTTAACTAAATGACAAATGACTAATTTAAACTAATTAACTAGTCCGAAAAGTGAGGGAGGTCCACGCATGCTCGATTTCCACCTGAAGAACGTCTGCTCCTTATCATCAAAACATATCAAAGGAGTGATACACTTAGCTCTTAAACCATCAATCAAGCAATTTTATTGCATGATGGCCAAAGAACCAAGATTCACAAGTTCAATAAATGCACAAACAAGACCAAAACCTTCACCCTATCATGCATGATCAAGGGCAATGGGGACCTAGGAAACTTAGCGCATTTCATCACTTGAGTATGAAATGCCCTAATTTTTCTTGTATTCAATTAACGTCTGATCGAAGACAACAAGACATAACCAATTTTTATCTTGCACAATTTTAGTTTCAACTTTTATTTACTTATTTTAGATTACCAAACATTCCTTAACCAATTAAGTCCATTGGTGAGTAAGTCCTCTAAAAGGAAAGGAAGTGTTAAAGAAGGGGTAGTTTAAAGAAAGAGAGATGTGTCATGTTGTTGGTAATGAACCCCCAAAAGAGGATTAAACCATTAAGGATGGACCTCAATCTCAAGTTTCCGCAGTCTCAAGGTTGAAACAACCCTCAAATCAAATGAAAAAGTCAAGAAATGAGAGAGGTTGCAGAGATTGATAGTGCTGAAATTAAGTGAGAAAAGCACTAAAACATGGAAATCAACTCAAACAAGTGGTGTCTAAAGCCTTAAAACACCAAGTTTGTGAGGACACTTGCACTACAAGCATGCAAAACAAGACTCAAATGCATTAAACAGCCAAAAACTGAGGCAAAACAGTCTAAAATAGAGCCTAAAACATTCTAGAATTAACCTACAAATGGCTAAAAAAATAAGGTAACACATAGAGCTAACTAGGCTAGCAAACAAGACACAAGCAGGGGAGGCTAACCCCTCCAAGTTTGGACTTCAAAATATGATTTTCACCACTAAAAATACTTTGAAATTCAGTCTTTAAAGGCCCAAAAACAGATGGTTTGAAAGTGGGAAATAAGGGTGGAAAGGCCTTACAAACGAAGAACAAAGAAGGGTGAACCACCCCTTAACCTTAAATGGCCTAAAGCCACCAATTTCAGTCCACACAAATAGAGTTTTTACAGTTCAAGAAGAGCCCAAAAACAGTGGGAAAAGATAGGACAACAACTATGTAAACAAGTTAAAAAGGAGAGTGTTATACCTCTTGAATCAAAGATCAACTTTCGGCAACAATTCAAGCCAAAACCACCTTGAAGAGCTCCAAGAAGGCCTCAAGAAATCTCAGCTCAAAAATGATCAACTCTGGTTAAGGAGGTGTAGGCAAAAGTGTGATGTATGTAGGCTAATATGCACAAATTTGCAAGAGAGAGAGAGTGTGTGATTTTTTTTCCAAAAATTCTAACCCCAAAAATTGGGGAGGAGACCTTCTATATATAAAAAACATGAATTTTATATAAGGAGATCCAGCCCTACACGTGGGTGCAGATGCATGAATCTGTGCAAACAGCTAACACAGCTGGCATAAAATATTTGTAAAACACAATGGTGGCCGTCGGCCACCACTGGTAGCCGACTTACCACACTAATGGCCGACAACCAGGAGACATGGTTGACAACCCATGGTGGTGGCCGACAAGTCACCAAAAGTTCAAGCTTGAAACGCCAAGGTTTTGGTCCAAAACAAGGCATAGAAGAGTCTGGGATTAAAGGCTCAAAGACAGGGCATTCCGCCAAGGACTTCGGGTACTAAAATGGGTACATGTAGTCAAAATCATCGAGTGTGCAAGCAATGACGTCCAAGTCTTGAGGATGGTCAAAAATGGGGTGTGTACAGTTGCCCCTCTTTGATAGAACTCGAAAGTCATGAAATGGCGTGAGTGAATGTGAAAGCCCGAAGACGACTCATTTTGACAAGGCCGTAAGACTTGGATAAACAAACAAACAAGACAAAGAACGGTTGAGCCTGCAGGCTACCTACGTATTCCTTTGCAAGGAATCAAGCCAGTGTAGTTCTGGGGCAAGATGCAAATGATACGCACAATTCGACTTTAAAAATTAGACTTACACGGCTCGCGAAACCGATGATTTTGAACACTTATGATCATGCAAGATGATGCAATAAGCAATGACAACAAAATGATAACAACACAAGAATATATGAATGAGCAACTTCAAGTTAAAATCAGCACAAGTTCCATGCAAGAAGAACTAAAACACTCTCTAACTATGCCAAAACAAGAGACGAGGAAAGAAAACACCGTTCAGGGTTGCATTTCATGAATCTTTAGAAAAAGAGAACAAAAACCGCTTGGACTCGTATTTCACATGTCCCAAGAAATAACAAAAACCGCTCAAGGTCGTGTCTCACACGTCACGAGATGAAACCCGCCCAGGACCGCATTTCACGCGTCCTAATAAACAACCACTGGGGCGCATACTTCGTACGTCCCGAGGTAAAACCTGCCCAGGGCCGCGTTTCAAGCGTCCTGAGAAACAACCACACGGGCGCATACTTCGTACGTCCCGAGGTAAAACCCGCACAAGGCCGCGTTTCACGGGTCTTGAGAAATAACCACTCAGGCGCGTACTTCATACGTCCTAAGGTAAAACCCACCTAGGGCTGCATTTCCCGCATCCTAAGAAACAACCACTCGGGCGTGTACTTCATACATCCGGAGGTAAAACCCGCCCAGTGCCACGTTTCACACATCCTGAGAAACAACCACTCTGGCGCGTACTTCATACGTCCAGAGGTAAAAGAGAGGGGTGCGCGACAGATGCACGAAGTTAACAAGTGGAATAGATGGACAAAGGTGAACAAGTGCAATAGGTGCACGAGTTAAAGGAGTGCGATAGATGCACAAAGGTGAACAAGTGCGATAGATGCACGAGTTAAAGGAGTGCAATAGATGTACAAAGGTGAACAAGTGCAATAGATGCATGAGTTAAAGGAGTGCAATAGATGCACGAGTTAAAGGAGAAGGCTCACTTACCGAGACATGAATGATCATAGCCGGTACTCCTCTGAATGAACCATACATACAATATCGTTTGCCTGTGTTGAATGAACCATACATACAATATCGTTTGCTTATGTAAGAAAGAACATAGAGGTGTGATACAATAACCGTGCATGTTCTATGCATGAAAAACAACCAAGATATGATATTAGTTGAAGGTATGTTCTGTGCAGGAAACAAAAGCATTTTCTATGCATGAAATCAGAACGAAAGCATATTCCATACGTGAATCATAACCGATGCAAGATGCGCACACAAGTGCATATATGAAACGCATATCTTATGTAACAACATATGTGAAATGCACATGAAATGGATATTTTATGCAACAACGTGAAATGCACATTCTATGTAAGGACGGAAAATGCACCTTCTATACAAGGAACAAAAGCGTTTATTTGACAAAAACAAATTCCATGGCAACTTCCGATTTACCTCTCGGGAGAGTTACAACATGATTAAAGGATAACCTTGTTCATGTCGACAAGTGATGAGCACCGTGCCAAAAATAGAGTTTTGAGCTTCCGTAGAGACAATCTAAACTCAATAGTGAACTTTTCTTGCATTTCTTGGAAAACAAGGAAACAAAACAACATCAAGACTCAATGGAGTGGCACTGGCCACTAGCCAACCATAAGGGGAGGGCGTCTGCCACCCCTGAAGCTTGTCGGCCACCAATGTGATCTGTCGGCCACCAATGGTGGCCGGTCGTTGGCAGATTCGGGGTAGTTTTGACCTTTTCCCTTAGGTCTTTGTATACACACATCCATACTTCATTTCCTCATTTCTCCAAGGCCGAAATTCCTCCCTTTCTCTCTCTAGACACTTTCCCTCTCTAGATCCAGGCTTTATACGCATTTTCCAACACCCCACATACACTTTCTTCACTAAACCCTTTTAGCTCTCATCATTTTGAATCGATCAAAATTTGGTTTCGACACTTCTTTCCTCATTTTCACCCTTCTAGGCTTGTTCCCTCAAATTTCTCTTAGGTTTCGTGACTTTTTTTTGGCTTTGACTTTTTCTCCCATTTTCTCTCTCCTAGGATTTGACTTTTTTCGAGTTTACCCTATTTTCTCCATTTTCCTTCACTTTTCACCGACTTTTCACCCATTTTCGAAATGGAAAATTATATTCCGCGTGACGGAGCCCCTCTAGAGGTTCTATCTTCACTAGAACCTCCTGTCGAGGGCGAGGAGCGGATGATGGCGGAGGATATTGAGGCAAAGCTTGAGGCAGAGTTCGCCTCGGAGCTTAAGCCAATGTTGCCACCATTGGGGATACGACCCTTTGATCCGGCAAGGTATCATCCCCGGACACATATCCTACTTTCCAGAGGCATTAGACGCTTAACTGAGTTCATTTACAGTGTGTCGGATGACCTCCTGCTGAGGGAGTTGGCTTTGTACCTTTCATGCCTTGTTGTTGAGGTATGAACTCTATTTACTCGCACTTTTGCCTTTTGTATTTCTTGCACTGCATTTTCTAACTATATTTTCATCATTGCCTTATCTGATTCACCTGTTCTCTGCCATAGGGCGTCTATCGCGCATACAGGGGCTATGGGGCTACGACAGCTAGGGATAGGGGCTACAGGAGCCCGCGACATTGTTGATGAGGCCAACTTTAGCCTATTCTGCTTTGGATTGACACAGATTATAGAGAGCCGCCCAGTTCTCGGAGCACTAGATGAGAGATGGTGGGACACCACCAACTCCCTCCACCTTTTCACTGTCGAGGAGATGACAATGACTCCTTACGACTTTGCCATGATCACAGGCTTAGACATAGGGGATAATCTGATTCCTTTCGACCCTTATATGGGGGAGTGAGAGGTTGCCTGGATCGAGCTACTGGGAGTGCACCCACCTCTATTTCGACCAGCCATGCTGAGATATAGCTGGTTTGCTGAGCATTTCTGAGAGAGTGAGCCAAAGACAATAGAGGAGATAGAGCAGTATGCTCTGGGATTTCTAATGTTCCTTCTCGGTACCACCCTATTCGCGAACAGGGCGAACACCATAGGGTTTTACCTACTGAGCGCTCTGGTGACCCTTTCTTGAGTGTATTTCTACGACTAGGGCGAAGCAGGCCTCGCCACTTTATACAGCTACATGAGCTCTACTTCCCGTCTATGGGGAGACTTAATCGAAGGCTATTGGCGAGCCTAGGAGGTATATGTAGACACCCCATTTTTGACCATCCTCGAGACTTGGTTGTGCTTGCAGGTACACCCAACAACCAGTTCGATTGCTCGCTGAGTACTTGACTGTCGCGGTAGAACGTCACCGGTTCGAGCTTCCCGAACCCTGTATCCTTTCTGCGCTTTTTTTTTTTTTTGGACCTTGACTAGGTCCTTTCAAAGTGACCTTCTTGGTGCATCGCCGGCCATGGCATGGCACTGCCAGCCATTTCCTTGTGCCTGCCAGCCATCAATGAGCCACTGTCGGCCATTACTGATGGCCGACAACCCCCCTGTCTCAGCTAGTTTTTCTCCAAATCTTTTGAGCCAGCTGGTTTTTTGTTTTCTGCCCTCTATACACGTGTATGGAGGGATGGAGCTCTTAAAAAGCTTCTTGAAGAAGCTTCTTCTTGCTCTCTTCTATATAAGCAAGAGGGCTTCCTCTATATCAGGGGTTCAGCACTTTGACAAGAGAGATAGCTCTCTCTCTATATATATATATTTCTTGCTCTCTCTCTCTATATTATTGTTGTTTTAATCCCTTTTCCTTGCACTTTTGCACTACACCTCCTAGCACAACACCTCCACCACCCATTCCAACACCTTGGAACTGATTTGTAGAGGTTGAAGACTCACTTCCTTGGTCCAGAAGTTGCTGCATTGCTGTGCTACAAGGGTAAATCCTTATTTCCCCCTTTTTTGCATTATTTTGCTCTATACCTTAGCTTCATTTGCAAGCATTTTAAAGTTTTGGAATGAACTGAAAAGTGTCTTATTTTGAGCCCCTCTTGAAGTTTGATTAAGGATACTTTTCTGTTTGAGGTCATCTACCTCCTTGCATGCTCCATCTCTCTTTTAAGGCTTATTTTGCATCATATCTTAGCCTTACTTGAAAGCATTTTTGAGCTTTATCATAAACTGAGAAAAGCCTTATTTTCAACTCCTCTTGAAGTTTGTTTAAGGTCTCTTTTCTGTTGGGGGTCATCTCCCCCCTTGTATGCTTGTTTGCATCTTGTTTTGAGCCTTGCTCCTAGGCCTTTGTTTCATGCCTTGTTTGGCCTTCTAGCCACTGAAATCCAGTGGATTTTCAGTGGCTAGCATACTATTTTGAGAGCCAAAATTAGAGGGGGGTGACCCCCTCTCTCCTTGTCTTGTTTGTTGGCCTTTTTGGCCTTCCAAAGGGGCTCTATTTTGCATGTATTGGATTCATGTTTCAGGCCTTATTTTGTGAGTTTTAAGGTCTGCCTAAGCTCTATCAAGAGCCCATTTTACCATATTTTATGTCCCCCATGCATGTTTAGAGCAACCCTCTTCAAGGCCTTTCGAAGGGACCTTTCATTACATGCTTCATTGAGTCCTTTCAGGCTCTTTTTGGTGGGCTTTAGGACCCTCATAAGTCATTTCCAGAGTTGGTTTTGCCATGTTAAGTGTCCTTGTTGCATGTGTAGAGTAACCTCTCTTGTAGCCTTTCAAAGGAACTCATCATTCTTGCATGTGCGGACTTCATTTCAGTGGGCTGATTTGGTGACCTCCCTTGTGCTTCATCTACATGTAGTGAAAACCATGCTTACTAGCCTATGTTGCATATTGTTTTAGCTATTCATGTTAGCACTTTTTGGCCATGCTTGGAACTGATTTGGTGCATGTTTAGGACTGCATTGGCTCTGTTTTCATGTTTCATGTCCAAATAATGCTTGCTTTGTATGGTTACATGCATGTTTAGAGCAACCCTCTTCAAGGCCTTTCGAAGGGACCTTTCATTGCATGCTTCATTGACTCCTTTCAGGCTCTTTTTGGTGGGCTTTAGGACCCTCATAAGTCATTTCCAGAGTTGGTTTTGCCATGTTAAGTGTCCTTGTTGCATGCGTAGAGTAACCTCTCTTGTAGCCTTTCAAAGGAACTCATCATTCTTGCATGTGCGGACTTCATTTCAGTGGGCTGATTTGGTGACCTCCCTTGTGCTTCATCTACATGTAGTGAAAACCATGCTTACTAGCCTATGTTGCATATTGTTTTGGCTCTTCATGTTAGCACTTTTTGGCTATGCTTGGAACTGATTTGGTGCATGTTTAGGACTGCCTTGGCTCTGTTTTCATGCTTCATGTCCAAATAATGCTTGCTTTGTATGGTTATAGTTCAATGCATTTGCCTAGTTTTGAGTTTCGGGGCCTATTTCATGCATTGGGTGACATATTTCCATGATTCGGGACCATTGAGCATCATATCTCAGAGCTGGAAATTGTATGTTTGTATGCCATCTTTTATCCCTTGCCATGGTTTCGTAGAGTGGCATTTGATGCCTTAGGATCGGTCCCTTGCATCGTGCATGTTTGCATGTGTCTCAGTTGTCTCATTTCCATCATATGCCCACTGATTTGAGTGTGGCTGAGGTCCACTCATATTGGTGGCCATCGTGCATTGTGTATGTCATTTTAGTCCATTACATTGCGTATGCTAGGTTGTTAGTCGCATTGTGTATGCCATATAGTTTATAGCATTGTGTATGCTAGTAGCACATTGCGTCTCATCCTTGCATGCTTGCATGGTTAGGTCGCATTGCATTAGGATTGCATGCTAGTTGCATTTGTGCATGTCATGCATATTGCATTGTGTTTGGATTTAGGGTTAGTCCAAACACGGGAAGCGAGGAACGTTTCATACTCCGAGTGATGGAACGTGTCTCAATTCTCGGTCGCCGAAGCTCTTGACGATTCATGATAGAGTTCTAGGCTTTACTTGTTGTATTTGTGCATTCATTTTCATATTGATTTGCACAAGTTGGATCTTTGGCCATCATGCAACGGGATGCGTGATTGATGGTCATGGATCCGACTATACCTCTCCTATGATGTTTTGAGGTGATTTGGGGTGGCATAGTGCATATACACCCTTGGGAGACCCTCTCATGTCTCTGTTTATTGCTTTGTTGCAGCTTGGTGTCACAGCATACCAGTGGCCGGTAGTGCGCCACTGATGACCGGCAGGCTCTCATCCTTGGCCGGCAGTGCCTCTTTCATGGTCGGCAGGCCACTGGTGAACCCTCCAGCAGTGTTTTGGAAGTTTCAGCAACAAACACTGGAAGACACCCTGCAAACAGAGCCTCTAAAGAACAACCGGAAGGCGTTCCGAGGCGAGGAACCGAAGCAAGCATGCATACCTTCCTTCTTCGAACAGAGCTGGAGTATCTTCATTTGTTGCTCTTCATTTGTTGTTTATTAGTTAATTTGTTAATTAATTAAAGTTGTGTAAATAATTAGTTATATCTAGTTATTCATTTGGTTTTGTAATTAATGAGCTTGTTAGTTAGTTAATTAGGCGGCCTGTATTACTTATTCGGACCCTCCGAGAGAGGGCCAATTGTAATAAGTGTGTGTGTGTGTGTGTGATGTATGTCTTCCAACCCCACGTCTTTCTCCCTTTTATTTACCAGCTTACGATGGTTAGATTAGGGCATGTTTCAATTAGTATCCTTATGCTATGCATGTTTGCATCATTCATATGTCTTGCATGCACCAGGCTCGGCGCATCATACTAACTACATTATATTTCAATTTCAAGTTGAATACGTGTTAGTTGTAGCATCTCATATGCCATCTTAGAATAGCCGAGCCTATCTCAGTTGCATTTTGCATGTGTTGCATTAGCCATCTCAACATGAACTAGGATCATGCATGTGATTACTAACTAGTTTCTGTTTTGGCTGGAGTACTCGGTAAGTGTTTATGCTTTAGCATCCTTGCATGTGTTGAGTGATTGCCATGATAGCATGCTTACCATGAGGCTAACTGCTTATGTGATATACCTGCCTGAATGCCTGTGGGTGAAGGTTGGATTATCTGAGTTGGAATAATGCATTGACTGTGAGTTTTAAGCCCACTTGAGAGTGGCAAATCATCTTGTTTTCTAAGCCCACCGGAGGGTGGCAAATCCACGTCTTAGCCTACTTACGAGTAGCACCATCAAACCATTTTCAAATAAACAAACATGAAATGTTTTATTCAAATTCAGGCAATCCAGTCTATACTTGTATGCTGTGCGTATCACATAGTTTATCTAGGCTAATAACCAAAATAAGAATGCATAATGTTTTCAAAACTCAATATCATGGTTAGTAGAGGCCGATCTTTGATCGGGCGAGCGGGGGCGCTCATGAAGTGACCTTTCCCAATCGTACCCAAGTTCCCGAGCCGAGGCAACTTTGGTGATGACGGACATGTGGCCTTAGGCACAAGTCAGGGTTTCTTAAATTTTTCCCAAAATAAAATATTTAGGTGGTGACTCTGTATTTGGCAAAGCAGTCCATGTTTGGCACTTCTTTAAAAAAAATCTATTTTCAAAAACGATTTGCCGGATTTGGACTCTTTGGCGATTCATCGGTCTTGCATTGTACTCTGCGAGATTAGATACAAGACCGTGACTTTGAGTTCTGAACTGTAGTGAGCCTCAAATGAACAAAACGGGATTTCCCTCCCGGGACGTTCGAGGACGTCTACAGTATAGATCTCAGTTCCCTCTTTGTACTTTACATTTTCTGCTCTGCATTTCTTACTTTACATCTGTTTCAACACATATGCTTTGTGCTCTGCACTTTTTGTATCTGTTCATGCTGTATGCTTTTCGCTTCACATTTTTTGCATATGTTCATGTTGTATGCTTTCTGTTTCACATTTTCTGTATCTGTTTATGTTGTATGCTTTTTGCTTTCCATTTTCTGCATCTGTTCAAATACATTGTTGATCAAATATCACTGCACTCTCCTTGCAGCTAGGGTGTATGCTTATTTTCTAACTCCTGCCCCAGAGCCTGTGGAGGAGCTTCCCCTAGCGGTCCTCTATTCACGGAGGTATGATGGCCGACTCCAACATCGGACCCTTGAGACCTTCAGCTTCTTTCGTCACTATTTTGACACCGTGGCTGCTCATGAGGTAACCTAAAACACAGTCATTTTCGTGTCACAACTGTTCTGATTGACGTTTAGCAATTGACAATAACTAACAATCTATACAACCTTTATTTGCAGATTATGTGGCAGCCATGGGCCACGATGCCAGCCGAGGTTCGGGACCAGCTCGTCGGAGCTTGGGGCACACCTTGCTTCTGCATTCTATTGGAGGGCCCAGTCTGTTGAGCTTGGTTTCTGAGCGAGCGATTTGTGCGCCAGACTATAGGCCTGCCTGACCTGATCATTCCGATGGCACTGCCTGAGTCTATGAGGACCGCAGACAACCTATCCATTGAGGAGGTCACTGAGCTTATGGTGGGACTAGATGCCGACTACTTCCGAACCAAGGGCGACTATGCATCATTCATTCAGACACATCTGATGCCGCCTTTGACAGGCACTCGTGGAGGTGGGGAGGCGAGAGCTCTTGCTGCGCGAGAGGCGCTTAGAGTGACTAGGGTGACCAGGGGCCGTTGTAGAGGGACTCCTCGGTGAGGTAGAGGACTGGTTGGCCAGAGCTTCCCACTGCATTGACAATGCTGGCAGCATACCGAGGATGCTTACCAGGTCTCGATTGAGCCTGCAGCGGCTGGGCACAAGCTTGTTGGGGTTCGAGGCCTAACTCAAGTATGGACCACACTTTATAATTTGCACCCACATTTCATTTCAGATATGTTCATTTACAGATATTGATCATCCAAATACATTTGCAAGCATCCATCGAGTTCACAGGAAGCGGCTTTGAGCTGATAGCCTCATTGATGGGGATGTTATAGAGGAAGGAGACACTGCTCGGCCTTCACGGTATCCCGGTAAGTTCTTTAGTTTACACTCTAGGCATCAAACTTCCACTGACAGACTGACACTACATTTCAACTGAAAACTTACCAAACTACACTAATACACTACATCGATACATCGCATCTGACACACTGCTATTACACACTGTATTCATACACTGTATCTGACTTCTGCATACACTCATGCCGCATACCATGCACACATCTAATACATAATGAGACTGATATGATGACAACTGTCTTTTCAGATCCCGCCCATACCAGGTGCACCCCTGTCTCTACTTCACTCTCTCCAGCAATAGAGAGGAGAGAGAGGAGCAGAGATAGGAGTGCCCGAGGCCGGAGGAGCACTCTAGAGCCCATTCTGAGTGATGATGATGCCGAGACGAGCAACTATAAGGAGGCTGTGAGTCTAGATTTTGAGTCGTCTGAGAGTGGAGGTGATGATGCCGACTCTGGTTCCGAGAGAGAATTCTGATGCCGAGACAGGTTCTGATGCTACCGGCATTGGTTCAGAGGCTGACTCTGGCAGCAATGCTTCTGACAGTGGCGCAGACGGAGACAGTGTCCCTGAGTCCTCTCCTCAGAGGAAGAGGACGAAGACGGCCTCTCGAGCCTAAGGCTGCTAGCGCCGATTTTTTTTGTTATTTTTGCTTAGTTTCTTTTTGTTTATAGCATTAGCACATTGTATAGCTTTGGACAAGTTTTATTTGCTTTAAAAACTTGTACTCCAGTTTTGTAAAAAACCATGATTGAAATAAAAACCAACAGTTTTTTATGAAAAGTGTGATTATTTTGCATCATGAGCACCATATTTTTATGAAATGGACATAAAATCGAATTGAATTGGCCAAGAGCACTCTTGATTGAAACAATATTCTTAATTGGGTAATGAACCAACCAACAACCGAAATACAAAATGCAATATACAACTCGATAAACAAAACAAAATAAAAAGATTACAAATTGAACAAACCAAAATAAAATGATTACAAATTGAACAAACCTTGCTAAAGACAAAGACTCAAGACAAAACCTTGAAAGAAACAAAGATCAAAAACCAAAATACACACTTCCAGCATTGGTCAACACATAAGACAAAGACTCAAGACAAAACCTTGAAAGAAACAAAGATCAAAAACCAAAACACACACTTCCAGCATTGGTCAACACATAGGTGGATGACAAGCCTGAAAAGGGGACTGTCGACCAGAGGTGGAAATTGTCGGCCACTAAAATGGTCTGTCGGCCATCACCAATGGTCGGTCGGCCACCAGTGTAAAAAACCTCCAGATTATTGACAACTAGCTTCCACTCGCCTCCTTATCTTCTACAAAAGGTTCAACTTCGTGATTTCCCTTCCAGAACTTCATTTCAGCTACAATTTCATCAACAAATGGAGCCATTTCTTGCTGAAAGACTCTTGGATTGGATTGCGACTTTAAACGGGGCAGAAAAGGGGAATTTTTAGGGTTTCGGCATAAATGCACTTTTTTCGCTGAGCTGTTCTTCGATTTGTTTTCCATTCCTTCATACCGCGGCTAGATGTTGAAACCCAATTAGACATGTCTTTAGCTTCGGGGGACAAGAGATATGCTTGACAATCAAAGAATTTCAAGCGCTAATGGAATCCCAATGTGAAGAGGAAATCATACCTCAACCCCATTTTGGCCACATCCAAACTTTGGGACAGATGTGTGGGCTTACTCTTAATGAGGCTTGATCTTTGGTTCACAATAGAGAGCTGGATATTCCCAGCCTGATTCATCGATTCTCCGATGATGGTGACCTTGGCGACCTTTTTTGGGGAGTCTTTCGGCAACATGGCCTCTGCTTGTGTATGTTGCACATTTCCTTCTTGCCCCTAGTTTTGGCGGGTCCAGCATTCGGTTGGTCGAAGTGGCCCAAGGTTTGAAAGAATCAGCTACAATTTCATCAACAAATGGAGCCATTTCTTGCTGAAAGACTCTTGGATTGGATTGCGACTTTAAACGGGGCAGAAAAGGGGAATTTTTAGGGTTTCGGCATAAATGCACTTTTTTCGCTGAGCTGTTCTTCGATTTGTTTTCCATTCCTTCATACCGCGACTAGATGTTGAAACCCAATTAGACATGTCTTTAGCTTCGGGGGACAAGAGATATGTTTGACAATCAAAGAATTTCAAGTGCTAATGGAATCCCGATGTGAAGAGGAAATCATACCTCAACCCCATTTTGGCCACATCCAAACTTTGGGACAGATGTGTGGGCTTACTCTTAATGAGGCTCGATCTTTGGTTCACAATAGAGAGCTGGATATTCCCAGCCTGATTCATCGATTCTCCGATGCTGGTGACCTTGGCGACCTTTTTTGGGGAGTCTTTCGACAACATGGCCTCTGCTTGTGTATGGTTGCACATTTCCTTCTTGCCCCTAGTTTTGGCGGGTCCAGCATTCGGTTGGTCAAAGTGGCCTAAGGTTTGAAAGAAGGCAGGAGTTACATTGGCATGACGCTAGCCGAGACTTTGATGGGCTTAGATGTTTTCCATGGGCGAGAGACGACAAAATTCGCGGGGAGCCCACTACTTGTTCAGGTATTGTTTCTCACCCTTTCTCATATGTGTTTCTCACATCACTCGGCACTCATGCTCTATTTTTCTCTGAATGCCCTTTTCTCACTTTTCCTCTCAACATACATCTCTCTATTCTTTAATCTCTCTTTTCTTTCATCCCTTCCTAGGTGTGGCTAATGAATAAGCTGAAGGTAGTGGACTCTTGCTCTGTATATTCAGCTCGAGCCCATTTCTTCCACCATCGTCTAGTAGATTTCCCTAATGAGGGGTAGTGGTGCCAATGTATGTGCAACAGATCTGCTACTGACATAGCCTGGCCTTGCCCCTAGCTTAATCTGACCGAAATGAGCTACAGCATGGCTCGGCAACTTGGTATTCAACTGATTTGCTTGACACACTGTGTATTCTACTTTGCATTCCGATTCAAACGTCAGTTCGGGCATGACCAGACCCGCCTAGGAGAGGGGGGTAGAGTACCCAGTTTTATTCCCCATCTGAGGTTCACATTTGGCTAGATACCTCACAGCTTAGAGGACAAGAGAGGTTTCAGCTGCTACCCCTAGTTTCAGTTGCCCCCTTTCTGGTGAATGCTTGGCTTGGCTCGAGGATGGGGCACAAACCGGGCCCACTTTGGCATCAGAAGCTTCCATAAGCACAAGCGGGGGACGCAAGAACACCTGACTCATCTATGCCCCTAGTTTATTGCTTTGACTTTACTTTTCAAGTTTTTTGAATGTAATAAAAGCAACTTTGATTTGTATCGAAAGTTTGAGAACTTTGTATTGAAATCAATGAATTTAGAGTTGTAAGCATTGGAAATTCTCCTTTTGGTCCAAAAATGGTCCAAGTTGTAAAAGGTAAAATTTGAACAAAATTAACTTTTATCAAAACTTTCCAAATCTATTTTCGAAAGATCATAAATCGCCCCTTGACTGAATAACATTGCTCAGCACTGTAACCAGCTCTTCTCCTAAAAATAAAGAGCACAACCGAACTCTCAGGTAAGGAACAAACAAAGATGAGCTAATCAGACACATGAACAGGACAGTTGAGTTGGAGGTGTTTACACCCGGACTTCAAGATGAAGTTGCCTACGTATCCCGAAGATAAGAATCAGGCCTTACGTAGTTTGGTTCAGGTTCACTCAGGTATTGACACTCTTCTTTTACGCTCTAACTTTTGCCAAGGCCGCCCCTTAGGGTTTTCAACCTTGCGAGTTCAATTTTTTTTATTTCTAATTTTTATGGTCTAACTTTTGCCTAGGTCGCCCTTTTGGGTTTTCGGCCTAGCGAGCCTCTCAGGGATAGTATTTCTTTAACTTATCTGTGTTGATCGGTTGGGAAAATTTTAGGCCATCCAAAACCCTGAGAATAACAGTTCCACCCGACTTGATAGTTTTAATGATGTAAGGACTAGCCCAATTGGGTTTGAACTTGCCCCTAGGGTCATGGATGGGAGCTTGGTTGTCTTTCAGCACCAAATCCCCTTCTTTAAGATTCTGGAACTTAACTTTCTTGTTAAAAGCCCTGGCAATCCTATGTTGATAACCTTGAACATGGTATAATGCTTTCAGCTGTCTCTATCAAACAGCATCAGTTCTTCAAACCTGCTCTGTTGCCAGTCTACCTCTGCTATTTAACATTCGGCCATAACTCGCAGCGATGGGACTTCTATTTCGATTGGCAGAACAACTTCCATCCCATAGACAAGAGAATAAGGAGTTGCCTCTGTAGACATCCGGATTGAAGTTCTATAACCCTAGAGTGCAAACGGCAACTTGTTTGGCAAGTCCCTGTAAATGTCAACCATTTTCTGCAAAATATGCTTGATGTTCTTATTGGCGGCCTCAACAGCTCCTTTGCTTTGCGGCTAGTATGTAAATGACTTGTGAAAAGCCACATTGTATTTCTCTAACAAGTCGATCACTTCTTTCTTAAAATGGGAGTCATTATCTGAAATGATATCGTTTGGGACTCCATATCAGCAAATGATGTTGTTTCAAATGAACATAGCCACATGCATTGCTTTCAACACTACATAGGACTGAGCTTCCACCCACTTTGTGAAGTAGTCAATTGCCACCAAAATGTATTCATACCCATTTGACATTTTTGGTGTGACTGCTCCAATGACATCGATTCCCTAGACTGGGAAATGCTACAGTGAAGTCATGTTGTACAGCTTCGATGGCAAGATATTCATACGATAGGCATGAATTTTGTATTTGTGGGATTGCCAAACAAAACTGATACAATCCTCCTCCATAGTAGACCAGTAGTAAGCTTGCTTGAGAATCTTCCGGGCCAACATTACTCCGTTCATGTGTGCTCCGCACTCTTCCCCATGGATAGCCTCCATCAGGCACTTTGATTTCTTTACTTCAACACACCACTTGTGCATTCCCAGATGACCCCTCTTGTGCAGTTTACCTCCGCAGATGATAAATTGGACGGCCATCTGCCGTAGTGCCCTGTTGTCTTTGGCATTTGCCCCTTGTGGATAAATCTCATTTTCCAAAATGTTCCAGATATCATAGTACCGAGGGTTTTGATCTTGAGCTTCATCTATTGCAGCAATAGTCTCGTAGGCCGGTGCTACTCAATAATGATCGGACACATCCGGACTCCAAGCGGGATGTCTATCATAGATGATAGAGTTGATAAGGCATCGGCGAACCTGTTGTTCTCTCTCAGTAGATGTGTGAAAGTCAGCTTTTCAAACCTAGGAATCAGAACATCCAGGGTTTGATAATAGATGTTCATCTTTTCTTCTTCGACTTTCCAGTCTCCATTAGTTTGAGAAACAACTAGGTTAGAGTCCCCCATAACATCTAACCTTTTTGCCCCTAGTTCCAGGGCGACTTCCAAACCAGCGATACACGCTTTATATTTTGCTTCATGATTGGACACCTTGAACTGGAGTTTGAAGGCTAAAGGTATATGGGAATTGTCGGGTGCTATCAGCAACACACAATATCCCATAACCGTACTAATTAGATGCTCTGTCAAAGTACATTGCCCAAATCTCTTCATCGACTTGCAAAATGGCTTCATCTGGGAAAAGTTATTCTACCGCTTCGTCCTCTTTTACTGGGTGATCTGCCAGGAACTCCACTATAGCTCTCCCCTTGACAGACTTGCGAGTGACATACTTGATCAAATTCGGAGAGAAGAAGCAACCAATGGGCTAGCTTACTCGTAAGCACTGGTTTCTCAAAGAGATATTTGATGGGATCGAATCTCAAACCCAGAATTATGGAGTGAGCTAACAAGTAGTGCCTCAACTTGCTGGTAGCCCATACCAAAGCTAAGAAAGCTTTCTCCAACGAAGTGTAGCGAGTCTCATAATTCAGCATTTTCTTGCTCAAGTAATAGATGGCTTTTTCCACTCTATCCTCAGATTCTTGAGCAAGCATGCATTCCATCGTTGTGTCCGCTACTGATAGATACAAAATCAAAGGCTTCATCGATTCTGGCAGTGACAACATAGGCAGATTCTGAAGATACTACTTAATCTGCTCAAAAGTGAATTGACATCGATTATCCCATCGGAATTTCTTTTCTTTTTTTAGGAGACCAAATAGTGGTTCACAAGTTAAGGTTAATTTTGAAATAAACCGTCTTATGAATTTCACTTTACCCAGAAAGCCTAGAACCTCCTTTTCAGTCCTTGGTGGGGACATTTCTAGGACGGCCTTAATTTTGGAAGGATCTGCCTCAATGCCCCTCTATGAGATCAAGAAGCCCAACATTTTCCCTACTGTTACGTCGAAAGTACACTTCTATGGATTCAACCTCAATATGTACTCTCTGATCCGTTGAAAGAATTTCTTCAAGGCAGTGTAGCGGCCCTTTCTTTCTTTGGACTTGACAATCACGTCGTCCACATACACCCTGACCTTGTTGTGGATCATATCATATAGAATAGTGGTTGTAGCCCATTGATAGGTAGCCCCAGCATTCTTCAACCCAAATGGCATCACTAGATAGCTGTAGGTTCCTCACGGCGTAGTAAATGCAGTTTTCACTCTGTCCTCGGGCACCATCAGAATCTGGTTATACCTGAAAAATCCATCCAAGAAGGAGAGCAATGCGTGACCCGCGGTGAAGTCTACCAACTCATCAATATGTGGCAGGGGAAAATCATCCTTTGGACTAGCCTTATTCAGATCCCTGAAGTCAACACAGACTCTAATTCTGCCATCCTTCTTTGGGACTGGAACAATGTTGGCCAACCACGTTGGATATTCAGACACAAGCAAGAACCCTTCCTCAATCTATTTGGTAACTTCCTTAATCTTTAGGGCCCAATCCAAGCGTATTCTCCGCAACTTTTGTCTGACGGGGTGGGCCTCGGGGTCGAGAGGGATTCGATGCTATACAATCTCAGGATTGATTCCAGGCATGTCTTCGTAGGTCGATGCTGTACAATCTCAGGATTGATTCCAGGCATGTCTTCGTAGGACCACGCGAAAACGTCTTTGAAATCTTTTAATAATGCGACTAAGCGCTCGCACTCCTCCGAAGACAACGTAGACCCGATCTGGACCAGAGTAGATTTTTCTCTATACCCACATTAAAAGCAATGATTTCATCAGCAAGGGGTTTTGCAAACCTCTTCTCCTCTCGATTAATCAAAATTTTCAAAACGAGAGGAATCCCTTCCTCTTCATTTCAATTAAAATTTTGAAAATCCTGATCAATGCAATAAACAAGCAGCATAGAGAAATACTCAGGGTATGTTTGGTTTGCATTTGGGAGATGAGTTTTAGAAAAAAATTTCTAAAAAACTGTTTAATTTGAGTTTTTCTCAAAAAATTTCCAAAATCACTTTCTCTCTCTTACACATCAATCAATCACTTTTTCTCTCTCCTCTCTCCTTCTCAATCACTTTTTCTCTCACACACATCTACTCAAATTCTCCCAAAATATCAAATCATCCCAAACTCCCAAAAAAATAACTCTCCCAAAATATACAACCAAACAAACCAAAAAAATTTTTAAACTCTCTCCCCAATTTTTTTTTCAAAAACAACTCTCCTAAAAACAAACCAAACAAGCCCTCAGAATCTACAACAGCATTCTCATTCATAAGGTCCAGGTCTTTGGTTACAACTAACTCAAAAACAAAAGAAAAGGATGACCTGGACAAAACCCTGTCATCCGGGTTATCACCTCTAGGAATACCGGACTCAGACTCAGAAGAACCAGAATCTGATTCTGACTCCACAGACTCTATGGAATCAGATTTTGGTTCAGAGGTAGCACTTCTCCAGTTGCCAAACGAGAGATGGTGCTTCAAATGCATCCCAAATGCTGCTAGAAGGGCTCACACCTAGTTGGTCCACGATCATGGAGATGGTCAGATTATCTCCCAAGCTCTCTAAGTCGATCGGAGGATCTGAAAGGAGAATTGCCAATGCTGCCCCTACTTCAACTTCATTGCTGTCTGAATCATTTTCCATGCTCTTCTTAGCTTCAGCAGTGGGTTCAGCCTTTTCCTCTGTATCACTATCTTGCAGTTGCAAGTCAAAGAAATTTTCAAAGCTAGGAACATGTTGCTTCTCAGAATTCAACCAGGGCTCGGGAAAGCCGCAAAATGGGAAGTCTTCACCCTCCCGAATAAAATAATCAATCAAGGTTCCTCGGATTGGTCTATGAACAAGTTCATAGTACTTACCGGTCTACTTAGCTCTAGCTATGCTTGACATCTCTTCTCTCTTCCTGGCCCAATCCTCTTTGGTGGGCTTATAGCCAAGACCAAAGGCATGCGAATTATGTGGCACATCGGCCAATGCTGTGACGCTTTTTTGGCCACTTCTTCCTAGTCCCATTCCTAGCATATGTTGGAGTTTATTCATGAAATTGATTGATTGGGCTCTAACATACAAGCCCTAATCTGTTGCCAAGATGGTTTGCACCGTTTGGGCCTCGGCCAGAGTAAACCCAAAAAGGAATGCATCCTCTTCACCATGAACAATTTCCAGCATAGGTGTAGTTACCTCTGGCGGAGGATGGATGGATGAATTCCCAAAGACGATAGCCATTCCCTTCCCATGAGGGTATTTCAGCATTTGATGGAGGGGAGAGGAGACATCTTTCACCTGGTGCAACTAAGGTCTCCCTAGCAGTAGATTGAAAGTGGCTAGCACATCCAGGACATGAAACTCAATATCATGTTGAGCTGGGCCCACTTGAACTCTACTGTGCCAATAACCTCTCTATTGGTATTATCATACACCCGAATCACCTGCGCAGTAGGCACGAAATCTGCTGGTTTCAGGCCGATGGCATAAGCTTTGCGCGACGGGCAGATGTTGATTGCTGACCTGGTGTCGATCAATACCACTGGCACCCACTTTTCTCTACACTCCACTGATATGTACAGAGGTTTATTTTGTGTTGAGCCTTCTGGCAATAGTTCTTTGTCTGAGAAAGTTAAGGTTGGCGTAGCGCCTCCCAGGAAGACTAATCCCACAAGCTGTTCAGAAGTCATGTCAATGGAAACTTTGGCTTTGTCCATTGCTGATATTATAGCCTGTCGATACACTCGAGAAGCCATGAGTAGCCCCCAAATTGAAATATTAGCTGGAATTTTCTTTAGTTGTTTCAGCACCGCCTCCTCCTCCTCTTCCAACTGTTTTCCTTCTGCTTTTCAACCTCTCTATCTTTCCTAGAGGCTTCAGCTTGGTCCAAGTGTGGCGGCTTGAAGTACCGTCCACTTCTTGTCAGGTGGTCAATCTCTTCAGTCTACTAGGTATTGTCTAGCAGGTCTTCACCCTAATCTTCATCGGTGTGAGCCAAAAGTAAAATGTCGTCTTTCCACCATACACCTTCGGCAGCCGACAAATAGTTGTCTGACTCCGTTCGGATCATTCTCTCATCAGAAGTATCTCCCACAGGGCATTGAGCTTTTCCAACTTCCGGTTGTTTTCATCCCTTTCTCGTTCAAGCTATTTTAGTGCAGCTTCTTGCTTTGTATCCACAGTGCTTACGCCGCCCAGTTCCTAAGCTAAATCCTTAATACCGGTGCTTTTCGACAGTTTTTCCTTTTCCTCAGCCATTCCGACCAATGCAGCTATTCCTGCTTCTTTTTCTTCAAGTTTTGGTTCAATTCCCTCCTCTATGTTAGGCTCATCACTAAGCCACCCAGAGTTGTCTGTCAACCCATTCAGATCAAACTAGTCAATTTGCACATTTACTGGATCTTTTTCGTCATAGAATTGTAGATTGTTTAAGTCCTCCTCTAGCTCTGCCAAATCGTCCAGTCCCTGACTTGGGCCATCCTCTCTAACCACATTGACCTCTGCTACTGTTGGCAATACCACTTCGGGCTTGGCTATACCACTTCGGGCTTGGCTTGATCAAATGGCACAATGTAACAACATGGGTCATACACTTCCTCAGCTAAGTTCTCAGAGCTCTTAGGCAATGGACTGACATTTTCCTCTAAGGTCAACCTCCCTCCTTTTGCCATTGTCACCACCATAGGTTCAGGTAGATGTATAAACATGTCCACCATGCACAACTCCGTGCTTTCAGGGATGAACAACGTTGGTTTGGGTAGGTGAGAAGGGGTGATATATGCGTTGGGGTCATAGGGGATAGCCAATGTATGTATTAGGTTTAAGTTCTGAGGTGGGGGAACTTAGTTGTGGGCTAGAAGAGGGTTGGTGGTTACATTTGGCTTTTGGAGTGGTGTCATCACCTTGTTGTCGATGAGATCTTGAATCTCATGACGCAGCCTGAAGCATTGGTCGGTGTCATGACCGTGCTGCTGGTGAAAAGCACAATACTTGGCTGGGTTGTGTTTAGGTGGGAGGGGATCGATTAGTGGACATGGATCTAATGGCTTAAGATGCCCCTTTTTTATCAGCACCCTTAGGGCTTGGGATAAAGGCGCGTCGAGTGAGCTGAAGGTCCTCTGGGATCAGGCCTGGTTGTTTGAGGTTTATGGAGTTGTTCTTACGAAAGGGTTAGCAGTCTTGGCTGTAGTGGTGACAACGTTCACATCAGATGGCCACACAATTGTGCTTCCACTAGTGGTTGCATTGGAACTACGCGTAAAAGGCCTTTTGGCCTGCTCCGTCTCATCAATTATCAACCCCTGTTTCATTGCATCTTTAATCTAAACTCCTATCTCGTGGAACTCAGTGAATGTAAACAATGGTAAGACGATCATCTTCTGTAATAATTTCCCTTGCAGATTGCGGACCACTATCCTGATTTGATCCTTTTCTAATGGCCTAGTAGTCATCATGAAAGCCTTGGCCTTCCACCTCGTTACAAATTCTTAGAAGCCCTCATTTGGCTACTGACGAGTTGCCTCAAGATCACGGGTTGTGACCTCGATCTGCGTGTTGTATGAGTATTGTGAGATGAAGGCCTTAGCCATTTCCTCCCAGCTCCACTTTACTGAATCCTCCAGCTTTGCATACCAGATGGCCACTATTCCTGACAAGGTCTGGCTAAAAAGTGACAGCTTTTGAAGTCTAGTAAGGCCCATTGGCCACAGGATATAAGAGAACAACCGCAAATGGACCATGGGATCCCTAGAGCCATCAAACCGATCTATGTGGGGCATTTTAAACCGGTTCAGTAAAGTTACCGCGAAGTCAGTGTATCCATCTTAGATGTCAGGGATTGAGTTCACACCCTGTGCCCGCTTGAGAAGTTTCTCTAGCTTGTTGACCTTTAGTATAGTCGGGTCAACTTTGAATTCAAACAAAGGCTCAGTTTGGTAGACTGGTGCCTTAGAGGCTTGCGGTGGGATGGGATCTATTGGATTGCCTAGATTCTCTTGGACATTGGCAGTGATTCCGGGTGCGGATAGTGCGAAGATACCCGTAGGATGTGCATAGAAAGCAGAAGCCGCTGCCAACTGTGGTTGCTGTTGTTGCAGCTTGTTTATTAGACCAGCTTGGTAGGCTGTAACTTTAGCTTGGCGGGCAGCATCTTGCTGCATGGTTTCTAATGTTTGTTGGAGATGACGAATCAAGTCCTCCATACTAGCTGCAGGATACTGAGTCATCTGAATAGGCGAGTGATCTCTTGCTGGCCTAAATGTAGAAGATTGAGCCTGACAAGATCCAGGTGATTGCTGGACGGTGAATTGTGTCTAACTCTCCTTCGTCTGGTAACTGGCGGGAGCAAAGCAAACATAGGTTATCCCCTAATAAGATCCCCAGATCTGTAAAGTCTTCTTACACGGGTCTAGAGTGCTTGGAGGGTAGCCGAGTTGTCCAAAGCAATTGTGATATACTACCTTTCAAAAAAAAAAAATAAAGCAAAAAGGAAAGCGAAAATCAAAAACCGCACAACACCTCAGCTCAGATGTTAACAACACACAATTGTAATGAAAGCTGGAGAACTACACTCAACGCTGATTTATACACCCCAAATCTAATACCCAAACTTGCAACTGATACGCACGTTCCTGTGGAGTTTCACTCTAAAAGCACATACCAACTAAGTGAGACCTAAAACACCCCTGTGAGGGGGTAGGGTTACCCTATCCTAGTTTCGTCAGGAACTAGGGTTTACTATTCAAGCAAAGTGGTTTCACACAACCCTGGATTCGGGTGAGCAACTTGTCCTAGTTTGGAACAGTCTCTATGGCTTGCGATATGTAACTAGGCTGATTGATCAAAAAGGGTACCTTAGAAAGATTGCCTAACATACGTCTCACACCTAACACCGAGAATGAAAGGAGGATCAAATAATACAGTGATAGTCCAGATCCAAGCGTTCTGTTCCCATCGTGGCAGAGCCTGCGACCGGTCAGCCTTTTGGCAAGCTTTTCTAAGCAAGCCTCCGACAAACCGTCCAGGAATAGCAGATAGCAAACACAGTGACTTAAGCACACCAATGCAAATGCAATGCAAAGAAACACATAAGTGTAGATAAAATTTCATATCATGATTCGAGTCAAGTTCTCTAAATCCCCAATAGAGTGGCCAGAAATTGTACCTTAGCTTTTTCGCGCCCCCTTTTGGAAGCTTAGAAATAAACCCCACAGCTCGGACTCCCGCAGTTCTGAATCTAATCTTACAAGTGCAATGTGAAATTGATAAACACCAAAGAGTCCAGATTTGGCAAATCTTTTGGAAAATCGATTTTGAATCAAAATGTCAAAATTGGACTGCTTTGCCAAATACAGAGTCGCCACGTAAATATTTTTGGGAAATCTAGGAAACCCATGCCTCGCCAAAGGCTATGTGTCCATCATCAACAAGATTGTCTCGGATTGGGAACTTAGGTACATGAGGGAAAGGCCATGAATTGAGCACCCCCGCTCGCCCGATCAAAGATCGGCCTCTAGTAATCATGATATGAATCTTATATACATTATATGCTCTTGTTCTGATTTTTTAGGCTAGCATTACTATGTGATGCGCACAAGCAAGCATAGACTAGTTTGCCCGAATTACAACGGTTCAATTTCATGTTTGCTTTTCGAAAAGGGTTTAAAGTTTGTGAATTTGCCACTTGACAAAGTGGGCTTAAATTTACATCACGTTGAATCATTCCAATTCAAGCAACAAGCCTTCATCCACAGGCATTCAAATAGTTTATCAATTAAGCACTTAGCCTCATGGCAATCACTCATACTCATGCAAGTATGCCAAAGCACTAAAATCTCACCTAGTACTCCAAGTTAAGATAAAAGAGTTAGAAAATGGATGTTCCTAACTGTGCCAAATGTCTAATGCAACGCATGCAACAATGCAATTAATAGGCTTGGCTACTAAACATGGGATATGAATTTAATTAAATAGCATGCGGTCTAAGCACGTATTCAATGAAGTATCGAAATGACAATGCAGTTATAATGATGAACCGAGCCTTGGTGCATGCGATTCAAATGAATGGATGCAAGCATGCGATATGCTAATTGAAACATAATGTCCCTAATCTAACCATCAAACACGAATAAATAAAAGGGAGAAAGACGTGGGCTTAGAAGACATACACATCATTTACAACATTGATGACTAACTAATTAAGCTAAGCTAATTATTACAAAATAGATGAATAAATAATTAACTACCTCTAAGCTAATTAAATGTTACAACAATTAAATGATTAACTATTCTAAGCTAATTAAATATTTATAACAAACTAACTTAATTAGTCAATCTAATTAAATAAGAACAAAACAAAATAATTAGCTACAACTAATTAATTACAACAAAGTCACTAATTAAACTAGTTAACTAGATGACAAATGACTAACTTAAACTAATTAACTAGTCCAAAAAGTGAGGGAGGTCCATGCATGCTCGATTTCCACCCGAAGAATGTCCACTATCGGCCTCCGAAAGCCTCTGTTGTATAACCTTTGCATTGGTTTTCAATGTCTAGACCGGGAATGTTGAATTTTCACCAGTGGCCGACAAGGGGCCGGTCGGCTATTGCTGATGGTTTGTCAGCCACTGATGGCTTGTTCCTTCTTACTGCAACAGAGGACAAACAAAGCAAAGAGAGGGTATTCTCACAAGTTGTTTGTATTGTGTATCTCTCATTATCATCAAAATATCTCAAAGGAGTGATACACTTAGTTCTTAAACCATCAATCAAGAAATTTCATTTTATGATGGCCAAAGAACCAAGACGTACAAATTCAATAAATGCACAATCAAGGCCAAAACCTTCACCCTATCATACATGATAAAGGGTAATGGTGACTTAGGAAACCTAGCCCATTTCCTCACTTTGAGTATGAAATGCCCCAATTTTCCTTGTGTTCAATTAACGTCTGATCGAACACAACAAGACATAACCAAATTTTATCTTGCACAATTTTAGTTTCAACTTTTATTTACTCATTTTAGATTACCAAACATTCCTTAACCAATTAAGTCAATTGGAGAGTAAGTCCTCTAAAAGGGAAGGAAGTGTCAAACAAGGGGTAGTTTAAGGCAAAATAGAGGTGTCATGCCATTGGTAATGAACCCCCAAAAGAGGATTAATAGTGCTTACACAATCTCAAGCTTACACAATCCCAAGCTTGAAACAACCCTCAAAGAAAATAAAAAAGTCAAGAAATGAGGGAGGTTACAGAGATTAATAGTGCTGAAATTAAGTGAGAAAAGCACTAAAACATGGCAATCAACTCAAACTAGTGGTGTCTAAAGCCTTAAAACACCAAGCTTGTGAGGACACTTACACTACAAGCATGCAAAACAAGACTCAATGCATTAAACAACCAAAAAAAAGGCAAAATAGTCTAAAATTGAGCCTAAAACAGGATGGAATTAAGCTACAAATGGCTAGAAAAATAAGCTAACACAGAGCTAACTAGGCTAGCAAACAAGACACAAGGAGGGGAGGCTAATCCCTCCAAGTTTGGACTTCAAAATATGATTCTCACCACTGAAAATACTATGCAATTCAGTGTTTAAAGACCCAAAAAAAAGATGGTTTGAAAGTGGAAAACAATGGTGGAAAGGCCTTACAAACAAGAAATAAAGAAGAGTGAACCACCCCCTAACCTTAAATGGCCTAAAACCACCAATTTTATTCCATAAAAAATAGAGTTTTTACAGTTCAAAAACAGCCCAAAAACAGTAGGAAAAGATAGAAAAACAAGTATGTAAAACAAGTTAAAAATGGAAGTATTATACCTCTTGAAGCAAAAATCAACTTTAGCCAACAATTCAAGCAAAAACCACCTTGAAGAGCTCCAAGAAGGTCTCAAGGAATCTCAGCTCAAAGACGATCAACTTTGGTTAAGAAGGTGTAGGTAAAAGTGTGATGTATGTAGGCTAATATGCACAAATTTGAAAGAGAGAGAGAGAGAGAGGAAATTGTAGAGAGAGATTTTTATTCCAAAAATTCTAACCCTCAAGAATGGGGGAGGAGACCTCCTATATATAGAAAACATGAATTCTATACAAGGTGATCCAGCCCTACACATGGGTACAGATGCATGCACTTGTGCAAACAACTGGCACAACTGGCATAAAATATCTGCAAAACACACTAGTGGCCATCGGCCATTACTAGTAGCATACCAGCCACCATTAGTGGCCGACTTGCCACACCAATGGCTGATAACTAGGAGACATGGCCGACAACCCATGGTGGTGGCCGACAGGTCACTAGAAGTTCAGGCTTAAAACACCAAGGTTTTGGTCGAAAACAAGGCATATAATAGACAAGGATTAAAGGCTCAAAGACAGAGCATTCCATCGAGGACTTCGGGCACTAAGACTGGCACATGCAATAAAAATCATTGAGTGCGCAAGCGATGACGTCCAAGTCTTGAGAACAGCCAAAAATGGGGTGTCTACAGATTTGTGTCTGCTATATTTATTGAAGTCCTTTTGGAAAGGCATCTTATCAATGATTTTTCCACTAGAAAATCCTTGAACATCATGGAATGAGTGGATATCATGGGAGAGGGATCCATATATGCTTCGTTTGTTTATGTGCGTATGTGTTGAGAATGAGATTGAGACTTGAGAAGAAGCTTTGAACTAGTATATGAATTGTGAGTTAATCTCGTCCACATCTACTCTTATATAGGTATCTGGACGTGGTAGGGGTCGTGGCAGACCTAGTCAAGGTGGTTGGGATATCTCAGCTCAACCGGAGATCCCTCCTCAAGAAGAAAGAGTGGATCAAAATAATGTGGTCGGTGTTATAGAAGTGCTGGCTCGGGAGATAGCCAGGGCTCTTAGGGAGTCAAAGGATATTCTCAGAGCTGAGCAAGCGGCTAGAACTATTGAAATGGAGACTAGAGTTTCATTCCTGAAAAAGAAGTTTTTCCGTTCCAACCCCGCTGAATTTCTTGGGTGCTGAACCATTAAAGGAGGATGAACAGCTTGAGTAAATCACGAAATCTTTTTAAGATTTTGGATGTTCAGGACGGTGAACTTCAGGTGGAGCTTTATAGTAACCAACTGAAGGGGGATGCCGTCCAATGGTGGAAATATGCCAAGTGTCAAGTTGAGCATACTTAGGAGGCGTTTTCTCATGCCTTTCAAGACAAATACATTCCTCCCACTGCGAGGGAGCGTTTGCGGAGAGAGTCTAAGGAACTTGAACAACTAGACTCCACAGTTGAGGAGTTTGAGGCTACCTTTACAAGTTTATCTTGTCTTATACCAAATCTTGTGGCCACAAAAGAACGAAGGTATCTATAGTTTGGGAAGCGGCTGAGGCTAGGAATCTTTATGAAGGTGATGGGAAATATGATCTGGGATTATGACCAGTTAGTGGAGTCTGTAACATATGTTGAGATCATGCTTGAAGATAAGGAAAAGAGGCAGCGGCTTAATAGATAAGGGTTTACCGAGTCTCAAGGGGGTTCTATGGCATCCAAAAGGTCAAAGAGTTCTATATCTTCTCATCTACCGTCGTTACCGCCCACGTCATAGAATCTTATGTCAGGAAAGAGTACAGATAGTACGAGACAAAATGGGATTACTTGTTATCGATGTGGTGAGCAAGGTCATAAGTCCATTACATGTCCACGAAAAGGTAACCAACAATGTCAACCTTTTACTCGTCTTCAGAGTCAGACCTTGGGTGGAAGTCAATCACCCGTTTGCTATCAGTGTGGCCAACCGGGTCATACAAAGAAGTTTTGTCCTCAGATTGTCAGGACAACCGGTGCTTTAGGGTTTTAGGCAGGATAGAACCAGAGGGAAACTCGCCAGCTAGTTCAATCTGGACATGCTTCTAGAGCTGTACATGGGCCTACCTCCGCACAGTCCGTGCAACATGCCTATCATCAGAGGGGTAAGTAGAGTGAACAGAGACCCTAAAAAAGAGTCTATGCTGTTACCACATCTGAATAGTCGACTGGGCCAATGGTGATGCGAGGTACATGTCTTATATATAATACTTATGCCAATGTGTTGATAGATACAGGGGGCATCTCATTCATTCATAGCATCTTCATTGCATCCATGTTAGGGTTAGAGGCTGAACCATTAGAATCTTCTCTCGTGGTAGAATCATCGGTTGGGGGTAAGATGGTATTGAACCATGGGTACCGTAGGTGTGTGATTGAAGTTGCTGACCACCGACTTCCTTTTAGTTTGGTGTTGTTAGGGATGACAAGTTTTGATGTCATCCTCGATATGGACCAGTTCTCCTCTTATCGTGTTGTGATAGATTGTTATCGGGGGAGAAATACCATGTATACTACTGGGGGTGACTATTTTTATTTTATGGGGGATAGAACTGATAGACTTTTAACACCATCATATGACTCTCGGAGTCAATGAAAATTTGCTTCCATTATTGCAACCTTGATGAATGATGGGAACAGTAAAGCACAAGGGGTATTCCTTAAGGTGGTTTGTGAGTATTTAGATGCTTTTCCAGAGGACCTCACTGAGCTACCACCTCATCATGAGGTTCAATTTTCTATAGACCTAGTGTGCTAGGCATGACACCCATTTCTATGTCACCCTATAGATTTGCACTGGCAAAGTTACTTATTTTGAAGGAGCTATTACAAGAGTTGTTAGACAAGGGTGTTATACGCCCTAGTACCTCACCCTGGGGAACACCAACTCTCTTTACGAAGAAGAAGGATGGTTCTTCGGAGCTATGCATTGATTACCATAAGCTGAATATAGTCACGGTTAAGAATAAGTAGCGGTTGCCTAGAATAAATAATCTTTTTGACCAACTCATGGGTTCTTAAAGTTTTTCAAAGATAGATCTTATATTGGGCTATCATCAGTTACGTGTGAAAGAAGAAGATATTTTGAAAATGGCCTTCATACTCGTTATGGCCATTATGAATTTCTTATGATGCTGTTTGGTTTGACCAATGCTCCTGCCACCTTTATGGACTTGATGAATTGGGTTTTTCAAAAATATCTTGACAATTTGTGGTAGTTTTTATGGATGATATTCTTATATATTCACCCTCCAAGAAAGAACATGAGGTGCACCTTTGCATTGTGTTGCAATTACTTAAGGACCACAGATTATATGCTAAGTACGAAAAGTGTGAGTTCTGGCTCTCTGAAGTGAAGTTCTTGGGTCACGTTGTTTCTGAGGATGGGGTAGCCGTAGATTCTTCAAAGATTGAGGTAGTATAGAATTGGGATTGACTAAGGAATGCATTTGAAATCCGTAGTTTCTTGGGTCTTGCCAATAACTATAGATGGTTTGTGAAAGACTTCTCCGCGTCAGCTTCGCTGTTGACTAGGCTAACAAGAAAGGGAGTGAAATTTGTTTGGAATGAATCACCTGAGAAATCCTTCTTAGAGATGAAAACTAGGTTAACCACTACACCGGTCTTAGTCATTCCAGAAAGAGGTTTAGGTTACACTATGTACTGTGATGCCTCTAGAGAAGGTTTGGGATGTGTTTTGATGCAGGAGGGTAAGGTAGTGGCTTATGGTTCACGTCAATTGAAAACCCACGAGAGAAATTATCCAACACATGATTTAGAACTAGCCGTGGTTATTTTTTCCCTAAAATTATGGAGACATTATTTGTGTGGGGAGAAATTTGAGTTGTTCTCGGATCATATAAGCCTTAAATACTTGTTTTCCTAAAAAGGATTTAAATTTATGTCAAAGAAGGTGGATGTAATTTTTGGAAGATTATGATTTTGAATTACATTATCATCCTGGAAAAGCTAATGTTGTGGCCACCACTTTGAGTAGAAACTATATGAGGACCATCGCCAGTCTTTTAATTAGGGAATGGGAAATGTTGGGTAATTTGGGTGAATTTAATTTGCATCTTAGTGAATTTTAATAGCATGTCACTTTGCTTTTTGTCCTTGCACAACCGACGCTTGTTACTCAGGTTATAAAGGCACAACGGGGTGACTTGGAAGTTAAAGCAATCAAGGAGAATATTGCACAAGGGAATGAGGAAAACGGTTTGAGGGTACATTCTAAATCGAATGTTTGGTATCCAGACCGTCTTTTTGTACCAAAATCATGTAGAGACAAAATACTCTAGGAATTTCACCACTCCCGTCTTGCAGTACATCCGGAGGGGTACAAAAATGTAACCATGATCTAAGCCGACAATTTTAGTGGAGGGGTATGAAGCGAGATGTGTCTTCTTATGTCCAAGTGTCTAACTTGTCAGCAAGTCAAGACAAAACATCAATGACCCACAGGGTTATTACAAACCACGCCTATCAAAGAATGGAAGTGGGAACATATTACTATGGATTTTGTTTCGGGCCTTCCTAGAACACAAAAGGGTAACGATGCAGTTTGGGTGTGGTGGATTGATTAACTAAGTCCACTCATTTTCACACTACGTGTATGGGGGACTCAGTTGATTATCTAGCAGAACTTTATGTTAAAGTGATTGTCTTGCTTTATGAGGTTTCGGTAAGTATCATCTCGGATCGAGACCCTCATTTTATTGCACAATTGTGGCTAAGTCTATAAACTATTATGCGCACCCAATTAACTTTTAGCACCGCTTACCACCCACAAACCGATAGGCAGTCCAAGTGCACTATCTAAATCTTAAAAGATATGTTGAGGGCTTCTGTACTAGATTTTTAAGGTTCTTGGGAGAGCACCTACCTTTAGCAGAATTCACTTACAATAATAGCTATCAAGCTAGTATTGGAATGGCTCCTTTTGAAGGTTTGTATGGCTGACCATGTAGGTCATCGATTTGTTGGACCGAGGTGGGAGATTCACCTATGCTTGGGCTGTAATTAGGTCATGAGACCATAGAGAAAATAGCTGTCATTCAGAAATGGTTAGTTACGGCTCAGAGTCGACAGAAGAGAGATGCCGATTGAAGAAGAAGATCCCTTTTTTGATATAGGTGATCACGTATTTTTGAAGATATCACCTAGAAAGGGTTTAATGAGGTTTGGGAAGAGTGGTAAATTATCACCGAGGATCATTGGCCCCTTTGATATTATTGAACGGGTGGGAGAGATAGCTTATCGTCTTGCCTTGCCACCGCAATGATCCAGAGTGCATAATGTGTTTGATGTCTTCATGCTTCGCAAGTATGAACCTAAGCCTTCATATGTCTTGGATTGGGAAAATTCAGAGGTGGACGAGAACGCTTCTTATGAAGAAAGACCAATGAAAATTTTAGACACTCAGAAACAAGTTTTGAGAAGCAAAGTTATTCCTTTAGTGAAAGTATTATGGCACCACCACGGAGTGGAAGAGGCCACTTGGGAACGAAAAGCTGAAGTTCGTGAGAAATACCTGGGTTTATTTATTGACATGTGAACTTGTTGTTTGTAAAATTGTAAATCATTGTCTGAGAGGTTGTAAAGGAAAGTGAATGAAAGAAATCAAAATTTCCATGTTATTGTCTGAAGTTAGCTTTGATTTTGTGTTGATTTGAGAAGTGGTAAGAATTGAGATTTCTATAAAGGAGATATCCATCTTTCTTGGGAATTGTTAGAGCTGTTTTACAGGGACTATGCAAATTTCAGGGACGAAATTCCTTAAGGAGGGTAGGTTGTAGCAACTATTTTTGGGTTACCGCTTGAGTGGTCATTTGGTCACTCGAGCGGAGATTTTTAGCTCCCAGTATCTCGCTGGTATATAGGCGAGACCGCTCGAGCAATGAAAAGTTCACTTGAGTGAAGAATACAAGCTCTCGGTATTTTCATTGTAGGTCTACAAAACTTTAAAGACCTTGCATTTACCGCTCAAGTGGTCCCTTTGTATTTTGGCACTTCACTTGAGCGAAGGAAAGTTCGCTTGAGCGGTCTGGTCAGGATAGCAGAGTTTTATTGCAATCCAAACACTTTTTCAAATCATTTCTTCCACTCCCCTTCTCTCTCTAACAAACTTCTTTCTGAAACCCTAGTTAAGTATTAAATGCCAACCAATTAACCAAAGCATTGTTTAGAAGTTCTTTTAGCCTCAAGGAAGAGGACTTTTACTGGTGGCTTGTTTTTAGGAGAAAATTCGGAAGACTAACCATAAAAATAAAAGAGGAAGAAGCAGTATTAGAAATCAAATTTCATTTTGTAAACAAGATTTTACAATTGTACCTTTGCACTCTTACATCTTCGAAGGGGATTACAGTGGAAAACTAATTTAGAGCTACACCAAGGAATTTGAAGTGCAGTACAGGAAAGTAACGACTGGAAATTAAAGGACTGGAAATGTAAAATATTGGAAAATGTATAGCAAAATAAATTGGTTTCTTAATTTGGGTCTGGGGGCCTCACTAGCAGCCTTCTCCTCTTATTTATAAGCTCTGATGATAACTGTCAAAGTGGCTAATAATTGTCAAAGTAGGTGATAGTTGTCGAAGTGATCTCCATGATCACCGGGTATGGCTTTGAATAGTTTTCTTCCAGTATACCACTCTTATGGTTAGGCTTCACTCCTGAATTTGAATTTAAATTATAAGCAACTGTTTGGCCATGCCACTTTGTGTATCTTGATTGTTTATATGCCTCGTAGATCCATCGCCATTGATACAAGTTGCCACGTGGCTCTTGATGGTTGGAGACCTTCACTGATTCCTCATATTACCCCTTATGGATCACGTGTCAGGCTGTGATTGGTTTGTACAAAATATACCACTAATATTACCCCCCCACACACTAATATAACCAAAAACTGGTGATATTAGTGGATCGATGCATTACTGCCTACATTCTAAGACGTACATGGTAATCAATTATTCTGGAAGTATAACTGTCTTCAAGCAATGTTTTAAAACACTACACTTCCTCTTGTGCTTCAACCTTGTGCAACCGAAGGGATTGATACATCCTTAATGGCCAATCAAACTCTTTCCTTCATTGATCAAGCATACGAAGAGGTTTCAGACAATGATGGCCAACCTCGAAAAAACTCCCATGCATTTATTAGCCATATTTATACACCTCCATTTATACAAGTCATGGAGGCTTTTGTAGAATATGTACCATTAGAACAAAAACTTTCTCAAATGGATCTCGAAGGCTCTTAATCTATTCCAAAAATTTATGTGTGGGATGAAGTTATATCCTCTTCTACTAGAAGCATTAGTTGGAATGCTTGGCCAAAACCGACCCATCCTTAAACAAGAGAGCAAATTCACCACTAACTAGTTGAATTCAACAACCCTACTTCAGTTCCTTCTTCTTCGCACAGCTCTATCGTATATCCCTATGTACCATTTGATTGCCTCCGCTGTCTCAAAGACAATTTTCTTTCGACATGGTATACCTCTACCTTGTCAACCAAATTAGTGCAGAAGACCCCTCATCTAATCGTGGCTCTAGGACTGAGCCCCTTACTCTTGGCCAAGAAGGCAAAACTTTGCTCTTTTGTTTGGCTAGAGTGTGTGAATGAGTCCCAGTTTCTACCTTCCTTGGAGGGGGCCCAACTGCTGCTCCCATTTCGCCTAATCTTAATTGGATTGAGGAGCTCAAGCTTACTCTTTTAGAGGACCGACACTTCTCCCCCTATCAAACCCTAGCTCCCCTTACTTCTTGTCAATAGTATAAGGCCAAACTTTGCTCACTGCCTTCTCCCACTTATCTGTCGAAGTGTTTCGAGACAACACCCCTCAGAAGAACCGTCTATGGGATTGTGACATCGTCTCTCGAAGCCACACCCTTAATCCAGTGGCCCAAGCAGAAATCCATACCTTCTGAGACTAGTTCCATCTGTTGCTTAACTGGGACAAGAACGCCTCGGCCACCTGCGAATCGTTGGAAGAGATCTCTGCCATTCGCATTCAAACCTAATACAAAGTAAAGAATTTTCTTGAAGAGTATGAAGATTTCAATAACCAAGATTCAGATTATGGCGAGGATGCCGTTATGGATGGCATGTATAGGATGGATGAGGTGGATGAAGTGGAAAAGGCCCTAAAACAAACAGAATTTGAAATGAGGGCCCAATAGCTTTTTCACCAAATAAGGGCACACAAATTAGACAAGCCCAATTTACATAGGATAGAGGAAAGGTTAGAAAAGGAACATGTATTTATTGAATTTTGCTAGATAAAATTCCATGACCTTGTAACCCTGTTCATTCCTTACTTTTACGAGATTGAGAATGTAGCCAAATAGGCCCTCCTAATGTAAATATTCATGTTAATAAAATTGGGTTTCTTTCTTCCAATTGCATGGTTTGTATTTGTCAATATGCTTGTCTTTGTCCTCAAACTTGTTCAAAACTTAGCAAATATCAATTTCGAAGTAACCCATCTACTTCGAAACTTGGTCAAGTGTTACGAGGCATAGTTTTCCTCCTCAAAAGGTGATAAAATATTCCTTCGAAGGGCTCTGCTTGGTAGAAAGTCCAAGAATGTGCTTTCATACCTTTCAAATTAAAAACATGGGTTTCTCTTCTACCATTTTCATGGTTTGCATTTGCCAATATGAAGGTCTTTTAATCTTAAAATTTAATATCAAATCAGCAAATACTGGCTTCAAAGTAACCCATTTATTTCGAAGCCAAGCCAAGCACTTCAAAGAACACTTTCTTTCCTCAAAAGGTAATAAAATACTCTTGGTAGAAAGCCTAAGAATGTACCTCCAAGACCTCCAAACTATTAAACAAGTCCTAACTCCATACGGGTTAAGGTATTGGCTTCAACATTCTAGCAAAATACTGGCTTCGAAGCCAACCATTCATTTCGAAGCCAAGTCAAACACTTTGAAGCATTTTTTCTTTCCTTAGAAAGTAACAAGATGTTACTTTGAACAAAATTTTCTTGATAGGCAGTCAAAAATGTGTTTTTAGGTTCTTTAAAATAAAGGCCTTAACCCCACAGGGGTCAGATGAAAAACTCAAATAACTGGGGCCTATTTGACCCGTTAGGTTAAATGGGCAACTTAGACAAGAAAGTATAAAGCCCCAATTTCTCGCGCTCTTACCTATTCACTTGTCCATTCTTTACTCTTACTCCCATTGTTGCTCACTTTAACTCTCACTCTTCTCTCAATCCCTCATCAATGGCTGCTTCTTCTTCTGCTGAAATACCAGTCATTGAACGTTTATGTTCTTCAGTGGCTTTGAGGAGATGCATCAATGATGAGATAGCTAAATATGAAACACCAGAAGGTCGAAGTGCGATTGATGGAAGGAACTTCGTCCCTCGCCACCATGCATAAGGGGAATATGTTCTTGGTCCTATTTTTAAGGAAGCTCCTACTACACTTCCTCCACTGCACCCATGCTTGGAGGACCACTACCACCTCTATGAAAGTGGCTTCAACTTGGGAGGGTGGAGGGCCAATCAACCTCATCGTTGCTCGCCCACATTGAAGACCGAGTGGGAAGAATGGTATGATAGAGTGGTTGGAGCCTGAGAGCAAGACCTAGTGGACCTTTGTATTCTTGATGCCCTTCAACTCTCTAGGTTTTTAATTTTTGAAGACCCTTTTCTTATTCCAACTGCTCTTTGTTTCTGGAACCCTACCTTTAATTTTTTTTCAATTTTGGTGCGGTATGATGGCTCTCATTGTCCTTGATATATGCCATCTTCTAGGGTTTTCACCTATTGGTGACCCCTTTGGCCCTGATTATCCAGACCTTAAAATCTCTTTTCCTATTCCTAATTCGAAACCTTCCTATAGTGATTTCATAAGAACTGAGAACAAGAGGGAAGGTCCTATAACCAACTAAGAATTCTTTTCCTTTATTCTTTACTGGCTTTGTAAATTTCCTTTTTGCAGGTCGTCTTAAAAAATAATGCCCAAATTCATTCCTCTTGCCAAAGCTCTGGCTTTGAAGAAGAGGATAGCCTTGGCCTCTTATGTTTTGGGTCATGTATATAGAGTTTGATCTCAATTCTATGAGCAGCCTCTAGAACCTAATCAAGGAGGCCCTATTTAGGTCATTCAACTCTGGATTTTTACTTATTTCACTTACTTCCACTCTTATAGATTAAGATTTTTGGTACACGTGCTCATTACCTATGGAGAGAAGTATGCTAGAAATATGCCAGAGTCTCTTTGTATCCCTCCAGTTTTGCTTATTATTTTTCTTACTTTTATCACCTACCAACCTCTATTCTTCCCTCCTTCTTCTCCCCCTTCGATGTTACTGTGGGGCTACAATGGTTGAGGGCCTTCTTGGTTGATACTACTTGTTCCAGGCCTGTTCACAAGGAGATGTGGGCCTCTATTATGATTCTAAGGGAGCTTTTCATCAGCACCCTAAATCTCAGGGCTTATAAGTGCATTTCTAAGGCATATTGTCCCTCTTAATTTGCAAGGCAATTTGAGCTTAGTTAGGGGATCCCTGTCCTTCTTTGTGGCCTCTCTAATTTTGACCTTGAAACCAAAAATTTGAAGGTAACCAAAATCCAAGCTAGATGAAGCAATAACCAAGTTCATAAAAGATTTCTCCAACTTCAAATTTGTGCCCTTTACTGGCCATAGTAGGGCCATTAAGAGGTTTAAATACTGGTGGTCAGCCAACATGGGGGTGCAGCTTGCCACCCCTACCCTGGATTTACTAAAGAAGTTAGATCTATCATTTCGAGGTGGGCAGGCCAAAGCCAAGGAGGCTGGCATTATTATTTCCTCCACCCCTACTATATCCTCTTCACTCAGATTCACCAGGATTGCTGTTAAAAAAGGTACATGTTCTTCCATTTCTCTTGCCTTTTTGATCCTTTCCTTTATACTATTCTTCTACTCAATGTTTCTTTTCCTAACATAGGAGCTTCGTAGGAAGCCTCCCCTTAGAGAGCACAATCCCTGGAAATGCTAAAGAGTAAACAAAAAAAAAAAAAAAAAAAAAAAAGGCCCAACCCAAAGAAGAGCACCCCTTGAAAAGTAGGAAGAAACTACTTCTTCTACTACCCATCTTATCATGGACTTTGCTCACGAAGCAACTACCAAGGCAATAGAGAAGGAACAAGCCAATGAGGTCATTGTATTTCACAGATATGAGAAAAAGAGCAACAGAAGATTTTAAGGGAAGAGGCTACTGCTATTGAGGTAGCACAGTAGGAGACTACAAGGAAAAGTAAAGTTGCTGAACATCACACCCTTCGCAGTTCTCCAGCTACTACTATTGCAGTTGTTGGTAATTCTTTTTGTCCTGTTACAATACCTCTTGTTTTGGCATATTCCTTCAGCATTGCCTTCATACCTCTTTTCTTTCAATATGCAACAGCAACTAGCCTACCTATACCTTCTTCACTGCCATCACCTCACCTCTGCTTGCTTCCACACCTCCTAGAGTCCTGGTCACCCATTTACCTTTTGATACCTACTACCACTCCTTCTTCATTGGTAGCTAGTACCTCTAGAGATGGCACTAGTAACATATTAACATTTCCTCCAATACCCTGCTCTAGTCCCCCTTCCTTGGACCTACTGGTGGCTAGGACTATGGACTGCTCAGGCATCTTCCTCTCTTTCTCATGCACTAGTTTCCCCAGCACTGCCTTCCACAAGTAGCTCCTCCATAATCACCTTGTTAGAAGAGGAGATGGACATCTTCAAACCTTAGCTGGCAAGCTTATTTGGTATATCTACATCGGTGCTTCCACCTGGCAGTGAGACTGAGCCAGTGGACTTAGCTGACTCCTTTCTAGAGATAATTAAGGGCACTTCTGCTGCTGAGTCCATCATCTCCCTTCCGCAGATAAACTTAGGCTCAGAGCTGATGAGGACTTTCTCGAGGATTCCATTCAAGGCTTCACAAAAACCAGTATTCAAGAATGGGTTCCTCAAGTGCTGCCAGGTCTTTGAGCAGACCAATGTTGCCTTCAGAGATCACCTATCCCAGGCTGCAACAACCATCAATTTTTATATCAATATCTATCAAATGGCCATGGTTGTAGAGAAAGAACTCTTAAAAGATAAGGAGTTTGTCTCTCATGTCCATTCTGAAGTCTCAATGCTAAAGGAACAAAACTCCTCTGCCACACAGCTTCACGCCCAACTTCTACACAAGAAGAAAAAGTTAGAGAAGGAATTAGCAGTAGTCAGCCTAGTTTTGAAGCAAAATGCAGATAAGCTACATTTTTCACACCAAGGGCTATCAACCTGTAGGCAAGAGATGAACACTGCCATTCAACTATTTCCAGCACTTAGAAGTAGAGAACTTATTGTAAGGGAACAATTGAAACACTATAATGAATTTTGGGCCAAGTTATGGCAGAATGTACTTGACTTGTTATGAAATCAAACATTATTATTTACACAAGTGTCTATTATTTCTTCTTGATATTTCCATGAGATGACTCTATACTCCATGTGTTTCCCATACAGTTGGGTAATAATGCTTCAAATATTTACCATTAATTTTCCTGGGATGCACATACCCATTTAGATTCTTCAAATGGTAAGCTCTTCCAGGAAAGACTCTATGGAGTTGGTATGGTCCCTTCTAATTAGGTGACCATTTGCCAAAACTTGTGGCTTTTAATTCCTATTGGAAGTATTGTTTTCCACACCAAATCCCCTTCATCAAAGCTGATATGTTGAACCCGTTTATTATAGCTTTTGGCCGCCTTTTTCTTTTGCAAATGGATATTATTTAATGCCAAAATTATGGCTTTATCCACATCCTTTAATTCCAAATGCATGCTTTGATGATACTGATCAGTATTTAGATGATCCTAGCATTTGACCCTTAAGGACTTTATATTGATCTTAATAGGCAATACTGCATCGTGCTCATATACCAAGGCATAAGGGGTAACTCTTGTGCTCGATCTTTGGGAAGTCCTATAAGCCCATAATATATCTAACAGTAAGTTGTGCCAATCTCTATGATTGTCTTCCACAACCCTCTGTATTCCCTTCTTCAAGGATTTGTTAGATGACTCTGTTTGGCCATTTGCTTGTGCATAATAGGGGGTGGAATTAACAAGACTAATTCCAAATTCTGTTGCGAAAGCTTTTCATCAAACACAGTCCCATTATCCACAATTATGGTCTGTGGAATACCAAACCTATGAATTAATTCCTTGATGAAGTCATTTACCTCTGTCTGATCTACAGTCTTATAAGGCTTAGCCTCAACCCACTTAGTAAAGTAGTATGTAGCCACTAGAATGAAACAGTGTTGTTTCAAAGAATGTGGGTAAATTTTTCCTACCATATCCATTGCCCATTCTCTAAATGGCCAAGGCTTCACCACTGCATGTAGATCAGTTATTGGAACATGTCTTATCATGTCGTGTTTTTGGCATGCTTGGAAACTTTTTGCATACTATATGCAATCCTTGACGATGGTTGGCCAGTAATAAGAATGCCTTTGAAGCAACGATCTCATCTTAACACTAGGCTAGTGAGCACCACAAATGCCTTCATGCACCTCAGCCATGACAATCAATGCTTCCTTTGGTCCCAAGCACTCTAATAGAAGACCATCTGCCCCTCTTTTATAACAAGCATTCCCATGCACTATGAATTTCATTGACTGTAGTTTAAGTTTCCTGCTGGCCTTTAAAGAAGGGCTAGTCCGATACTGAATGATTGGATGTCTCCAATCCTGCTCTTCCAAGTCATTCTAATTGGTTTCCACTAATATACCTCATTTTGCTAAAGTTGGTATCAGTTTTTGGTATGTTGCTTGGCTCATGTCTATTTGAGCATTATTCCTTCTTCCACAATTCGAAGCTTTTTGGGCTACATCATTGGTCTTGTGATTCATGAATCTTGGGATGTAAGTTACATTTGCCACTTGGAAGTGGGAAAACAAATGTAGAGCAGCAGCATTGTATGGGAAGATGCTTGCACTTTGACATTTAAAGATCTCTTTTACTTGATGAATTACCAGCTGGGAATGTGAATCAATAAGTATCTCAAGTCCCATAATCAAGGCTTAGTACTCAGCTGTATTATTAGAACAAGTAGTCTCATCAATTCTGAAACCATGTGTGGCTTTTGCCCCTTGTGGTGATTTAATCACAACACCAATTCCCACTAGACCATTAGCCTTTGATCCATAAAACCACATCTGCCACGGCTTCAAATCCACTGTGTCAAGTTCCATTATTTCTTGGCTTTCTGTTTGACATGGATGATCGGCTGAGAAGTTGGCCAATACCTGACCTTTTACTGCCTTTTAGGGGACATACTCCAAATGAAATTCTGACAAAGCCAAAATCCATTTGCCCATTTTTCCTCTTAATAAAGGTCTAGATAACATGTACTTAACCAAATCTATGGTTGCAATTACCAAGACAACAGTAGGTAATAGATAATATCTTAATTCTATTACTGCAAAGTACAAGGCTAAACACAGCTTGTCAACAACTGAGTATTTACATTCACAAGAGTTTAAAAACCAACTAAGGTAATAGATTGCTTGCTCCTTGCCCTCTGCATCGTCCTATGCTAGAAAAACTCCCAATGATTCTTCAATTGCAACAATGTATAACTTCAAAGGCCTATCCTTCCTTGGTGGCATTAGCACTAGAGGCTTGGCCAAATAGGATTTTATTCCTTCGAAAGCAACTTGATGCTCTGCTGCCCACATAAATTCTTCTTTTTTTAACCTCAACAGAGACCGAAAAACTTTAGTTTTCCCGGCAATGTTAGAAATAAATCTTCGAAGAAAATTAGCCTAACCAAGGAATTTTTGTAAATCTTTCTTACTTGATGGAGGTTTAGCCTCAATGATGGCTTTGGCTTTGTTCTGATCAATCTATATTCCCTGTTTTTGTACTATATACCCCAGGAAGTTTCCAGCTGATACACCAAAAGCACATTTGAGTGGATTGAGCTTTATCTTGAATTTCCCCATTCCTTTGAAGGTTGCTGTCAAATGGACCAGATGCTCTTCCATAGATTGAGACTTTACCACAACATCATCAATGTAACACTCCAAGTACCCTTCAATGAGATCATAGAAGATGGTGTTCATTACCTTTTGATATGTTGCCCTATCATTAACCCAAATGGCATCTTAACCCATTCAAAGGTCCTAATGTTCCCAAGACATTTGAAAGCTGTCTTGTGAACATCCTCCTCTACTATGCATATCTGGTTGTAACCAAAGTGTCCACCTATCATGGACAAGATCCTGCGTCCAGCTGAACTGTCCACCAGCAGCTTGACTATGGGCATGGGGTACTCTTCCTTTAGAGTTGCCAAATTTAAATTTCTGAAATCAATGTATACCCTAAATTTGCCATTTTTCTTGCCCACAGGCACTATATTGGACAACAATTCAACATACCTGGTTGTTCTGATAAAGCCTGCTTTGAAGAGCCTAGCAATCTCCTTCTTTACCTTCTGAACCACCTCAGGACTCATTCGCCTCGGTTTTTGCTTGTATGGCTTAAAGTTTGGCTTGACTGTAAGCCTATGTTCCACCAGTGACTTGCCCAATCTAGGCAGATCATTAGAAGACCATGAAAAATAATCGATATATTTCTTCAGAAGAGCCAATAATTGGTCCCTGGCTGTGGGATCCAACCAAGCGCTGATGTAAGTAGGTTATTGTACTGAAACTTCTCATAGATTGACCTCTTCCAAAGGATCTTGCATCTGAGTACTTACCAATGCTTCTCTTTCAGCTTCCTCTAGCTTCGAAGCCACTTTTTCATCCTAATCTGTCATAACCTTTCCTGGTTCATCATCTTTACTTTCTTCTTCATAGACAAAATATGTCCATATTGCTTCTTCTTCAGATATTTCTTGGACTTTGGTTTCAATATCCAATGCACGATACTTACTTGGAGCCAAAGGTTTGGCTTCTTGTTGCCCATGTTCGCAGCCAATCATCATGGCTTCCCTGTCTTCTTCCTGAACTTTCTAGACTATTGCCTCAATGTCCAATGTGAAGAACTTCACCAAAGCCAATCGTTTCTCTTCTTGATCCTCTTGCCCACAACCAAACATTGTTGGTATCCTTGATGATGTAGTCATATTCATCATCAACTCTTTCTTGTACCAAATGTTTTAGGTGTGCCAACTCCTCATCATCCGTTACTTCAGTTGTTACATTAGGCTTCCTTAACTTAGTGGAACCACCAATTCGGTATACAACTTTGCTTCTACAAAACCTACACAAGTAATGAAGGGTTGTGGGTCTGTATTTTTTTCCTCTGTCTCTCCATTGCTCAAGGCTATCATCACCTTCTGATGTAAAGAAGAGGGCACACATTTATTGGTGTGAATCCAATCTCTACCAAGCAAGGCATTGCACTTGGCATTGTTGTCTATGACAAAGAAGGCAGTCACATAATCCCTTGTCCCAACACTCAAATTAATGGGTAGTATGCCTTAGGTCATCTGCTTGTCCCTAGCAAAACCAAAAATGGTCGTGCTTTTTGGGATCAATATGGGGTTCCACTTACTTAATTTCCACAAAGATGAATGAAGAAGCAAGTTTACTGCTGCCCCATTATCCACTAATACCCTGTTCCTCTTTATCCCATCGAAGTGTGGTTTAATGTGCAAGGGTTTAACATGTTAAGCCATTGACGATGTGGGATATTAAAAGGGGTATGATAGAATAACAATGCTTACCTCTTCATTTCTTCATCAGTCTCCATAGGCTTGGCTACTTCAGACTCATCCTAGACTATGCTGATCTGCAAGTCCTCATTGGAAACTTCTATAGGCTCACCCTCCTGACCCTCTTGATTTTCTTCTTCAGCTTGAAACTCCTATGGCAACACATAGACCATATTCATTGGCATTAGGAAGAATGAGCCAAACTGCACTACTGGCTGTACCTAATCCCCTTCTGTATTGGTCTGGCCTGATGCCTGGGATGCATCTTCCATGTAGCATTCCAGAACCTCTAAGTTGGTATGCTCCTTAGCAGCAAACTATTGTCGATTTGTCTTGAATATAGACTCTGTGTGTTCAGCTATGATGGCTTCGAACATTTCTTCTTGAACCAATGTCTTTTCCTGGCCAGGCTTAGTTTCTTCGCCTGTCTCCTTGTCATAATCACTTTCCATTAGGGCCTTTTCGAGGCCTGCCAACTTGATCTCTCTTTGGCTTTTAATTTAGCATAGACCTTAGCCAGTTTTTCTCTGTTGGCACTTTTGTGGTTCTTGAGATTAGGCTTCGAACTCTCTCCTTCTCCCATTTGACCTCTTGATTGTGCCTAAGAGGTGCCCTCACCAGCTCCCTTCAAATCCTTCTGATATTGAATGAGCCTTTGTTGGATTTTTTTTCCTCTGAGATTTGGAGATCACAGGAACCATATTTGGTTCATTTTTCTTCGAGTTTTTGAGTAAGACCCAATTATTAGGAGCCACCAAAGGAGGTTTGATCATTCTGTCCTTGCCTACGAACGCCTTCCCTTGGGTTGATATCATTTTATGTTTGTTTTGCATGACAAACCAATCTGGTATTCCTGGCACCCATGAACCCACTGTACCGATTGTTGGGCCTGCTACTTTTGTCTTTGATGGCTAATCATTGGCCTTAGTTCCCTATCTTGAGCCAAGTTTGGTCTTATTTATAGGCTTGCTAACTATCCTATAGTGGTTTGGTGGCCTGGTTTCATACAGAGGTCTCTTACCCCTTGATGGATTCCTGGCATCTAGTGGCCTAACCAAAGACGGCTACTGGTTAAGGCCACTTGGGTATGCCCTTTTTTTGTGGGTACTGATTGGCCTACGATCTTTCTGCACATCTCTGTAGTACTGTTTCCTATCAACTTGAAACCCTTTCAGCCATTTGTAACTCAGCCTGCACCTGGTACACATTCGCTACATGACAGCTGCTTCGAGCGAGTCATCTTCTAAAAGTTCTTCGTTGGAACCATCTTCTTGGCCTACAAAGTTTTACCTAGTTGCTGGTGAACCCTGTTTGTTCTTTTTAAAGGCAATTTGGTTGGCCACATGCATCTGCATGTTCAACTCATCTAATTCCTTCAAGGAGTGGTTCTTCTCCACTTTTTTGACAAGGAAGTCTGGTATGTCAACATTGGCTGCTGCTTCTCTGATCTCTGAAAATGGGTCGATGTCAATCCCCATTGTGATCTTCCATTTGTTTCCAATTCTAGATAGAACCATGTGTAAGGTTTGTGTACCATACAAAGGCTGCCCTAGTTGAAGAGTTTGGAAAAAAAGGTCTCAATTTCATGTAATTATTGTTGGTAAATTCACCATATTGGCCTATAAATCTAGCATTGTGCTCAACAGTTGACTGGTTTCTATTCCTATAGAACATGGCAAAGTCTGGTATCTTGTACCCCATTGGCTATTCATGTAACCTATCTACCCATTCTGGGTAAGGCTTTCTGTAAATAGGGGTCTGGACCCCTCGGGCCATAAGTTCACAAATCTCTCTAACAATGTTAGCAATTTGGTCCCTAGGTACAACATTATGTGCTGGCTGTGCCACTATTGGAGGAACAAACACAGGGTTTGGACGAACTCCTTGTGCTTGAAGCCCTCTTGGTCCATGTCAAGGTACATTTTGGACTGGTTGTCCCTGGGAGATGGGTTGTCCCTAATGTGCTAGTTGATGTAGAGGGTATAGCTGCACTTTTAGGATAGGCATTTGTCTTATAAAAGGTGTTACAAAGGGAAGTACTAGAGTAGGAATAGGTGTTGTTTGTGACACCTGAGTTTTTCGCTCCACTCGAGAGAAGCTATTCTTGCTTGAGCATAGATATTTAGCTCCCAGCAAATGGCAACTTTGCAGGTGGGCCGCTTGAGCGAAGAAATTATTGCTCGAGCGTAGAATGCATGCTCATAGTAGTTTCATTGTAGCTCCACAAAACTTCTAGGACACATTTTTTTCCACTCAAGCGAAGGAAGTTGCGCTTGAGCTCACTCACTTAGTTGTGTCATACGCTCGAGCGTCAAAAGTTGCGCTCGAGTGACCGGTCGGGGACAGCAAATTTTAAAAGTGATTCCAAGTCATTTTCTTTGCACTTTTCCGTTCTCTCTCTCTCTCTAACTTTATCTTTTCTCAAACCCTAGCTCACAAAACCATAGATTTCTCTAATCTTTACTCAAGATCCACCCAAGATCTCCCAAGATTAGTTGAAAGAAAAGCTGGACCGACACTTTCACCGATTGTTTCACTAGATCATCGAAGTACGAGCATGTATTGCCACCTTACCATACCAACTCGAGGTTAAGGTGTCTTTAATTCTTTATATCTTTAATTTTAGCTGACTTATGGGATGTTTTATAACTACTCATGGTGTATCTACACTGATACAGATATATATACTTATATCTATATAGATTTTGAGTAAGTGGCAGTGTGGATAAATAATTGGGTTCATGTGGTAAATGTTTCTTAACTAAGCAAGAAGTCATGCTTAAATTGGATAATGATCACAGTTGATAGGGAGTAATGGCCTCAATTTCATTAAGAAGGAAAAAGTCCCAAGTTTACTGAAACCCTAATTTTCAAACCTTTTTATAAAAAGGGATTTTGGTCAATTGTTTTCAAAAACATGAAACCGAGTGTAACTTTTTTACTTGAGCTGGAAGTATGAGATTTAAATGTTCTCTTTGATGCATACCTTGAGTTGAGAATGATTGTTGGTGTTGGACTCTTGGTTTAAACATTGCGAAGAGGTAGATTCCTTTAATGAGTCATTTCATTTTGGGAAATCATACACTAGTTGTAAATTCATACATCATTTGCATTGCCATCTCTTTTGGTTCTATCTTTGTACAAAGGGTTGGAAGTTGTATGGTGGTAATTAGCCTATGAGTTTGGGAAGTGAGTCAAGCTGGATTTGAGTTGTGTTATGTCATTGGTACCCGTGCGGGGAGTCAAGGTGCCCAATTGCCCTGCCTACACATATCGCCGTATGGAAGGTTGTGATGTTTTGGGTGCCCTTCGCCCTGCCCTTTCTAGAGTCGGCAAACGTGGGATTATTTTCTATATATGACTTTCTTTATCTATGTGTGTTTTGATTTTTGACTCTTACCAGGGGATGTCATGGCTAAGTTACCGCCCTATGAGAACGTTGGAAAATGAGATATGTTCAAAGCATTGCATCTTTTCAATTGCATACTCATACATTGTTTTATATTCTTTTTCCTACATTCCCATGAATTGCATTGCATCAGCATAAGTCTTTCAAATGACTATATAATTTGTTAAATGCATCACCTACTAAGCTTATGCTCACCCCAAAAGCTAACAAATTTTCAAGAACTGAGGATGAGACACCTCTCAAGTGATGATGTCAATTGAGCTAGCCGGTTTTGTTGAGGTTTCTTAAGGTGTGGTGATGATAATTGTATTTAGAAGCTGATTTTTGTGTCTTAGTTTTGTGAAGAACATAGTGATAAAGAAGAGGCCCATGGTGGATTTAATTTTTGAATACTTACTTCTTTTCTTTTGAACTATTTTAATGTTTTAAGTAATGTAAAGGGACAACTATGTAACTTTCTTTTGAGAATAGTTCAAAGGGAAAGAAAGCCATGAGTGTATTGACATATTATTGTATTTGTCTGGATCTTGTATATTGATAACGCTTGGAAGAACCATTTTGTGGAATGGGCCTTTAGGGCGTTAAAATTTGGTATCAGAGCTAACCGAGTTGAATACCTAGAGCTCATGGGAAGCGGCCTTGCCGCGTAGGGCCATTACATTAGAGGGGGAAAATAGTAGATTGTCTTGTGTGTTTTAAAATGATTTCTTTGATTATGTGGGTATGGAGTTAAGCTCTTAGGACATGACTTGTGCCTAATGCAATCATTGAAATCCTTTTACAAAAGCACCTAATCAATGCTTTTTCCACTAGGAAATCTTTGAGTGCCATAGGACTAGTTAGAGTCTTAGGGTAGTAACTCAAGTGTGCTCTATGTGCTTATGGGGGTATGTGGTCTGCCTTAGGTGATATAAGCAATTGCCTAAAGGTGCCTTCAACTTGTGTGTGTAATATAAGAGTTCTCATGTATCGTGTGTGAGCTGTGAGTTAAATTCTTCTCCTTATTTTCATATAGGATGTTAGGACGAGGAAGAGGAGGTCCAGGTAGACCTCGTAAAGATTGCTAGGATCCGTTGGCACAGCAAGATCTCCCTCCCAAAGAAGAATGAGTAGGACAAAATGACGCGGCCGCTCTACCGACCCAAGATGAAACGGGGGCATTAGCTCGAGAAATGGCGAGAGCCCTCCGCGAATCCATGGAATACTCCGAGCCGAGCAAGCAGCGAGGACAATCAAAGGGGAAACCCAGGTCTCTTTCCTGAAGAAGGAATTCTTCCACTCTAACCCCGTGGAGCATAATGGTGAGCCTGATCTTATGAACGTGGATGAATGGTTGGAGCAGATTGTCAAGTCATTTGAGATTCTAGCTTTCAATGATGGGGAGCTTAGTGTGGCCTTGGTGGAGTATCAATTGAAAAGAGTGGCTGGTCAATGGTGGAAGACAGTTAAGCACATGGTGGAGCATACTTGGGAGGCATGCATTCATGGTTTCCAAGAGAAGTTTTTGCCTCTTACGACCAGAGAGAGGTTGAGGAAACAATTTTAAGATTTGCGACAACTAGACATACCAGTGGTGAAATTTGAGGCCACATTTACTAGTTTGGCACATTTTGCACCTAAACTCGTAACTACTAAAGAATGTTGGTGTTTCAAATTTGAGAAGAGGTTAAGGCATAAGATACTAATGAAAGTGATGGGCCATGTGTATCGGGAATATGATAAGTTGGTGGAAGTTGCGGCGCATATGGAGATTATGATGGAGGCCGAGAAAGCAAGGCAGAAGCACAAGAGGCCAAACTATGTTGAGTTTAAGGGCGATTCGAGATCTTCCAAGAAATCGAAGGGTTTTTTTTTTCATCTTCTCAGTCCATACCCCAACCACCCATGTCATCGGTATCTGTTTCTATGAGAAGTTCGGGAAGTACGGACCCCAGCCGTGTCATTTGTTTTAGATATGGCTAATAGGGCCACAAGGCTTCAGACTGCAACCGGAATATTAACCATTAACAACAAACTCGTTCTCAGAGTCTAGCCCAAGGAAGGGGCCAATTGCCTGTGTGCTTACTATTGCGGGTAATCGAGTCACATGAAAAGATCTTACCCACAGCTGATTGGAACGGGCAACACTTCTGGGTCTTGAAATTCTGTGGGTTATCAGTCAGGTCAAGGTCAGAGACAAGGTTACGAGCTAGTTCAGTCAGGGCAGATATCGCGGGCAGTACAAGGGGCCACATCTGCACAATCAACACAACTGGTCAATGTTGTGAAAGGTGATTAGGATGATCAAAGGGTCCAAGGACAAGCATATGTTGCTACTGCTCCTCACCAGTCATTGCGACCATCGATGATGAGTGGTACTTATCTTGTTTATAACACATGGGCCAATGTGTTTCTAGATATCAGGGCATCACATTCATTCATAGGATCAGCATTTGCATATGCATTGGGCCTAGAAATAGAACGATTAGAATCACTGCTTGTGATTGAGTTAGCTGGATGTCAACTTCCCTTTAATCTCGTGTTGATGGAAATGTCAAGTTTCGATGTCATTCTCAGTATGGACCGGTTGTTCCCTTATCGTGCTTTAATAGACTGTTATTGTGGAAGAGTTACGGTGTGTACCGCAAGAGGGGACTATTTTCACTTTTTGGGGGATAGGGCTAATAAGGGTTGTCACCCTTGTATGACTCGCAAAATTGAGCCAAGCTTAGTTTCCTTCTTGAAACTATTGTATATGATGAGAACAATGGGATTCGAGGAATGTTTCCTAAGGTAGTTTGTAAGTATCCCGATGTTTTCCCTAAAGACCTCACTGTATTACCGCCTCATCATGAGGTAGAATTTTCTATAGACCTAGTGCCCAGAACAACGCCCATTTCTATGTCCCCCTATAGATTTGCTCCAGCGGTGTTACTTGTCTTAAAGGAGCAGTTACAAGAATTGTTCGGCAAAGGTTTTATACACCCTAGTACCTTGCCATGGGGAGCACTGGCGCTATTTGTGAAAAAGAAAGATGGTTCATTGCAGCTATGCATTGACTATCGTAAACTCAATAGAGTCACAATCAAGAATAAATACTGTTTACCTCGGATAGATGACCTTTTTGAGCAACTCAAAGGTTCTCAATGTTTCTCGAAGATAGACTTAAGATCGAGCTATCATCAATTACGAGTGAAGGAGGAGGGTATTCCTAAGCTGGCCTTTCATACCCGCTATGGTCACTATGAATTTCTAGTAATGCCATTTGGCTTAACTAATGCTCCTTCAACTTTTATGGACTTGATGAATTGGATTTTTCGAGATTTCCTTGATAAGTTTGTGGTAGTTTTTGTAGATGACATACTTATTCACTCACCCTTTGAAGAGGAACATGAGAAACATCTTCACGTTGTCTTACAACTTTTTAGAAAACACTGGCTTTATGTTAAATATGAGACGTGTGAATTTTGCTCTCAGAGGTGAAGTTTGTGGGTCACGTGGTCTCAAAAGAGGGAGTTACAGTAGACTCATTGAAAATTGAAGCTGTGTAGAGTGGGAACAACCTAGAAATGTATTTGAGATACGTAGCTTTTTGGGCTTGTTGGGTATTATAGGCGTTTTGTGAAGGATTTTTCTTCATTAGCAGTACCATTGACCAAACTAACCAGAAAAGGGATGAAATTCATATGGAATGATGCTTGTGAGAAATCTTTTCTAGAATTAAAGGATAGATTAACCACCACACCTATTCTGATTATTCCTGAGAGAGGAAGAGGTTACACAGTCTATTGTGATGCTTCAAGAGAAGGGCTAGGGTGTGTTTTAATGCAAGAGGGTAAAATTGTAGCTTATGGTTCTAGCCAACTTAAAATTCATGAGAGAAACTACCCTACTCACAGCTGTAGACACCCCATTTTTGACCGTCCTCAAGACTTGGACGTCATCGTTTGAACACTCGATGATCATCTATGTTCGTGTTCGTTTTGAGTTCCCGGAGGTCTCGGCCGCGCGCCTTGCCTCAAGGTCTCTCAACTTGTCTATTTTGTGCTTGGTTGTGGACCAAGGACTTGTGTTTTTGCTCCTTAGGGAAAAGGGTGGCTTGTTGGCCATCCCCTCAACCCATCGGCCAAGGCATGCAGCCATCGTCCTTGTTTTCTTGCCATCAGCCAAAAGTGTTGGCCAATTGGCACTCTTTTTGGTCGGTCGGCCCTTATGTTGCTCGATCGGCCATGTTTTCTGGCCGAACCCTGTTCATCTGCTTTATGCAGATATTTTACGCCAGCTGTCATAGCTGGCATGCACAATTCACCCCTTCCATACACGTGTATGGAGGGATTTGTCCCTTTGCTTTTGGTTCTCTATAAGAGAGAACCATCTCCTCCCTCCTCAAGGGTTTAGAAAATTGATTCTTGAGTAATATATATAGTTTTGTATCTATATTCTCTTGTTTGTTCTTATTTTATGTTCAAAAGTGTAGTATTGTCTTACTATTGTACACAAACACACACTAGAACACCATCCTCTTGGAGCTGAGGTCCCTTGAGGTTGATTTCAGAGTTCTTGGAGTGGTTTAAGCTTGAGAAAGTTACTAGAGTGGTGTTCTTGATGGTGTTCTTCAAGGGCGAGCATTCTTGCTTTTAATACCCCTTTCTTGCTTAAGCTTTTAGACCTTCTTGCTTATTGTTCTAAGCTTAACTCTAAACTACAATAAGTTCTGATTTTTGATGCTTTAGATCTTTGTTTAAGATCACTTTTTGGTTTGGGGTTGTTTCCCCCCTCTTAGGCCTTGTTAGGCCTTGTTTTAGGCCATCCCTTTTGGCCCTTGTTCTTGGCTTTACATGACCTTCCTACCACTGAAATCCAAAGGATTTTCAGTGGTGGGAAGGTGGTTTTGGAGTGCTAAATAGGAGAGGGCCATCCCCTCTCCTTGTTGTCTTTTGTGCTAGTATAAATGGCTTATATTGGTAGCACGTTTGCTTAGCTTGTTTTAGCTCCATTTCAGCAAGTATTAGGTGTTATTTTGCCATGATATACCTCTGTTTCAAGTTGGTTTAATGGCCTCTCACATGCTCCATATACTTGTCTTGCAATCCCCTCATTTACCTTAATATGCATCATGTTGTAACATGTCATTCTGGCATGCTTTTGGCTCAACTCCGTCAAGATTTTAGCCTTGTTGTAACATGTTTAAGCTCTGATTTGAGTTGTTTTGACCATATATGCCATGCTTCGTATAGCTACCATGCAATCTAGCTTGTTAGCTTTGAGTGTCCAAATCACTAGCATGCTTTACTTGGGCCATTTCAATGATTTAGCATCACTTGCTATGTTATTTCAGTCCATATAGTATGCTCATATACTTGCACTTATCACTCCTTTAATGCTTTAAAGAGTTGATGTTTTATGCTTCATGAATAAGCACGCCTCCATGCTTAGGCCTTCGGGATGCCATCTAAGTGGGTTTTTGGGCTCATTTTAACATGCCATAACTTTGTTTTTATTGGTTTATGTCAAGCCATGTTTGGTTTTGATAGGTGTAGTGTAACACCCCTTTTGTAGCCTTGCATGCCTCATGCTTTTGGTGTTGTGTTCTAGCTTGTATTGGCTAGTTTCGAGCATGTTTTTGGTCTTGTCTTGACCTACCTTGGGACTATTTTGAGTGCCCTTGGCCCTTTGGGGCTTGATTCTCATGGCCATGGTTTGGGTCCCTCGGCTAGTTTCAAGTTTTAAGCCTTCTTGCATAATTTGCTTGCTTTATTTGGTTGGTTTGGCACCTTTCCGTGCATGATTTCAGAGCTTATCATGTTTGCCACATGTCCATGTTTGTCCTCTTTTAAGTGTTCTTGAAAGTTGCCCTCCTTGGACCATTTACATGTGCATATTTGCTTTGCATTTTCATGCTTCCAATTCATGACTTTGGCCACTGATTTGGGCATGTTTAAGAGTTGTCCACTTTAGTTTAAGTCTATCTTTGTATGTTGTCGCATGCTTGTCTTGCATGTTGTTGCATGCTTGCTTCATTTTTGCATGTTGTTGCATGCCATGTATCTTCACATGTTTAGGTAGTATGCCTATTGAACATTAGTTGCATTGCATGATCTAGTTGCAAACTTGTTGCATGCTTGAGTTGTTCACATCATGCTTGCATGTTTGCATTACATTATGTGTGCATCCCTTGCCTCTTGATCAAGCATGATAGAGGTTGGGGCCCCTTATGTGTTTTGTGCATTTCATTTGATATTGAATTGCACATTTGGCTCCTTTGGGCATCATGCATTGGAATGCGTGGTTGGTGGCCTGAGGGTCGAGAACTACACATCTTTGAGTCTTAAACATGATAAAGGGTGTAGTTGTGCAGACATTGTCCTGTAAATGTATTGCCATGCTCTGTTTGTCCTCTTGTAGACACTCCATTTTTGACTTCCTTAAGACTTGGGCGCTATTGATGGTTTACTCGGTGATGAAGGTGTGCAGGGCAAAGGTTCAGTTTCTTCGGCAATGAGAGAGAGTCAAATCTCAACTTCGTACCCCTTTTGGACCAAAACAATCTTGATCGAAATATTTTAGACCTTGAAACTCTCTCTTTCAAAATGTTTTGAAAATAAAGTTCCTACGATGTTCCGACGCTCGCATTTCATTAAATGTTGCACTTTTCGGTAAACTGAGCAAGGACAAAGTGGAAATGAATGAAAGAGAGTTGAAATATTTGAAAAATCTTTCAAAACGCCTTGTTTAGGGGTTTGGAGTTGAGGAAAATTGGAGAAGAGGGAAGAAACCAAGTTGAAGAAGAAAATAAGCATGAACCGCTAAGAGAGAAAGTCGAGCGGTCCTCGCTAAATCAGGCTTATCTATCTATACATTTGGATTTAAGCTATGAGGCCACCACCGTTGAAAAGAAGACTTCTGGGGCTTCATTTTACGCTCAAGAATCTCCTAAAGCCAAGTCCGGACGGGGGAGATATAGTTAGTTGAAGTAGGGCATCAATCCGGTTGGACCGAATCTGCGCGGCTTTACCAAAATAGGCATAACTTTTTGTACAATTGGACTTTTAATGCAAGGCTAGCGCCATTGGAAAGCTAACTTCTAAGGCTTCATCATAGAGGATGGCCGACCACCTTGGACCTTTTGAACTGGTCGGCCAACCAGGTTAAGTGGTCGGCTGACTACTTGAACTGGTCGGCCAGCGCTCTGCAGCTTTGTCTCTGTGAGTTGGTTCCAGCTATGCCAGCTGGAGGGCACGGACTGGATCCTCCATACACGTGTATGTAAGATCTTTGGCCTTGTTTCTTGGCTTCTTGGAGAAGCTTTGGTCTCCTTGGTCTATAAAGGAAGCCCTCCATCTCCATTGCAAGGGTTCAGATTTTGGTGAAGGCTTATAGATACATCCCTCTTTGTATCTCTCCCTTTGAGCCCTAAAAAAGTGAGCTCTTGACCCCTTTGCATACCATCTCCTAACCTAACCCCACCACCATCACTCTAAGCATCTTGGAGGCCATTTTCAGAGGCTAAGGGACTGGTTTTTGGGTCCAGAGGTTGATGGTTCTTGCTGTGCCACAAGGGTAACCATTTTCTCCCTTTTTGAGCATCATTTTGATCCTTATTTTAGCCATACTTGAAAGCATATTTTAGCTTTGGTGTAAACTGAAAAAAGTCTTATTCTGAGCTTCTTAACAAGTTTGTTTAAGGTCATTTTTCTGTTAGGGGTCATCTACCCCCTTGCATACTTGTTTTCATCTTGTTTTGAGCCAAGCATTAAGGCCTTTGAAGTGAGCCTTGTTTGGCCTTCTAGCCACTGAAATCCAGTGGATTTTAGTGGCTAGAATCCTATTTTGAGTCCCAAAATCAAAGAGGGGTGACCCTCTCACCCCTTGTCTTGTTTACTAGCATTGTTAGCCTAACAAAGGGGCCCATGTTTACACACTTCTTGAGCATGTTTCAGTCCATTTTTTGTGGGTTTTAGGACCTACATGACCTCTGTATAGAGGTGTTTTTTCCATATTAGGTGTCCCTCTTGCATGTGTAGAATAACCCTCTTTTGGACCTTTCAAAGGAACATATCATCCTTGCATGCATTGACCATGTTTCCATGAGTTTTTGGGCATTATTTGGCATGGCATACTTCTGGCTTTTGCTGATTTGACGACCTCTTGATTGCCTCACATACTTGTAGTGCAAATCCTCTTTGCTAGTTTACATTGCATGCTATGTTGGCCCTTGATTTCAGCACTTTTTGGCCATGCCTTAAACTGATTTTGTGCATGTTTTGGACTACCTTAGCTCTATTTTTGGGTCTCATGGTCGAATGATTCTTGTTTTGCATGCTTGTAGTACAATATCCATGCCTAGCTTTGAGTTTTGAGGCCTATTGCATACATATACTGAGGTGTTTTCATGTTTTGCGGCCATTGCACATCATATTTCAGAGCTTATATGTATGCCATATTCCCATGATTTTCACTCTTTAAGTGCATTTGAGAGTTGTACTTGTGTGCCTCATTTACCGACCATTGCATGAGCTTTATTTGAATGCATTTCGAGCCATCTTTTTAGACCATTTTCCCACTATCTTGGACCTACCTAAGGTTTGTTTGGGGGTGATTTGGTCATTTGTGCATCGCTTTGTATACCTATAGTGTAATCCACTCCACTAGTTTCGGTATCCGGGTCATCTAGCATGCATTATGTGAGGTGTTTGCATGTTTTGGGGCCATTGAGCATGTCATTTCAGAACTGGATCATGTGCCATTCTATGCCTTATTTCGTCCTTTGCCATGCTTTGTTAGAGTTGCATGTTGTGCCTTAGGATCGGTCCTTTGCATTCGTGCATGTTTGCATGTATCTTGTTGCCTCATTTTCATCATATGGCCACTGATTTGAGTGTGACTGAGGTCCACTCATATTGGTTTAAGTCCACCTTGCATTGTGTATACCATTTGGTTCATGTTGTTGCATGTTTGACCATCGCATTGTGTATGCTTTGATTATGCCTTTGTGCATGTCCATCTTCGTATGTGTGCATTGTGTATGCCATATAGCTCATGTGCATTGTGTATGCCATTTTAGTCCATAGCATTGTGTATGCTAGGTTGCATGTGTGCATATCATCCCTCGCATGCTAGCATGATTAGGTTGTATGCCATCTCATTGCATTGTGTTTGGAGTAGGGTTAGTCCAAACACGGGAAACGAGGATGTAGACACCCCGTTTTTGACCGTCCTTGAGACTTGGACGTCACCGTTTGGAACACTCGGTGATTATTCATGTATGTGTTCGTTTAGAGTTCCCGGAGGTTTCGGCTCGCGCGCCCTGCCTCAGGATCTCCGAACTTGACCGTTTAGTGTCTGGTTTCACACCGAACACTTGTGTTTTGCCTTGGAAGGGCTGGAAGGCCTTGTAAGGCATCCCCACGCACCACCGGCAGTGGCTAGAGGCCACCGGCTGGTCTTTTGCTTCCATCGGCACATTTTGTTGCCGGTCGGCATAGTTTGTTGCTGGTCGGCACTTTTTTTTGTCGAAACAACTTTTTTGGGCAGCCGACCACTATTCATCCACTTTATGGAGATATTTTGTGCCAGCTGTGATAGCTGGCACCAACTCTGCCTCCCTCCATACACGTGTATGGAGGGAGGCAGAGTTGGTGCCAGCTATCACAGCTGGCACAAAATATCTCCATAAAGTGGATGAACAGTGGTCGGCTGCCCAAAAATGTCATTATTTATAATATAAGTGCCGACC
>NW_021029367.1:627565-643092 GCF_004153795.1 Camellia sinensis
AGCTTCTTGAGGTATCGCATGCGTGTGAGTGTTGCCATGACAGTATGATTACCATGAGGCTAGCTGCTTATGTGATATAACTGCTTGAATGCCTGTGGATGGAGGTTGAATTACCTAAATTGGAATAATGCGTTAAAACTGTGAGTTTTAAGCCCACTAGATAGTGGCAAAATCATCCTTTCTAAAAGCCCACTTGAGGGTGGCAAAATCCGCATTTTAGCCTACTTGCGAGTAGCAAACCTTTTTTCAAAACAAACATGAAATGTTTTGTTCCAATTTGGGAGATTTGGTCTATACTTGTTTGCTGCGCGCACAACATAGTAATTCTAGGCTAATAACCGGTTTAAGAACACATAAACGTTTTCAAAAATTGGATATCACGGTTAGTAGAGGCCGGTCTTCGGACCGGGCGAGAGGGGGTGCTCATAGCTGACCTTCCCCGATCGTACCCAAGTTCCCGAGCCGAGGCAACTTTGGTGATGACGGACACGTGGCCTTCGGCACCGAGTCAGGGTTTCCTAAATTTCCCCATTTTAAAATATTTAGGTGGCGACTCTGTATCTGGCAAAGCAGTCCATGTTTGGCACTACTTTTCAAAAATCTGTTTCTCAAAACGATTTGCCGGATTTGGACTCTTTGGTTCAGATTAAGAACCGCGACAACAAAAAAATCGAGTCCGAACTGTAGCCGCGAGGTCCCCCTCCGCGGGCGCGTCTACAGAGGGGCGTTTCGTACTCAAAGTGACGAAGCGTGTCTCAATTTCCGGTCGGCGACCCTCTTGACTAACACATGATGGAGTTTAGGCATTTATGTGTTCATATGTGCATTCATTCCATATCAAGTCGTGCAATTTGACTCCTCGGCCATCATGCATCGAGATGCGTGATTGGTGGCCCGAGGGTCGAGAACTACACTCCCTTGAGCTTGTACAATGATGGGAGAGTGGTCGTGCACACATTTGTTGAAAATACCTTGCTATGCCACTCTCTTGCTTTGTGTTGCAGGAAACCAGGAACAGGAGGCAGAAACTGGTCGGCTGACCAGCTTTTCTGGCAGGCCGACCACCTCTTTTGGTCTTCACCACAAAAGGTGGTCGGTAGGTGGTCTCCGAGGCCAAGGGCTGGTCAACAGCCTTACCACAGCTTCCCAGGGTGGAGTTTCAGCCTTCTGGAGCCTTGTGTAGTGTTCTGAGGTCAACTGCAAACAAAGGCAAGTTGGAGGATCGCGATGGATTTCCCGACAAAGTGATTCAAGCATGCATGCATTCATTGCCATCCAGGGCGGAGCTGAGGCAGTCCATTTCATGTAGCTTGCATGATAGTTTTATTGCTTACTTAGTAAATTTTGTGAAGTAGTCAGCGTTATGTAATAATTAGCTGTAGTTAGTTATTCATTTCGTAGTGTATTATTTATTCGGACCCTCTAAGGAGGGCAATGTTGTAATAAGTGTACGTGTGTGTAATGTATGTCTTCTAACCCCACGTCTTTCTCCCTTTTATTTACCTGCTTATGATGGTTAGTTTAGGGCATGTTTCAATTAGCATACTTATGCTCGCATGTTTGCATCCACTCATCTATCTTGCATGCACCGGGCTCGGCGCATCATACTAACTGCATTGTATTTTAATTCCAAGTTGAATACATGTTATCTGTTGCACTTCATATGCCATGTTTAGAATAGCCGAGCCTATCTTAGTTGCATTTTTCATGTGTTGCATTAGCCATCTTAACATGAACTAGGATCATGCATTGATTACTAACTAGTTTCTGTTTCGGCTCAGAGTACTCGGTAAGTGTTTATGCTTTAGCAGCCTTGCATGCGTGTGAGTGACTGCCATGATAGCATGCTTGCCATAAGGTTATGTGCTTATGTGATATAACTGCCTGAATGCCTATGGGTGAAGGTTGGATTATTTGAATTGGAACAATTCATTGATTGTGAGTTTTAAGCCCGCTTGAGAGTGGCAAATCACCATATTTTCTAAGTCTGCTTGAGGGTGGCAAAATCTGTATTTTAGCCTACTTGCGAGTAGCAAACCGCTTTCAAAAACAAACATGAGATGTTTTGTTCCAACTTAGGTGATCCAGTCTATACTTGTATGTTGTGTGCATCACATAGTAATTCTAGGCTAATAAACCGGAATAAGAGCACATAATGTTTTCAAAACTCGATATCATGGTTAGTAAAGGCCGATCTTTGATCGGGCGAGTGGGGGTGCTCACGAAGTGACCTTCCCCAATCGTACCCAAGTTCCCGAGCTGAGGCAACTTTGGTGATGATGGACATGTGGCCTTAGGCACGAGCCAAGGTTTCCTAAATTCCCTCAAAATAAAATATTTAGGTGGCGACTCTGTATCTGGCAAAGCAGTCCATTTTTGGCACTTCTTTCTAAAAATTAGTTTTTCAAAACGATTTTCCGGATTTGGACTCTTTGATGATTCATCGATCTTGCATTGCACTCCGTGAGATTAGATACAGGACCGTGGCATTTGAGTCCGAACTGTAGTGAGCCCAAACAAACAAAATGGGATTCCCTCCCGGGACGTTCGGGGACGTCTACACCTCTGCTACAGCAACAGGAGCTTTTCACAGGAAGAAATAGTCGATCGACTATATTCAGTGCCGATCATCTTACAATGTCTGGCCGAGAGCCTTATTTTTGGTCGATGACCTTCCTATCTTGGCCGATGGCCCTATCTTTTGGTCGATGGCCTCTCAGCATGACCATGAAGTGCTTCTGGAGCATCACAGAGACTTGTGCAGTCTTCAGGGGTGCAACACAGTGCAAATAGAGGCAACATGAAACATGGCGATGAATTTCCGAGCGAAACCGTCCGAGCATGCATTCGTCTCTCTTCCCGAGGCTGTTTTACTATTTTCATAGCTTAATTAATTTGTTTAATTAGTTAAGGGTTGTGTAATAATTAATTAGCTTGTAAGTTAGTTAATTAGTTGATTTGTATTATTCTTTCGATCCCCCCGTCGAGAGGGCACAATTTTGTAATAAGCATGCATGTGTGTGATGCATGTCTTCCAACCTTCATTTATTTCTCCCTTTTACTTAACCGCTTACGATGGTTAGTTTTAGGGCATATTTCAATTAGCATCCTTATGCTATGCATGTTTGCACCATTCATCTGTATTGCATGCACCGGGCTCGGCGCATTATACTAACTGCATTGTATTTCAATTCCTAGTTGAATACATGTATCAATTGTCACATTTCACATGTCATTCTTAAGATAACCTAGCCTATTCTAGTTGCACTTTGCATGCGATGCATTAACCATCTTAACATGAACTAGGGTCATGCATTGATTTCTATCTAGCTCTCTATTTTGGCTCGGAGTACACTATGAGTGTTTATGCTTTAGCATACTGCATGTGTGTTAATGTTGCCATGTTAGCATGCTTGCTATGAGGCTAATCGCTTATATGATATAATTGCCTGAATGCCTGTGGGTGAAGGTTGGATTACTTGAATTGGAACAATTCATCAAATCCGCATTTTAGCCTACTTGCGAGTAGCAAACTTCAAATCATTTTCAAACAAATGGATATGCGATGCTTTGTTCCAAATTAGGTGATCTAGTCTATACTTGTGTGTTGTGCACATCACATAGTAAATTCTAGCTAACAACCAGAATCAGAACGCATGTGTTTTCAAAAACAAGATATCATGCTTAGTACAGGCCGATCTTTGATCGGGTGAGCAGGGCTGCTCATAGATGACCTTCCCCAATCGTACCCAAGTTCCCGAGCCGAGGTAACTTTGGTGATGATGGACACGTGGCCTTAGGCATGAGTCGGGGTTTCCTAAATTCCCCCCAAAATAAAATATTTAGCTGATGACTTTGTATCTGGCAAAACAGACCATGTTTGGCACTTCTTTCTTAAAAATTAGTTTTCCAAAACGATTTGCCGGATTTGGACTCTTTGGTGATTTATCAATCTCACATCACAAATTGTGAGATCAGATTAAGAACCATGACATTTGAGTCCGAACTGTGGCATGAAGCCCAAGGGCGCGTCTACAACAGTCTTGAATTGGCTGCGGTCATTTTTGCTTTAAAGACTTGGTGACATTACCTATACGGAAACAAAATTGATGTCTTTTCTGATCATAAGAGCCTCAAATACTTGTTTTCTCAAAAAGACTTGAATTTATGTCAGAGAAGATGGATGGAATCGGTAGAGGACTACAACTTCAAATCACACTACCACCTGGGAAAGGCAAATGTTGTCACAGATGCTTTAAGTAGAAAATCTATAAGCACGGTTTCCAGTCTTGTCATGAGAGAGTGGAAGATGTTGGGGGACTTAAATTAGTTCGAGGTAAAAATTGGTGAATCACCTAATCAAGCTACATTGTTTTTCGATTTTAGTTTAACCATTATTAATCACTCAAGTTCTGGAAGCACAACGAAATGATCCAAAAGTGGAGGTTGTGAGAGAGAATATATCACAAGGAAAGGAGGAGAAGGGGTTGAGGGTGCATTCTGACTCAAGCATTCAATATGTAAACTGCCTCTTTGTTCCACAATCTTGTCAAGATGATGTATTACGAGAATTTCACCACTCTCGTTTGGCCGTTCATCCCGGAGGTATGAAAATTTATCATGACATGCCTCGTCAATTTTGGTGGAATGGTATGAAGAAGGATGTAGCTATATTTGTGTCTAAATGCTTAATGTGTCAACAAGTCAAAGCGGAGCATCAAAAGCCAGCCGGGTTGTTACAACCCTTACCTATAGCAGAATGGAAGTGGGAGCACAACACCATGGATTTTGTTTCCAACCTCCCTAGAACTCAAAGGGGTAACGATGCTATTTGGGTCATAGTGGATCGGCTAACCAAATCGGCACATTGCCTTGCGATGTGTATGAATGACTCCGTTGAATATCTAGCAAAGTTGTATAATAAGGATATTGTTCAGCTCCATGGGGTTCCTATAAGTATAGTTTCGGATAGAGATCCTCGTTTCACCGCAAGATTATGGCAAAGTTTACAAACCGTCATGGGAACTCAATTAAACTTTAGTACTGCTTATCATCCACAAACCGATGGCCAATCTAAGCGTACGATCCAAATTTTAGAAGACATGTTAAGGGCCTGCGTACTAGATTTCAAGGGGATGTTGGAGAAATATCTGTCGTTTGCCAAGTTTGCCTATAATAATAGCTTTCAAGCTAGCATTGGGTGGCACCTTTTGAGACATTATATAGACATCCATGTAGGTCTCCTGTGTGTTGGATTGAAGTGGGAGATTTACCCATACTTCGCCGGGACTGTGTTCGTGAAACTACGGAAAAGGTAGCTATTATTCGAAAGAGGCTAATCACTGTGCAAATTCAGCAAAGAGTTACGCGGATCAAAGAAGATGACCCTTAATTTTTGAAGTGGTCAACCATGTATTTTTGAAAATATCACCTATGAGGGGTTTCATGTGATTTGGCCGAAGTGGGAAAATATTGCCTAGATGTATTGGCCCCTTTGACATCATCGAAAGGGTGGAAGAAGTCGCTTACCATCTCGCCCTTTCTCCACAATTGTTCGGAATTCATGACGTGTTCCATGTCTCCATGCTTCACAAATATGAGCCTGACCCCTCAAATGTTTTGGATTAGGCCGACATAGAGGTAGATGAGAATGTTACTTATGAAGAAAAACCCGTAAAAAATTTAGAATCCTGAGAGCAGGTGCTGAAAGGCAAAACTATCCCCTTAGTTAAGGTACTTTGGCATCACCATGGAATGGAACAAGCTGCTTGGGAAAGAGAAGTAGAAGTTCGAGAAAAATATCCTAAACTGTTTAGAGACAAGTAATCTTATCAATTTTTGTGATGTTAACGTTTGTATTATGGCTAATTAAATGGGAATGAGTCTTTGGAGAATGTATTATATTGAAATTGTGTAAAGCTTATGAGTTTTAATCATTGAAAAGCCAAATTTTTGTATTATATTGATACTATGATGATTTGGGGACATTATAAGATTGGTATTTGTCTTCTTGGGAATTGCTTTTGGCAGGGATTACCGAAATTTCAGGGACGAAATTCTTTAAGGAAGGTAAGCTGTGACACCTGAGTTTTTCTCTCCGCTCAAGCGAAGCTTTTCTCACTCTAGCATAGATTTTTAGCTCCCAGTAAATGGCAACTTTGCAGGTGAGCCACTCGAGCAAAGAAGTTGTCACTCGAGCTTAGAATGCATGCTCCCAATAGTTTCACTGTAGCTGTGCAAAACTTCTGGGACACGTTCTTTTCTGCCTGAGCGAAGGAAGTTGTGTTCGAGCTCACTCACTTAGCTGTGTCTTACGCTCAAGCGTCAGAAGTTGCGCTTGAGCAACCTATCGGGGACAACAGATTTTAAAAGTGATTCCAAGTCATTTTCTTTGCACTTTTCCATTCTCTCTCTCTCTCTCTCTCTAACTCTACCTGTTCTCAAACCCTAGCTCACAAAACCATAGATTTCTCCAATCTTGACTCAAGATCCACCCAAGATCTCCCAAGATTAGTTGAAAGAAAAGCTAGATTGACAATTTCACCAGTTGTTTCGCTAGATCATTGAAGTACGAGCGTGTGTTGCCACCATAGCATACCAACTCAAGGTAGGGGTGTCTTTAACTCTTTATATATTCAATTTGAGCTAACTTATGTCATGTTTTATAACTGCTCATGGTGTATATGCATTTATATAGATATATGTATGTTTCTTGACTAAGAAAGAAGTTGTGCTTAATATGGATGATGATCACTGTTGATGGGGAGTAATGGCCTCAATTTCATCAAGAAGGGAAAAATCCCAATTTTTCTAAAACCCTAATTTTCAAACGTTTTTATAAAAAAGGATTTTGCTCAATTGTTTTCAAAAACATGAAATTGAGTGTAATTATTTGATTTGACTTGGAGGTATGAGATTTAAATGTTCTCTTTGATGCATACCTTGAGTTGAGAATGGTTGTTGATGTTGGACTCTTGGTATAGACATTGTGAAGAGGTGGATTCCTTTAAGGAGTGGTTTCATTTTGGGAAATCATACACTAATTGCAAATTCATACATCAGTTGCATTGTCATCTCTTTTGATTCTATCTTTGTACAAATGGTTGGACGTTGTATGGTGGTAATTAGCCTATGAGTCAGAGTAGTGAGTCTGTTGGATTTGAGTTGTGTTACGTCATTGGTACCCCTGTGGGGAATTAAGGTGCCTAATTGCCTTGTCTGCGCATATCGCCGGACGAATGTAGGAAAAACATTTTGGGTGTCCACGAGTCCGCCGTTTCTGGAGCCGGCAAATGTGAAAAAAACGGATGGTTTTGGGTGTGCACATCCCTGCCGTTTATGGAGCCGGCAAATGTGGAAGGTTGTGATGTTGTGGGTGCCCATCGCCTCGCCGTTTCTGGAGTCGGCAAATGTGAGATTATTTTCTATATATGACTATCTTTATCTATGTGTGTTTTGATTTTTGACTCTCACAAGGGGATGTCATGGCTAAGTTACCGCCCTATGAGAACGTTGGAAAAATGAGATATGTTCAAAGCATTGCATCTTTTCAATTGCATACTCATGCATTGTTTTACATTCTTTTTCCTACATTCCCATGAATTGCATTGCATGAGCACAAGTCTTTCAAATGATTATATAATTTGTTAAATGCATCACCTACTGAGCTTATCCTCACCCCAAAAACTAACAAATTTTCAAGAACTGAGGACGAGACACCTCTCAAGTGATTATGTCAATTGAGCTAGCCGATTTTGTTGAGGTTTGTTAACACACGGTGATGATAATTGTATTTAGAAGCTGATTTTTGTGTCTTAGTTTTGTAAAGAACATTGTGATAAGGAAGAAGCCCCTGGTGGATTTAATTTTTGACTACTTTCTTTTGAACTATTTTAATGTTTTGAGGAATGTAATGGGATAACTATGTAACTTTCTTTTGATAATAGTTCAAAGGGAAAGAAAGCCATATTATTGTATTTGTCTAGATCTTGTATATTGATAATGCTTGGAAGAACCATTTTGTGGAATGGATCTTTGGGGCGTTACATTTTTTCTCTTCCAACTACATGAATTCCTTCCAACCCCTCGGGTGTGACTTCGAACACAGGATTAGTGAACACTTGTGTGCCAGGCATGGGTTCAAACATAGGATTGGAAAATACTCTCACGCCATTTACTTGCGTCAGCCCAGATCCACCAATGTGTATGGTTTCGCTGGTAGGCAAAGGTGCACTTTGACTTATCAGTGGTCTAGGAGGAGCTTCATATCATGATTGAGGCATAGGTGATGGTCTCTTATGATTTTGGTTATTAGTTTGGCCACTAGTTTGCCCATTATTTTGTCCATTACTTTGCATAGGCAGTTTATCTCGAACCAATCTTTGTTGAAGAAAATTTATGTTCTCTTCAGCCTACCTTATGACAAGTGGTTGATAAGAGTTCATTCAATCGAAAAAGGATATTGCCCATCTTTCCATTGTATACATTAACTGATGTCCCATAACATCGACCAATCCTCTCCATGGATTCATTGGTTGGGTAGAGGGAACAATTAATGGTCCAATTTCATAGCCCTGTCCAATATTTTGGACGTATGTTGCATATCCTAAAGTGCTGGTCCCTTCAACCACTTGTGTAGAATCACTTGAGGCAAGCACATCCATAGGATGTGATACTACATTATCCTCTGGGTTTTGTATGTCTAAATCTTGTCTACACCCACTTCGAGGCATTCATTTTCTCCTTGCCTCTTGTGTTTAGCCATTATAAAGGGTTCCACCAGGTGTGCCAAAAATATATGTTGACTTTTTTGGCTTTCGAAGGTTAGAAATGTAATTTGAGCATGCCAACAAGGATCAATAAGTCCTTACAGAAGTATTAAATGCCAACCAATTAATCAGATAATTGTTTTGAAGTTCTTTTAGCCTCAATGAAGAGGATTTTTATTGGTGGCTTGTGTTTAGAAGAAAATTCAAAAGACTAATCATAAAAATAAAAGAAAGACAGAGAAACAATGTCAGAAATCAAATTTTATTAAGTAAATAAGAGTTTACAATTATACCTTCACACTCTCACAACTTCGAAGGGGATTACAGTGACAGACTAATTTAGAACTACTCCTAGGAATTTGAAGTGCAATACAGGAAAGTAAAAGACTGGAAATTAAAGGATTGGAAATGTAAAAGACTGGAAAATGTAAAGTAAAATAAACTGGATTCTGAATTTGGATCTGGGGGCCTCACTATCAGCCTTCTCCTCTTATTTATAGGCTCTAATGATAACCGTCGAAGTAGGTGATAACTGTCGAAGTGATCTCCATGATCACTGGGTATGACTTTGAACAATTTGCTTCTATTATACCACTCTTACGGTTGGGCTTCCCTCCTGAATTTGAATTTAAATTATAATCAACTATTTGGCCATGTCACCTTGTGTATCTTGATTGTGCTCATGCCTCGTAGATCCATCACCATTGATACAAGTTGCCACGTGTCTGTTGATGACTGGAGACCCTCACTGATTTCCCATATTGCGCCTTATGAACTATGTGTCAAGTTGTGATTGATTTGTACAAAATATATGGCCAACAAGTACGTGCCCTCTCTAATCTTTACTTCCCTCTGTCCCTCCCTGTTTGGGCTTAATGATTTGGACAAGACACAAGGTTTGGGTCCGCTCCATTTATCTTTTGCTCCTTGACATGTGATTGGGATTCTGTTGAAGCTACGATTGCAGAAGAGGAAGCATATAGCGTATTGTGCCTGCAGCAACCAGCCCACGTAATGCACTCTGAATTCACCGTCAATTACGTTGCTTTTTTATGGACACTTCTTTATTCTATGTGGAGGAGCCGTACTAAGAATTTTGAGAACCTTCAAATTATCAGATTTAATTATTTATTTTGTAGATCTTTTATTATAAATTATTAATAGAAAAAATTAAATTAAATTGATAATTATAATTTTATAATTTTATTGTATTTGTTTTTGACAAAAAGAATTATCTGTTTTTAAAAATATACTTGTCGTTTATTTTTTTTGAACAAACGTGATAAAATAAAAAAATCCAAGTTTTTTCTTTTATGAATAATATATGCAAAAGCTCTACAAAATAAATATTTTAAATCAGCGAAGTGAGATCTGTGAAAAATTACGCATATATGTAGAAATCACTCTATATTTAAAAACTTATGAGACATACTATATTACATGTGAAACCACATGAGAAGTAAAAATTTAGTAAAATAAATCGATGATATATAACAGCCTTCTTTTATTTTTTCAAAAACTCCAGATGCAAATTTTATTTATTTATTGATTTATTTATTTATTTTTTGCTATACAATAAGATTTGGAAGTATAAAAATAAATACAATTTTAGATAAAAATAAATATAAAAAAATATAAACATTTATTATAATTAATATAAAAAGGCCTTATTTTAAAATTTTGCCGTAGACCACCATTTGAGCCGCCACTAAGCATTACGTTATATATATTTCACTATCATGCATATATGTATTGTGTTTATAGAAAAAAATAAAAAATAAAAATAAAATAACATCACTATTTTTTGGTTATATAACATGGTCAAACCTAACTCAACAAAATTGAAAAACCCAAATCCAAAGTTAAAACCTTTTTTTTTTATCAGCAAAAAATTTTTTATTGATGAAAAACATACAAAGTATGAAGGATACATCAATAAAGAGGAAGGTGCAAAAAGCATCACAATGGAACCTCATGATCCCAACGAGGTTGGCACCAGGAAGCCCACGAAATCATCTGCTAGCACTACCTCAAGCTTGAAGTTGGAGAGTAACCAACAAAATGAGCAATACAGAGAAAACCAATCCACACAGATCATTAAACTTGGGATGAGATTCCTTAAGAGACCAATAACAGACAGCATAACAGTGTCAAAGCCGCACTGTAGGCAGACCACCCAAGACCAAAATTAGCAGCAGACCCCAGCAGATATCACCTATTGCAAAATCTGATTTGATGTAGATTAAACATAATATCATTTACTGAAAAGGGCAACCCCGAGCATGAAGCTTTGAGCCATATTGCAGTTCTCACTATGATCAATTCACAGAGTTCTTCGAATATGGGATGGGCATTGTTGAAAATACGATCATTCCTTAACTTCCATACTGACCAGAGCACCGCAAACGGAATGATTCTCCAGATCTTCTTTTCTAATTTTTTGAACTTTGATCCTGACCACCAAAGAAGCAATTCATCCACTGATTTTGGTATCGCCCATTGAATACCCCACCATCTCATAATTTTAGACCATACTGACCAAACAAACGGACAATGTAGGAGTACATGGTTGTCTGTTTCCTCCTCCTCATTACAGAACACACACTGTAACCTAGAATAATTTTCCAGAATCCCCATCCTTTGAAGGTAGTTTGAAGTCTTAATCCTTCTTTTCCAAGCAAGCCAGCCAAAGAATTGGACTTTTGGGGGCGCCACATTCTTCCAGATGAGCTCTGTTATCCTGAAAGTAGATCCGAAGGAGGATTCGCACCAATGGTATGCTGATGAGACAGAAAACATTCCTGAAGGGTCTGCCATCCATTTCAGTTTATCCGAGACATTCACCCTTAACTCAGCTGCATTAAGCATCATCCCCTTCAATCTATCTAATTCCTCCATTTCCCATACAAATAAGCTCCTTCTAAACAATGCATACCAATCATGTTGACCAACTCTAGCTCGCACTGAAGACACAGATTCAGATTTGTTCAGAGCCAATAAAAATAGTCTAGGGAACAAAACCTTCAAAGAGGCTGAACCAGCCCAATTATCTAGCCAAAACTTTGCCCTCAAACCATCCCCAAGTTCAATTGTAGTATTCGAATTAAAAAAGCCCAGCACTTCAGGTTTAGAAACTACAATCCCCACAATGTCTTCCCATATTTTAGACATCATTCCACCTCTTACAAGTGCAGGTGACCACTCTTCAGTAGATCCATAGTACTTTTTGCAAATCACATCCTTCCACAGGGATTTCTCTTCTACCCCAAACCTCCACCACCATTTTAATAGTAGACATACATTCATCAGATCAGCTCTTTTCACTCCCAGCCCTCCTTGACTTTTACTAAGGGTAACCTCTCCCCATTTAACCAAATGGATTTTCCTTCTAAGGTTCGATCCTCCCCAAAGAAAAGTTGATTGGATTTTAGCAATCTCCTTTGCTACTCCTGTAGGCATCTTAAATAGAGAGAGATAATATATCGGCAAACTAGACAACACAGCTTTGATAAGTGTTAATCTACCTGCAAAAGAGAGGTACCTTCTTTTCCATGAGGCGAGCTTTAATTTAAACTTTTCAATCATAGGCTGCCAAGTCAACTTTCTACTAGGGCTAGCTCCCAAAGGCATTCCCAAGTACTTCAGAGGTAGATTTTGATAAATGCAGTGTAATTTAGAGGCAAACTCATGACATAGAGTTGACGATATACCCACCCCACATACCACACTTTTATGGTAATTGATTTGCAAGCCCGACATAATTTCAAAGCATCTCAATATTCTCTTAATATTTAAAATCTCCTCCCATTCAGCTTCACAGAACAATATAGTATCATCAGCAAATTGTAAATGCGTGATCCTAAGGTCAGAACCCACCACCGCACCCTTGATCAAACCCAGCTGCTTTGCTCTTTCCAACAATATATTAAGCCCTTCCGCCACAATATTAAATAGAAAAGGTGATAACGGGTCCCCTTGTCTCAGCCCTCTCTGAGGTTTAAATTCAGAAGTTGGAGAACCATTCACCAAAATAGAAATGCAAGCTGAAGTTACACATTCTTTTATCCAACTCACCCATTTAGCCCCAAACCCAAAGTTTGATAGCATTGAGAATAAAAATCCCCAATTTACTGAATCATATGCTTTTTCAAAATCAAGCTTCAGTATTACCCCCTTCCTTTTGTCCTTCTTCCACCCATCAACAATCTCATTTGCAATCAATATCCCATCCAGGATATTTCTTCCCCCAATGAAGGCAGACTGTGTAACACTAATTATTCTAGGCATTACTGTCTTCATCCTATTGGAAAGTACTTTTGCAAGAATCTTATACAAGGACCCAATCAGGCTGATGGGCCTATACTCTGCAAGGCTAGAGGGATTATCATTTTTTGGAATCAAAGCTATAAAAGAGCTGTTAATACCGCGAACCAACTTCCCATTCTGGTGAAATTCAGACATAAATTGGAGTACATCACCCTTAATAATATTCCAACATTTTTGGAACATGTTAAAATTAAATCCATCTGGGCCAGGCGCCTTATTGCCCCCACAATTCCTAATTGCTGCCTTCACTTCAGATTCTGAAAAGACTGATTCCAAAAATTCAGAGCTTTGATCTTCTCCAATGGTGTTAAAAGGACCTAGCAGCCCTGGTCTGTTAGACCAAGAATCTGAGAAGTGGTTAATAAAGTAATTTTTCACTTCAGCCCTAACATCTTGAGGATTCTCCACCGCAGAATCATTAATCACAATAGAACATAAGGCATTCCTATTCTTCCTACTACAAGCCATAATGTGGAAAAATTTTGTATTTCTATCACCTTTAATTGCCCAATTCAGCCTTGATTTCTGCATCCACACCCACTCTACCATTTTACTTAGTTGCCATGCTTCCCCTTTAGCCTCCCTTCTTCTAGCAGCCTGAGATGGTGATAATGACCCTTCTTCAGCCATTAAGTCCAGATTATGTAATTCCTCTTCAACTTGTTTTAGCTTGAAACCAACATGACCAAAGACCTCATTATTCCACTGCTTTAATGTGGCTTTTAAAGCTTTCAATTTATACAAGCACTTGAATCCCGCCCAACCATCTACCGGTGTTTCTGCCCAACATTTTTGCACTACCTTCATAAAGCCTGGATGAAGAAGCCATGTATTAATGAATTTGAAGGGTCTAGGACCCCAATCCCTCTCATCCTCCATCAGTAAGATAGGGCTATGATCTGAAAACCTTCTAGGAAGACCCCACAATTTGAAGTTAAAATTACACACCCAATCTGGGCCTGGCGGAAGCCAATACAGTAAATAAATAGTGTCCATTGAGCTGTGACAGTCTGTATGCGAAAAGGCTTTTCATATATTCACACATAAACAATACAGAACAGTATGTACAATATTCACATCCATTCAACTAGGGACTCAACCCTACAGAACAGTACAGAAAACATTCCGTCTGTACAAAACAGTTAAGATAGGGCTATGATCTGAAAACCTTCTAGGAAGACCCCACAATTTGAAATTAAAATTACACACCCAGTCTGTGTTAAGGAGAAATCTGTCTAATCTACTCCATCTTTCCCCATCCTGAGAATTACTCCAGGTGAAATTTCGCCCGAACATTGGTAAGTCAATTAACTCTAATTGGTCAATCATTGCATTGAATTCTCTCATCCCCCTATCCATTCTAGAGCACCCTTTTCTTTCTGAAATTCTCCGGATCTCATTGAAATCCCCCCCCACACACCAAGGATTTGGGAAAACAGATTTCATTTTTAACAGAATATCCCATACCTCCTTCCTTTTAATTGCATCATTAGGACCATATACATTCACCACTACACACTGAAAACTATAATAAAGCGTACCTGATAGGAGAATAAAGTGTTTATTGCAGCAACATTCTTTAATTTGAAACACTTCTGGATTCCATACACAAAGTAAACCTCCAGCAGCTCCTGTTGAGTCCACGGCCATAAAGTCCATCATCTCTCCAGCCCAAATTGACCAAGCTAACTTTTCATTACTCACAGATTTCTTAGTCTCTTGCAGCAACACCATGTCAACTTTATTGTCCAGGAGCACCTTTTTTTTCCTCCTCCTTTTAATTGACTTTCCCAATCCCCTCACATTCCAAGATAATAGCTTCATTACAAAATGTCCATAACTCCTTATACCTCCTAGGGATGCTATTCAGTTAGCATTGCCCTCCCTCTCCTTCAGCTTTACAATATCTCTCTCTTCCAACTCCATTAACTTGCTTATAATCTCCTCCTCTTTACCTGTGCAGTCCATCCCGAGGACCTTACTAAGCTGCAGGTTTGTTGTAGCTTCATTTAGTTTGCTTATAATCTCCTCTTCCTGACCAATACCGTCCATCCCAAGGACTTTGCTGAGCTGCGCATTTGTTTCAGCCTCATTGAGTACTCTTCTTCTTGATTCACTTGACATGGAAAGTGAAATTGCTGCTACTGCTGACCTGAAAACCGCCCCTTTCTTCAAATTCATCGACATTTCTTTCCTATTTTTTCCAAATTGAAGGCTGCCCTTCTCGTTGAAATAGTGACCTGAAACCCTTTTCCACTAATCACAATAGAACATAAGGCATTCCTATTCTTCCTACTACAAGCCATAATGTGGAAAAATTTTGTATTTCTATCACCTTTAATTGCCCAATTCAGCCTTGATTTCTGCATCCACACCCACTCTACCATTTTACTTAGTTGCCATGCTTCCCCTTTAGCCTCCCTTCTTCTAGCA
>NW_021029367.1:675095-690035 GCF_004153795.1 Camellia sinensis
TTATGGGAGAGCCTTGCCATTATTCTATTCTCTAGCCATTTTGCCTTCTTCTTCACCCAATCTCTTATCTCCATCATCTCATTTGTTTTTGTGTTCCTAAGTTGAGATTATTGAAGAATCTAAGCCTCTCATCATATTCTAGAGAATTCGAAGTTGTTCTTCAAGGATCTTTGAAGATCTTCGAATTTTCCAACTCCTTTCTTGAACCCTCTCCTACACTATGTAAGGAGAGAACTATTTTATAAGAATTGAGGAAGGTTTATTGCTCCAGGAAATCACTCAGGTTGACTAGTAAGCAGCAAGCTCCACAATAGAGACCATCACAGCAGACAGCAGCAAACTCCCCAGACCAGTAGCCAGAGACCATCCCAGCAGACGACACTACACTAGAGATCATCACAGCAGACGGCTACACACTAGCTCAGCCATCATTTGTAAAGCAAAACTAGACCTAGTCTTAAGTATGCTGTGCAAAATCAGTGGTTAATATCATAACTCCAGCCACACATGAATCCAACTTGAGACTAAGGCCAATCTTGTCACAGTAGCAGAGCTTAGCAGACTAACAGATCCCAACCTCAGAAGCAGAGTTAGCACAGAATTATCATAATCAGCACAGATAGATAGGGAAACAAAGAACCACCAATCTGAGGAAAGACTAAGACCCAGACCTCCTTATAAACCTCAGCAACCTGATGCTAATACACACTCTACAGCTTCCTATTTATCAACCACCAAACAGCAATGAAAACTTGAACTTCATTGTGGACCTAACAACACTTTCTAAAGTAATGTTTTCTAGTGGTTATATAGCATACTTTGTGATGTGAGGTCTCATATTCAATTGTTATTAATAATTTGTATGAATGGCAACAAAAAAAAAATGTCCCTTTGCTTTTTATAGAAAGCAAAATAAAAATGATCCACAAATGTAATTGTTAGTGCATTTTAATGTTTGACTATATATAAGGTGTATTAGAAAAATCTATTGACAAGTTTTGGCTAATGGCATAGAGGAAGTACCCTTGATCATATGACACATCAGAAAAATGCAGTGTAAGAGTGACATTGTGTGAGACAATGAGATTCAAGATCCTATAAGGTGCAATGAGAGAACGGTGAGAAAGTGAAACACCAGGAATCCAATTATAAGGAGCACCTAATAGGGTATAGGCAATGAGATTGAAATCAATTGGGATAGAAGCATAACACTTATCTTGGGGATAGTCACACACAAGAGGCCGTTCGCGACCAAGAATATTAGCAACAATATCCGCATTAAACTCAAAACTTTTACCCCTCACATACATCCAAAAAGATGATGAATTAGAGGATGAATGTTGCAATAAAATTCTCGAACCCAAGACCTATTCACTATGTCATCAAAATTCAACACAGCATTACCACCCAAACAATCAAACCAATTCCTAATAGAAAGCTCATCAAATGTGTTGGGTTCAACATTTCGTTCTAGTAACACTGCGATCAGTGAACTGTGCATTACACAGATTTTGATGGTCTTTAGAGCGAAAGGAATATGAATCAAAAGAGCCTTTTTTAGCTGATTGCTTGGTTTTCTTTCTAGAAGAAGATGAAGCCTTGAAACAAAATTTTTAAAACTACTGAGATGGACGAGACAAAAAATACCAAAGAAACAAGAAAGGAACTAAGAAATTTACCACCTACAACTGATATGGAAGAGACAATGATATTTCTTAGTTCATATCAGCTACTAAGAAATTTTTGTATCATAGAGAGAAACCTATTGTGTAGATATAGAGGGAGGGAGAGTGAAGCATTGTCCATATTGTTTCCCTGCAATTATTACTAGAGTCTAATTTTCAAGGCAATATCACAGCCAAATCAATATTCCTCACAGAAAATCATTTTCCTAACTCATTGCGCTATACAATTACACACTCTCTCTGTCTCTCTCTCATACGAGAGAGCAACCTACTAACCAACATGTTCATTTGCCATGAAATTTCAGTGAATTGTAGCTCTGCGGGTCTTTATCTAAGTTCAATAGTGACTGCATCCTAACATCTAACCCCACCATAAGTTCGTATTGACAACACTACTCTTTCTAGCGGCCCCATTTAAGATGAAAATGCAGTGTTGCTATTTTGAGCACTTATCTGTAAATAAAAAAATATGTGATTTTAGAATTACTGATTTTGCAGAACAAAATTGCATTGCTTTGACCCATAACTTCACATCTTACTTATCTTAAGTTTTAGTCTACCAAAGTGACTTCTGTTTGAGTTTTATAAACTTGACTGTTAAAAGAATGAGATTTTTCTAGTAAAATTTGATAAATTTAATGTTTTGGGATTTTAATACTTGATTTGGTGTGGCAGGAGATGCATGTGGGTTTGGCAATTTGTATAGCCAAGGATATGGCACTAACACCGCAGCACTAAGCACTACTCTGTTCAACAATGGCTTGAGCTGTGGAGCATGCTATCAAATCAAATGCAACAATGACCCACAATTGTGCCTCCTTGGGACCATCACTGTGACTGCTACAAACTTCTGTCCACCTAACCCTTCTCAATCTAATGACAACGGTGGGTGGTGCAACCCTCCCCTCCAACACTTTGATCTGGCAGAGCGTGCTATCTTGCAAATTGCTCACTACAGAGCTGGAATTGTTCCAGTCTCTTTTCAAAGGTAAGGGTTGCTCTCTAATTACCCTCACAACTTTGCTAGTTGCACTGAACACAGATAAGGGTGTGGACCCAACACCACTCTCTATGTCTCTCGTGTCATGTAGAACTTTTTATATTTATTTTTCTGCAACTAGTATTATGTACATATGCCCTCAACATTCCTAAAAGTCAAACAAATTAACTAAAAAATTAGTCAGAGCAATTTGCTTAATCTGTGCAAGTTAATTTGACTATCGAATAAAGACCAATGAGTTCGTGATGTCTTATCAAGTGTGATACTCGAATCGAGTCTTACTGTCAGTAGTTTCTCCCTTCTTTAAATAAACTAATGAATATGGTTGTGTGGTGGTCTTGACAGGGTGCCCTGTGTGAAGAAAGTTACCTGATCCTATGTCTCTCAGAATCTCATACCTTTCCATGTTTGTTTATCACCAAACACCCTTCCCTTAACAAAAGACATGCGGACTAACAAAATTATTCCCTCATATGAGATGTCAACCATGAGAGTAGAGTCCTATATTGAAGGCTCTCTTGAGAAGGACATCAACCTGCGAGTTCTCAAGGATTTTTTTTCAAGTTTGACGGAGATGAAGCCCACCATCACCGATCCAGTCTAGCCCATAAGTTGTCCATTTACTACTTTCATCGTAAGTCTTGAATGGGCCTCATGCTAAGTGGTGATAAGGTCTACAAAGATTTGAAAGTGCTTACTATTTTTGTGTTTGATATAATCTTTTAAAATTCATAAACTAAACATCATCTATATTCAAGGAAAGGCATTCAGTCCCCATTGTGAGGAGTTTTTTTACTTTCATTAAATCAGATGCCTTTGATAAGTTGGTCTTTCAGACAGGTGTAAACAGTATATTGACACAGTTTTAAATTCGGATGCATAATTTTGGTCTGGACTTTGATGTTTTACATTATATACAGGAAGATGTGCATTGCATTCAAGTTGTCTATACTCCATACGACATAAATATGAGATTAAATATGGAATTTTAAATCAGATTGGATGCCTCTAGGGTTACAGATTGCTTTTCTCGGAGAGAGAAGGCTTATCAGTTACATAGAAGGGGAAGACAGAGAGACAGAATGATTCATACCTTGAGGAAGAGGTCAGATAGAGGGAGTTGCAGACAACGCTGAAGGGGAAGGTCGATTTCGCGCTAAAGGAGCAGATTGATTTCGCGCTGAAGGAGCAGATCGATTTTGCGGGAGAAACGTGTTTGAAGAAGGAGCAGAATACTTTCGCGGGAGAGACGAGTTTGGAGAGCCTTCAATCACTCTCCAATTGAAGCCAGCGGGGAAGGGATGAGGGAAAATAAGAAGTCGTTTAGCCAGCCGATTGGAGTGAGAATTTAGGGTAATATTAGCTAAAATAGCTAACAGGATTAATATGCCTCTTCCCTTGGAGTTGCTCTTACAACACCACAAATATACAGTCTAACTCTACCAACAGAAACCAAAAAATGTCTTGGTGAAGAAGCTTTATACAGTTTAGTCGAAGAAATTTCATGTAATTATTAGAATAAAAACATTAGACAGATCACACAAGCTTTTCTTAAACTCAAGTTAGAAAATATAAGTTCCCAACACAAATTCTTTTAACATTGCTCCATTATGTTATCTGGGAATGAGAAGCAGAAACTTATTGGTCTATAATCAATAATCCTCTTGGGCTCTTTAAATGATGACATGGGACAATTCCACTGAATAACGATGAAATTTCTTTTTGAATGGGTACAGATTTCAATGGTCTAACTCAATAAGCTCAAACTAGAAAGTGTATTTCTTTTATTGAATGCTGTTTGACTAATGAGAAAATTGAAGAAAGGAAGAATTGGTCTTCCATGACTATAAATTAGGCACACGAAGTTACATGGTCTTCCATGGATTATTTACATGGATTAAATACAGCATTAATTCTGAAAATTAATTTCAAAAATTAGGGAAAACATTAATTTTGAAAATTAGGGAAAACAAAGATAGAAAAATAGAGAAATTAAGTGAGAGAGAGAGAGAGGGAGAGAGAGAAAGAGGACCCATACCTGATGGAAGAGAACACAAAGCAGTAAAGGAGAACAGGGACTTTGGCAGCGGCGTTGGAGAAGAACACACTGAAGGGGCGCCGGAGAAGAACACACTGAAGGGACTTGTGTTTTGAGAGGGAGAGGGAGAGGGAGAGGGAGAGGGAGAGGGAGAGGGGGGAGAGATAGAGATTGAAAACTGATTCGTCAATAAACAAAACACTCAGCCCTTGTGTTTTGTTTTGAGAGAGACAGACAGAGATATACGAAAACTGATTAAAAAAAAAAGAAAGAAAGAAAGAAAGAAATGAGGGAAAAATAATTTAGGAATACTGATCCAAAAAAAAAAAGGAGGGAAAAATAATAGACTATTTTTTTTCATTATTACTTAATATGTCAAAATTCTTTTTTCAAAATTAGTGACAAAACAATTTTCTCACTAAAAGGCCTAAAAATATTAAAAAATATTAGTGATAAAAATACATTTCTCACCAAATGGTCTTAAAATATTTAAAGGAAAATTTACCCATAAGTCCTAGTTTTTGAAACGTTGAACCATTTAGTCCTAAAAGTTTTCTTATGCTCCATTTAGTACCATTTTTACATCAACATGATGTGAATGATGTAAATGATCTGATGTTTCATTCTATAATTTCAAAATTTATTGAAATCTGATGAACATTAAATGTTTTTCATCCTATATTTTCAAACATTATTGAAATTTGATGAACATTAGATGTTTGAAATCCAATGTTTGTAACATGACTCTGATGTTATTAACATTGTAATGGGACCTTTCAGTCTATAAGAAAACTTTTAGGACAAAACAGTGCATAAGTTATTAATTTGGGATTTATTGGTGCATCCCCCATATTTAAAATCAATTTTTTCAAAAAAAAAAATAGATTATTGGTGACGCAAATATATTACTCATTAATAATTTTTTAATTGTTGAAAAAAAAAAATCTCACCAAAAGTTTCAAAATTTTGGCACCATCAAAACAAATTAGTGAAAAAAATTTAGGTGACGAAACTTATTTTTTTGTCACCTAAAAGTAAGTATTTATTGACGGAAATAAATTTCGTTACCTATTATTTTTATATTTTTATTATACGTGACAAAATTTATAATTCCTCATGGATTATTCTTGTTTAGTGACGAAATTTGTTTTCTTTACTAGTTTTCGTCACCATACCAATACAGAGAATAAGAGAAAGAGACACTAGAAAAAGAGCAAAGAGAAATCACGTACCAAATCACCGAGTGAAGAAGATGTGGCGGCGACGATCGGCAAGGCTAATAGAGGCGACAATGGTGATCGGCGTGGTGGAGGAGCAAGAGGTAAGACAAATAAATACCCTATTTTGAGAGAGAGAGAGAGAGATAGAGATGATAAACAGAAAAGGGGTAAAAAAAATTTAATACCCTATGTTTTTTTCAATTGCCCCTCAATATATCAAAAATTTCCCACCAAAATTGGTGACAATATTATTTCCTCACTAAAAGATATTAAAAATATTAAAATGTTTTGGTGACGAAAATATATTCCTCACAAATAATTTTATAATTAGTGACAAATTTTTTTCTCACCAAAAGTCCCAAAATTTTGGCGCCACCAAAAAAAAGTAGCGGGAAAATTTTTGGTGACGAAACTTAATTTTTCCTCACTTAAAATGAAGTATTTATTGACGAAAATAAATTTTGTCACCTATCATTTTCATTTTTTTATTATATGTGACAAAATTTATAAATTCCTCACGAATTATTTTTATTTAGTGACGAATCTGATTTTCTTCACTAGTTTTCGTCACCATAGGTTACTTTTGTTGTAGTGACAAGTTTATCAATCATACTGGAATCTAGGTATTTATCTTCTAAATTCGGTTTAGAAATTTATATAAATTTGTGAAATTTTGATTGATTTGTTCTTGACTAAAATTTGGGTTTGATTTGTTCTAAATTCATTCTGAAATTTGTAAAACTAGTTCTTGAATGATCATTCTAAAATTGCAAATACATTTGTGTTTGGGGATTCTTTGTTTCGTTCTTCTTCTTCGTTTTTTTTTCTTTTTCTTTATGGTGAACTTTGCAAAAATAAACGAATGGTGAACTTTGTAGATAAAGGATTTCTTTTTTCTTTTTTCTTTTTTCTTTTTTTTTACAAAAATGGTGATTTTGCCGAGAAACAAAATATCAAAGATTTTGGGAGGTTTACATGGTGAATGAATTCTATTTTTTCAACTTATTTGAAGCCAAAATTTTGTTTGTCTTTGATGATGTGGCATGTTTAGCACCTACTATTCTTCTTGCCAAATTTGACAATAGAAATGGCATCTGCTATATTTGGCAAGAAGAATAGCAAACTATTGGAGACCACTTTTTTGTCACTCTTGCCAAATTATAGCTTTGGCTGCTCCATTGGAGATGCTCTAACAATTGTTAAAATGACTTTATTTTTTACTTCATTAAACAGTTCAAAACTACTGATCGATTTTCATCAGTTTTCAAGCTATCTAAAAATTTAAATAAAATTACAAATGTATCATTTTTGCACTCACCTCTAGTATATATAACTAAAAATGTACTTTTTGTTCCATTTGAATTTGAACATTTACCCTAGCTTTAATGCCATCGATTAACAGAGTTAGGTGATCAAATTAAAAAAAAAAATTTACAATTTAAACATTGTAAATGACACAAATCATGTACTTAAGAGACTAAAAAGGTTATTAGACATAGTTTATATTGATCAATGTTTAATGAGTTGTAGGTACCATATGTAAGGTACGACTTGTCTTTTTTTCTTCTTTTTCTCTCTATTTTTATTAGTAACAAGAAGAAACATAATAAACTAAGGATTAAAACATTACAAACATTATTAGCCACTTAATGTCCATAATCAGAAAACACATACCAATTTGTTGCATAATCAACATTAAGTGCCTAAACCAATAACAAACTATCTATCTGTATACCAACCTCCACATAACCTCTTTACAGGCAGCACCTTAAACAATTTGGATGGTATAGTAGAGCATCACTTGGCTTTCCATCTATCTTGAAAATCTCTAACTTTCACTCAAAGCATAAAATTAAGAATTAAGATCATTAATCAAGAACAACATGTCACTAGGCATATAGCGATCCCAGGTTTTACCCCTTTATGTTCAGTGTTCCGGACTTAGGTTCCGTACTATTGGTTGTGGTTATATCTTGTTGTCATCCTTTAATTCCTTATTTTTGAGTTATAGGATGTGTTGGGCAGGTTTGTTACAGGTTGGGTGTGATTGGGAGCAAATGGTTGCTGCCCAGATTTTGGTGTCTTCGCTCGAGCTAGAACTTTGTCGCTCAAGCGAGCTCTTTATTTTAGATCCTTCGCTCGAGCCAGGGTTCCTTCGCTCGAGCGAGAAGTCCTTCACTCGAGCTTGCGTCTGCATTTGGTTCTGGACCTGAGAGTTGCATTCTTGGCTCGAGCAAGCTTTCCTTCGCTCGAGCGAGCGAGGTGTATGTTTTGGACTTCTTCGCTCGAGCGAGCATTCTGTCACTCGAGCGTGCTTCTGGGTTGTAGACCTAAAGCTTCGAATTGTTGGCTCGAGTGAGACTTTCTTTGCTTGAGCGAGGGTTCTTTGTGTCTGGTCGCTCGAGTGACAAAATCCTTGCTCGGACGAGCTTTGTGTTATATCAGTAGACAGCAGTAGGTAAACACTTCACTTTTTTCATCTCTTTTGATTTCAAAAACCCTAGATCCGAGCTCTCTCTCTCTCTACACACCTTCTTTCTAGGGTTTCATCTATTTTCAGTGTGTTTTTATCCTAAGTTTCTTGTGTAAGAAAGATAAGAGGGTGTTAAGGGCTTCTTTTAATCTGAAAAATCTTTGATTTGGAGCACTTTGGTTTTTCACCATCTTCTTCATTTGAGCTCTTCATTTCGAGGTAGGGATACCTACTCCATCTTTGAGTTTTGTCTTTAATTTTGGTCATTATGAATAGTTGGTGATGTTGGGTAATATTGAGAAGGTTAGGGTTTGTTATGTAATTTATGAAAGAGGGGTTTTCAAATATTAAAACCCTATGTGTATGTGAGTTGTTGGAAATGGGCTTATTGTTCTTAGATTGGTGAAATCAAACCTTAGGGTTGATATTGAAAAGTGGGAAAATGCCCTAATTACTATGATAAATTAATTTGTATAATTAATTTTGGGAAATGAGAAATGAGTTGAGAATATTGAAATTGGAAAATTATGGGATTGAATGGTGTAGTTGGATAATTTATCACTCACCTATGAAAATGTTGATATTTATTCCATTTGATGCATTTATTTTCTGTTTAGAAATAACTGCTTTGGGCTATCGGTGGAGGATAGTCTTGAATGTTGTAGACAATGCATGATGATTAGGCGAACTAAAACTAATCAATTGAATATGTCATCGAATATGGCGGTTGGAATAATACATCAAATGTATGTATTGATTGACCTTGTATATGATATGTGTTTATATACATTGTGTTGTGTGGAAGGAGATAGGGGATGTACTCCACGGTTTAGGGAAGATAGGGGATGGACTCCTAAACCGGACATTGTTTGGGAGGAAGATAGGGGATGTACTCCATTGATACAGCAAATATGTGTACTATTGAAGTATTGATATAGCAAATCTGTATATCATATATGAAGTATGGAAGTGTTTTGTTTGGATTGATACAGCAATTAGGTGTATCTATTGTGAAGTAGGAAGTGTTTAAATATGAATTGTTATCCCAATTGAAATGGATGTACTATTATATGAGATATAAATCTCATTTAAATTAATCTGGCCAGGTTCTGAGCCACGTTTATGGAATGTAGTTGATAAGTAAGTAAAGTGAAATGGTAACATGGACATGATTGTCATGAAACTGTAATTATGATATAGATTGGTTTTATAAGTGTTGACCATCCATCAAATGCTATAATTTTAGTCATTGCTTATAGCTGGTTTAGTATATTTCTACTAGGCTGTGGCTCACCCTATATAGGACATCATTTTCAGGTACAGATGGTATGCCACCTCCAAGGACGTAGCTTGGGAGGCTAGAGGCTGGCAGACTTTTTGTGTTATATTTTGTTGTATTACATGTAAATTCAAGCCAAGGGCTTAAAGTGTAATTGAGTTAGTACTCTATTTTGTGACTAAGTGTTGGCTTGGAAAGTTGTAAGCCCCTGGGACATTTACTTTTGTTGTCAACATGTAATACTTCTGTACTTAAATACTCTAATGAATGGAAAGATGTTTATTTCTCTTATATCAATGCATGTCAGGAATTGTGGGTTTTATGTATTATTTTTTAGGGCGTTACAAGGCATAAGGTCTACATTTTTTAAATGGAAAAAAAAAATTAATCTTGTTTCTCCCAAAGGGTGATCACTAACATATCCAATAAAAAAAACCATTCCTTAAAAGAACTAGGCTTCCACTATCAAAATCAAAATCAAAATCCAAACTAGATCCCGATACATGTTTAGAGAAGTCCAATTTCAACTTCTTGTCTGCACATTAACAATTTTTAATTGGAATAGTTTGATGAATGGCCTTCCAAAGAAAGAATAAAACCTTAGGAAGGATCTTCAATGACTTGATTCTATACCAAACTTTCTTCAAGTGAGGGTTTAACTTATCGAAGCAGTGAAACTTCTCATTGAGAGCCATAAACAATAAAAAAGCATATTAGACAGAGTAATTTCCACTCTCGATCATACCCTAATCAAGTTTGGCCTTTTTTGGCAAGAGGTTAAAAGTCAATTTTTTAACTTGATTTTTCTCTTGCAGGCCATCCAGCATGCTCATTCTCATGCTGTGAAAGCTGAGATGGTGACAAAGGACCTGGTCAAAAAGACCCAGGAGGCTGTAGGCTTCCTTTATTCACTTAACAAGGCCGAGACAAAGATTAAGGGCCTGATGGAGAAGGCTAATGCAGCAAAGGCCACAAAAAACAAGGCAGAGGCCAAAGCCGAAGCTGAGGAGGCTGTTGCTGAGGTGGCCAAGGCCAAGGCCAGGGTAGTCAAGGTCAAGGCAGATAAAGCCGAGGCCAAGCTTAAAGAGGCCCTTGAGACGAAGGAGGCTGAGATAAAGGCCGCCGATGAGAAGGCGTATAAAGAGGAGCAAGCCGACGTGGGTGATTAGTATAAGAGTCAAGCCAACCTAGCCTGCAACTAGGGGTGTGAGCGGTGCAGTTCGGACGGTTTGAGAGTAAAATTACAAACTGAATAGTCGATTGGCAGATTACCAGATTGGCAAATCACGGTTTGGGTGCTTTTAGGTGGATTGGAGAATATTCTAACAAATTATCAAGCATTTGCATAATACATAACACTAATTTGCATAATATTTTATATATATATATATATAACACAAATTAATTTTACCTAATACGTTTCATATATATTACTACTAATTTGTAACAAATTTCACATTTTAAATCTCTCTCACACTCATTTTTACTTTGATATTTCATTGGAGGTTAAAAAATATGCCTATATTAACTATTGCGGAGCTGAGTGGTTTGAAATATGGATTATAAATTTTAAAATTCAATCTGCGGTTAGCGAATAGAGCAGTGCGGATTGATGCAGTTTTAGCGGATTAGGCGGTATTTTGTATAGTCATACCTGCAACAAAGGCTATTACTTAGGTTGGATGGTTGCTCTCAAAATTTTTTGACTTTTAACCTCTTTTGGGTGACATTACCTCTCTACTTTTTTACACGTTTTTCAAAAAACACTAAAAAAAATCAAAAAATTAACTTTTAACCTACTTACCAAAACAACCATTTGTCCTCTATAGGAAGAGTTAGGATGTTTGTCATGACCCGAACCCGCCCCCATGGGTTAAGGACATAACCGGCCAGTAATCACGAGATTACCTACGGCCTTAAACCAAACCAGATATATTTTAATAGAGTTAAGGGGGCCAAACGGAAGCAATTTCAAACTTTTGTCCATAGAGCTGTGCTTCCATGGCACGTCATAACATTTTACAAACATACATTAATAACTCACATCAAGGAAAGTTAACGTATAAGCTTTACACAGCAGGATCATTTAAGTCGTGGTCAGCCAATCAAAACTATATATAACCGTAATCTAAAGTTCTCGCCAACATGACAAAATATAACAAAATAGCAAAAGGGCGAGAACAAGTCTTGTGCGTGAGACGTATGGTCTGACTGTTCAAAACCTTGACTGTTTCACACAAACTTCACTGAGGCTGGGTTTGGACCTCCCTTGGCTCACCTACAGACACATGAATGAGCGTGAGCGAAAGCCCAGTGAATAATATCAAATAAAGAAGATACACAAACAGTATTTAGAACAACATACATCAGACGGCCTTGGGTCCAATTCATATTTCTATCTAGTATATATATACATACAGGTCAAGTGACTGCGTTTCCAAACACATCAAACGGCCTCGGGCCCAATTCATTCATACCCGACGGCCTTTGGCCCAATCGTTCCTGTCCGACGGCCTTTGGTTCAATCATTCGTGTCAAACGGCCTTGGGCCCATTTATTCATTCATGTCAAACGGCCTTCAGCCCATTAATTCATTCATGTCAAACGGCCTTCGGCCCAATCTTTCATTCATGTCAAACTGCCTTCGACCCAATCTTTCATTCATGTCAAACGGCCTTTGGCCCAATCTTTCATGTCAAACGGCCTTCGGTCCAATCATTCATGCATGTCAAACGGCCTTCGGCCCAATCAATTGTACCCAACAGCCTTTGGCCCAATCATATGGCATAACAAACATTTGTCCGCAATTCAAATTAACAACTTATAAGACTTATATGGGAATAAAAAATTGGACAAATAACATACTTCAAAATATCTTTACTAAGATATTACTCACAGTGTTCTGCTGGCGGATTTGCCCTGGAACTCGACCCTACACATTTTATGGACACAATAGATCACAAACAATTCAATCTGTTCTTAATTCATACATCCCTCTTAGGCTTCTTTCTTATTCTATTAATTCATTCACAATGCTCAATGCATGCCTAAGAGTACTTAGAAGTGAAAGAGAACAGAAAATGAAACACAAAACACCTTTACAAAATTTTTGAAACAGGGGTCCCCGCTCGAGCGTGGATTCCGCCGCTCAAGCGGACCCCGTGGGTCTGCAAAAATACTGGTTGCCTCATTTTTACGCTCGAGCGTGAATTCGGACGCTCGAGCTGAAAGCCACACTACATGGCTCCCCGTTCGAGCGTGAATGTCCCCGCTCGAGCGGACATCAATGACTGCAAAAATTCTGGGAGCTTGCATTTCACGCTCGAGTGGCGATTTCCCCGCTCGAGCGGACATGCCAAATTCTGGGTTTTCCAAAACTGTTCTTGAGGCTCAAATTCGATATTCAAAGGCTTTAAAGCTCGAATTAAGGTACCAAAAATAGGGAAACACAATATATGTCATGAGTATACAAGCAATATGAGGCCAATTGCTCAAAATCATAGTCACATTTTCAAATTATTCAACATTTCTTTTGTGTAATCAAAACTCATGCATTCAAACCTTATGTAAGCTCCATACCTTCAATAATCAAACATGCATGTCAATTTTTGACTTCATTTCTATTTCAAATGGTGCAAATGGTGTTTATTCTCATGAGACTCAACAAAACCATGCTTGCATGTATTATCCAGCTCTCAATCTTTTATAATTGACATGCTACATGTTAGATTATGCAAATTCATGGCAATTCATAGCAATTTTATGCATGCATGTGCATATAGACTTCAATCTCATCAAAATCAACACAACTCATGTTCTTGATCACATATTCTCTTTGAATTTACATGATTACAAACTCAAATTCATGAATTAAGGGTTGATCACTCACCTAGGAGCTTCAATTCTTCCAATTATCGCTAACTCTTGAGTTAATCCTCATAGTCTCTTGAATTCCCTAGCAATTCTTCAATGTTGGCCCATCTTTCTCACTAGATTCGGCCTCCTCTCTCTCTAGAGAGCTAATCTCAGCCAAATGAGTGAAATGAACTCACAAACAAATGAATGTGAGTGTAATGCCCCTTTTTTATAGTCTCCCACTTAATCAAATTGATTAAGGTTAATAATAGTGCTTAATTAATTGTTCTGAATCTAATTATTTTGATTCAAATAAATTTTCAATTAAATTTCACCATAGGCTCTAAAAATTATGGCAATCACAATAGCGTAGTCAATTTCAGGTTTTGTGGCCAATAGGGCCTTCCATTTAAATTTTGAAACAGATAACCAAACAGATTTTCCTACGGTGAACAGATAGAAATTCAAAACCACATATATTCATATAAATGGCACTCAAAATCATATCAAACACATAATCACAATCACAATTAAGATTAATTAACATAATACGGAACAGGGTTATCACAGCTGTGGTTTGGCATTGAGGGTAAATTGTAGGCAGAAAGGGAAATGTAAGGAATAGAAAATAAAAATATACTATGTTAAACGAAGCTTAGCTTCAAAGTGGGAGTACATGTAATGAAAGCAAACATTACTTAAAAATAGTTTTACCAAGTAAGAAAAATAATTTAGAATATAAGGAGAGCAACCTGAGTAGAAATATTAGGGAAATATTTTTCATATAAGAATTTTAAAATCAAAATTTTATACTTTTAGAAGAAGAACTTAGAATTAAAATCAAATCCAGTACTGAGCTTATACAAGAATTAGAAGATCAAAAACTAAGATGTCAATTTCTATTATCATTGGCTTCTGGTAGATCTCTAGTACATTATAGCTTGAAAATTACACAAATAAATAGACAGATAACTATAAAACAATAAGCCTTACAGCTAGCCATTGTAGACGTCCCAGAAACTGTAGACGTCCCCGAACGCCCCGGGAGGGTGAGTCCCGTTCTGTTCATTTGTGGGGTCACTACAGCTCGGACTCTCAAATTGTCACTATTCTTAATCTGAACCAAAGAGTCCAAATCCGGCAAATCGTTTTGAGAAACAGATTTTTGAAAAGAAGTGCCAAACATGAACTGCTTTGCCAGATACAGAGTCGCCACCTAAATATTTTAAAATGGGGGAATTTAGGAAACCCTGACTCGGTGCCAAAGGCCACGTGTCCGTCATCACCAAAGTTGCCTCGGCTCGGGAACTTGGGTACGATCGGGGAAGGTCAGCTATGAGCACCCCCTCTCGCCCGATCCAAAGATCGGCCTCTACTAAACATGATATAT
>NW_021029367.1:695940-708527 GCF_004153795.1 Camellia sinensis
AAGTTTTTTTTGTTAAGATCTCTAGAAAGCGAGCCCAAGTAATATCCTTATTCTCATCTCGAACCAACATCCACCAACGCCTTGCATCATCTTCTAATGTGAATACGGCTCATTGTACTTTCTGAGCTTCGGTACAAGGGAACACTTCGAACAAGTTCTCAATGGTTCAATCCCTCCATGAAACAATGGTGGCTTCATCTTTTTAAATTCTCTAGTCAAAGCAACAATACAATCCCCTATTTGACATGTTGGAGCTAGATGTGGTAAAGGCATTGGAGGTGGGGGTGGGGGTTGTCATTATTGTTGCCACTATTGTTGTTGCCTTATGGCTTTAGCCATGTCTTCCATCATTCATTCCATTCTGTCCAATCTTGAAGAGGTTGCCTCCTCTAGCTCATCACTTCTTGTTCTCACCATTTTCTATATGAAACTTTGTATTATAACAAACACAATATATATATATATATATATATGTGTATGTATGTATGTACAAATTCAAATATGTAAATTGTACCAATTATCTCACTCTAACATTTAAATACACGTGAATGCAATCCTGAAGTCTCCTCTAGACTCTCTATAGCTTAATGGACTAGTGAGTGAGATATAACTCGTGCTCTGATATCACTCTGTCACAACCCAAACTCGCCCCTATAGGTTTAGCATTATGACCGGCCAGTAATCATAAATTACCTATGGCCTCCATACTAATAATCCATTTAATATGAAGTACAAGGCTTAGCAGAAGTATAATATAACATAAAAATTATCCATTGAGCGGTGGGTATATGAAAAGAACTTCGTATCATAAGCAAAGATTCATTCTTTATGTACATACACCACATTAGTTCCAAACATCCACATCTTATAGTTATACAAAACCCCAAAATACACACAAATACAAAACTATTTAACAAGCAAAAAGGGGTTCAACTAGCATGGCTCTACCTGAGCCTAGTTACTTCACTTGGAAGCTCCACAAAAGGCTGACTCGGATAGACTCGAGGCTTTCTTAACTCTATGAGCTAAGGCCCAGTGAGTAATAACAAAATAAAGAGATTATATGAATGAAGATCGATAACATGCCAATCCAATTCTCATTTCAATTCTCAATATTCAATAAAATTCATCGTCGATGTCATTCAATATCAAATTAAGTGGCACATCCATAAAGCAATAATATTCCGATCACAATGAACCATAAAGGTCAAGCCAATGGGTCAAACCAATGGACCACGAAAGGTCGAACACTAGAGATCTCGGTGTTTCAATCAATCCCAATAGCCATGGTATTATTACCCCCAGGCAAGGGCCTATAATCAATGGCCATGGTATTGTTAACCCCTAGGCAAAGGCCTACAATCAATGGATGCCACAATACAGTTTCAAAAGTGAACTTCATTCATTGATAGAAAATAACATTTTAATAAACCATTCAATCAATCACATATTGATTTCAAGAACAATAACAATTTCAAAAATAAATATTACTTGGACATATCTTTATAAAGTTACTGCTCACAGTGGGTTATGCTGTCACTACGCCTCGAACGTCCACTATACAAAAACACATAACGAAAGCACAATTGAAACACCACTTCATTTAATTCAACTCTTCTTATGTGTTTCTAACTCATTCCATGTTTATATGAGTTCAATTGGTGCCTAAGAGTGCTAGAAATGACATGAGGATGCAAGTATGCACTTTAAAGGTCAAAATTTGCTAAAAACAAGGTCCTCACTCGAGCGAGGGTTCAAAAATAAGAGTGGTCACTCGAGTGCAACTTCGGTCACTCGAGCGGTCTGTAAACTCTACAAAAGACTGGTTGCTTGATTTTTACACTCAAGCGAGCTTTTCGTCGCTCAAGCGATGAGCAATGCAAAACAGGGTTTGCTCGAGCGCAGGTTTGGAAGCTCGAGCCACCGTGCAATTCTCTGCAAAACTTCTGGGAGCTTGATTTTTACGCTCGAGCGACACTTTTTTTGCTCCAGTGAACAGGTCGAATTTTGAAATTTCTAGAATTATGTTTGAAGCTCAAACTTGATATTCAATGGTCCAAAACTCATGTTTTTGGTACAAAGACTTGGAAAAACATTGAAGAAATTGAAAATATAGTCAATTTGAAACCAATTGCCCAAAATCATGGGCCAAATTCTCAAAATTAAACTTAAAATGTGAGGTTGAAACCATGCATGATATGTATTGCACTCATCTCTTTTCAAATCTTTTCACAACTCTCATGCATGAGATGAAAAGTGGTAAAATTATGAAACATCTTCAAAAATGTTAAATATAGCTTCATGCATGTGGAAAATCCTATGAAATTCAAACTCAAATTGGTGATTCAAACATGCATGTACATAATTCAACTCAAATCCATCATATTCATGGTAATTCATGCTCAACCCACTCAAACTCATGTAAATGATCCTACAACTCCATGAACTTAGTTCCTACATGACTTAATTCCAAGAATTTAGAGTGAATTTCATACCTAATGTGTGAATTCAAGTGTTGTTTAGCTTAATCCCCCAAGTCCTCCACAATTTCCTTCAAATTCTCCTTTCTCTCTCTCTAAATGTTGAGCTTAGCTTTCTTCTCTCAAAATCTCAACCCAAGTGTTTGTATAAGTGAGTTCAAAACATGTGCTAGGCTTATATAGAGTGTAATTAACTTAGCCTAATCAAAATTGATTGAGGTTAATTAATTAGGCTCATTTCTAACTAAGTTCAATTAGTTTATTCTAATTATTTTGATTCGAATAAATTTTCAATTAAGGTTTCCATAAAATTCCAAATATTCTAACTAGTCTATTAAGCTAATCAATTTCAGTTTCTAAAGTTGTCTTAGCTCTCAATATCTATCTATAAGTTGCCAATTCAACAGATATTCCATGTAATAATAGATAACTACAAAATTAAGCATGTAATCACACTATTAAACACATAATCATGCAATTAGACTTATTGAAATAATGTAATATAATAGTTCAGAGGTCGGGGTTGTCATAGGCTAACTTGTCAAGAGCCATCCAAGTTCCTAGCGAGACGGTAGAAGCCTATATTGCAAGGTTCAAGAGAGCTAGATTCAAGTGTCACATTGTTCTTCCAGAAATGGAGTATAATAAACTGGCTCAAAGCAGTCTTGACTTCAAACTTCACAGGAAGTTCGAAGGCATGGAATTTAAAGATCTTTTTGAATTCGCCCGAGAGTAGCCAGGTATGAATAGATCCTTAGATAGGAGCAAGACTGGAGGAATGCATTGAAGGACACCTATTACAGGAATCCTAATTATCTGGTAGCAAACGCAGATGCAGAGTTGAACCATGAGGTTGTTGTGATAGAAATTTTAAACAGAATCCTTATGTGTGCAAGGCATTTGTTAAGGTAGAACTAATGAGCAAGGGAATTCTACAACGTCCAAGACAATTCATTCTTACACTTTTGATATCACTAAAGTAGAAGAAATTTTAAACTAATTGATGGCATAAATGATGTTTAGATTCTCCACGGGTCACAAAATTCCTACTACTGATGAAGTTAGGAACAAGGAGTAGTGTAAGTTTCATAATTCCTGAAACCATGCTACTAATAATTGTGTTGTTTTCAGAAATGCTATTAAGGATCACATTGACAAGGGAGAGTTTAAGTTTCTTGAGCAGAAAAAACCTACAATGGGAGTAGATGGTGATCTTTTTCTAAAGGATTTTGGAGCAAACATGGTAGTCGTCAACATGGTAGGAATGCCACAAACCACTCCTAAGCAAAATATTATCATAGAGGCTTCTTCCCTTCCTAACAACTTTCCTACTCATTCCTACAATGGAGGGGAGGTAGACAAAAATTTAGAGATTGTTCAGAAAAACTTCCTGGCTTCAGAGTTATAGGCATGAATAACAAGAACTCCATCTTCAATCTTGAACGCAACATGTACTCAGTGTAGCCATGCTCCTCAGAGGAAGAAGCCAATTATCAAGAGTGCTTTTATCAAGTATGGGGCAGAGTCTCATCAGCCCATCAAGAAGATAGAAGAATCCAAGCAAAGGGTTTATGCTTTTCAGTGACTTCGGTTTGCCAAGGCCGTATTGTAAAAGGGAATACAGAACTTGAAGATCATAGTCCCTGCCTAAGGCCAAACCAAAACTGTTAAACCTCCTGTCACTCTTCTAGGAAAATGGACAAAGGTTAGGCATCCCAAGTTTTCTTATCCCCAATTAACTTTGTCACGATCCCAAAAATGTTTTTTTACACTGGAAGAGACAAGTAGCAAGATTGGCTAAGGGGAAAGGTGTGGCAGAGCAGGAGGGTTTAGAAATTCAACAAGTGGATTCAGAAGTTCACCAGGAAGTTTCAAAAGATTAGCTTGGCCAGAGATTCATAACTCAATCTCTAGAAAGAAGAAGGCCAGGAAGGAGTACCCTCCCGAGGAAAGACTAGTTGACCCTAGTCCTGTGCAGGAGGATCCCATTTCAGTTCAAAAGTAATTAGCAACATATGCCTTAGTCCTAGCCAGCCAGAAAGGCAAGGGAGCAAGGCAGAGTAGAAAATGGTAATTCTTGGAAGTAAACCAGGTACTTCAACTTAGAAACTTTCATGCAATATGATGTTTGTTTTGCCTCAGTCTTTTAGGGCTAAGGAAGAACAACCGTCTCATATTAATGGAGATGTTGAAGAGCATGGAGAGTATAGGCACCCCATATTTGACAACCCATAAGACTTAGGCACTTGCTCCAGCACACTCGATGATGAAAACTGCATTGTGTGATTCGAGTTCCCAGTGAGGGAATCGAAGGTCGAGCCCCGAAATAATCCCCAAACCTGCCTACTTGTCTCATTTTTACCTTAGAGGTTCATTTTTGACAATTGTGCCACCTTGTACTGAGTTTGAAATAGGGGAGTGGGGAAGCACATTAGGGCCCAGTCGTGCCCCATTGGGAGCCGGCCGTGGCTATTTGGGCTTGGCCGTGCCTCACTGGTGATACATACTATTCTGGGTGAGAGCCTGCTAGTTGTCATTTTTTGAAGATATTTTCGACTTGTTTTGCTTAAATTCTATAAAAACGAGGTTATACCTATGACATCCCTGTTCTGTATTATGCTAATTGGTCCTTAAGTTGTTTATGGTTATGTGTTTAGCATGGTTTTGTATGCCATTATGTGAAAATATGTGGTTTTGAATTTCTATCTGTTCACCGTAGGAATATCTGTTTGATTTTACCGCTTCGAAAATTAAATTGAGGGCCTTATCGGCCACAGAACCCGAAATTGATTGCGCCACTGTGGTTGGCATAATTTTTAGAGCCTACGGTGAAATTTAATTAGAAATTAATTCTGGTCAGATTAAACTGATTAAATTGATGAATTAAGTGCCCAAATATTTTATATTAAAATATTATATTAGTGGGGCTTGTTGTATGATAGCACTGCACTCCCCTTTAACTCTTATGAACTCAAAAATCTGAGGGATTCAATTGTGAGAGAGTGAGGGCCGGCCTTAGTGAGAGAAAGGGAGAGAAATTGTGCAATTTGGCTTAAAGCTTGGAAATTTTGGGGATTTAGCTCAAGAATTGACTAGAGCTTAGAAGATCAAAACCTCTAGGTGAGTAATTCTTGGATTATAGTTCGTAATTTTGTGTGTTCAAGCTAATTTGGTGATCAAGAATAAGATTGAAATGAAATTGTGTTGGAATTGTTGAATTGAAGCTTAATATGTGCATGCATGTAAGAAATTACTTTGAAATTGCATGTTTGAGCTTGAAACACATGATTCATGTAGAGTTTTGGGTAAAGCTCATGTTGTAATCACCATTTGTACCATCTAAGTTGAGAATGATGAGCATCTCCCACATGAAAATTTAGTATATATATATATTTTTTATTTTTATGCATGTATTAATTTTTTAAAATATCTTTTTTATAAATATTTTATTTTTTATATACATCTAAGTAAGGTGCATCTAACAAAATGCTAAAAAAAATGTTTAAAATTTAAAAAATATTCACTTAAAAACAAAAAAAATACAAAAAACCAAAAAAGTCAACTTTTTAAAAAAAACTAATCGCAAAAAACTCAAACCAAACACTGTTGAATACTATTCAAAAATAAGCAAGCAACTAATAAACATGATAGCTACATTAAAAATACAGTTTTTCACTAATATAATTTGGGACAAAATTGTCTTCAGTACACTATGCCATCGTTTTGGGAAGTGGGGGTTTGGGTGAGTTTGGGATAAAAGAGTCACAAAAAACAAATAGGCTTTTTAGCCCTAAAAGATTAAAATATCACATTCAATCATAATCATTACCATTCTTTTTTCTCACAAAAAAAATTAAAAAAAGACAAAAAGCCCTTTCCAAATCAGGCTTTTTTTTAACCCCAGGTTAAAATTAACCCAAAAAAATTAAAAAAATCAAAAAGCTAAACCCACCTTCTCAAATGAAGCCTATTATTAAACTGTCAGTTTCTAGTCTAAGTTTTTATTTATTTTTAGGTTACTTTTGATTAAAAAAAAAATAAAATCCAATGATCAATAAATGTAGACATTATAATTTCATCATATTTGCTTTTTGAAAAAACAAAAACAATTTATTTTCAAAATCATTTCTAGTGTCTATTTTAAAAAATGTTTTAAATCATATTTACTACTACTACTCAGTTTATAACTAATAAATCATCTATATAGAAACTTACAAAATAAATTAACAAATACTAAAATCAAGAAGACTCTCTTGATGAATCCAGACTTTGAAAGGCTGCGTTATCCTACTCGCTCCCACACCCGCTTATTAGTAGGGACGTACGCACGAACAGAATCCGCGGTAGTATCTCATGTGGTTGCACGATAAGTGTCTTCAAAGAGAAACTTATAATCAATTTGCGCATGGGTGCGTCGGGCTCATATGTTGTTGTTGGCGTCTGCTCATCTTAGCCTCCTGACCGCTGCTCGGCTGGTCCGCCCTCAGTGTTAGCTATCTTCCAACTTTCTTATCTTTATTCTTGGAGTAGGCAATTTCTTATTTCCATATTCTTGTGTTTGCATCGATGAAACTCCCTTCCACTATCCAATACTAGGCTGGCACATACTCCAAAATGTTTAAACATATCAAAGTGAGAATCGCTCGTCCACTTTAACGTGTTGGTCTAGGTATCAAGTAATAAAATTGCTCTGGGCGCATCCTAGGAATCCCTCAGTGCCTTTCACTCCTGGGGCTCCACTTCAATGAGGTGGCGTAGCTTCATAGCTCTCTCTTCATTCTTGATGTAGGTGTGTTACATTTCCTGGTGAGTATTTACTGTGGACTACTATAGATTATCTATTTTTTTTAGTGATTTACGGTGTGAGATGCTCTCGCTGCTTTAGTGGTCCGCAGTGTGCTTCAATAAGTGTGGGTTTGTGACTTATCTATTCGCTTCGCTCTCCTATCCTCTAGAAGATCATCGTTTGGAGTAGCGGCGCTCCGAGTTTTCGCTCTCTGCGCTCGTGGCGTACTTTAAAAACAGTGCGCCTAGATGTAGGCAGCTCGAGAGAAGAGAGGTACACAGCCATAATTAAAACCTAACCCTGGAAATTCCTTCCTACTGTCTACGCTCTCTACAATGTGAGAGTCATGTTGCGAAAGAGAGATATAAGAGACAAGTAAATAGGACCTAAGGACCTCTCCCATGCTACTCATACCTGAATCCTCTCATCGTGCACGTCCGTCCTCCATATAATCTGTGTGGACTTATTGTGCGGTCGAGGTCTTACCCACCCTTGGCTGTGGCCCCTAACCCCGCTAAACAATGCGGACGGCTGGACAAGCTCGTCCCATTTTGGCCTCTCCCGCTCCTCCACTTACTTCACTCTCTTCACCCTCTCTTCCGCCAACTTGCCCTAGTCCTCGACTCCATCGCCTAAGTGGGCACCTTCCAGTGGTGCGGCATCCCCCACTCCCCCATTAGCAGACACGTAGAAACCATCCGTTGGCGCCACCCTTGATCGATGGTCGGCAGCCCCGCAGCAATCCCTCCCCCACCGCCTGTAGGGTGACTCCACGTCTCTGCTGCCCCCCCGACGCCTTGTAACACGAAAGAAACTCGTCTACCGCCATGCCCCCTTCCATTCGCCTTGGGCCATCCGCTCGCACAGGCCGCAGAAATCTCCATGAGTTGGGCTCAATGCCCCGGCGCTACCTGCTCCAGGGCAGATTCAGCACGTCACCACCACTTGGGAGAAGTGGGCAACCTCAAGCCCCACCTTTTAGCTCTTTCCTCGTAAAGGGAAAAACTCCCCTGGCCTAAGCATCGAGAGGCCTTTCCCTTGATGTTAGCAGGCAATAACTTCCACCTCCGCCAGAATCTAGTATCTATTCCCTGATAGCTCCAAACTCCGCCGCAGTAAGTGTGAATTTGTCCGCCTTAGTGTGCCACTGATCTGGCTCTACCTGGCTTATTTGTCCTTTGGATGCCAATTATCAGGGCCGACGCTGCGATTCTCCACCGGTTCCCCCACCCGCCCGCATTCGTGTCTCCGTCCTATATAATCGCGCTGCTAAGCTTCCTCTGGCTCATCGCTCCCAGAGGGTCCAGCCCTCACATTGACCACTTCTCTTTGTGCCATTTTTAGGGTTTTGCTTACAAATCACTTTCTGACGCAGGAGCAAGGAAGTGAGAAAAATGTTTACACAGGTGTGTCGTACGCAAATGAAGGAATTAAACACTTGGGTATTTGGTATATTTTTGTAAAAAGGTAGGGAAAAGCGCATTATACCCAAAAAACCCACGGCTTTGCCCGTATTTCCATGGATGCCAACATTAATTTTCGCCCGTTTTCAAAACACTTTCAAATCAAACGCCAAAACCGCCCTTTTCAACCCCTCGTGGACCTATCATATTCTTGTTTGCCTCAACGCTTCACTTCCCCACGATATTGCCACGTGTGGTGGACACGATTGCCACTTGTTCCCTCCCCTTACCCTGTCCTTTCCATTTCACATCATCACATGGCACCACCCCACCCCCCCTTCTCTTCTTGAGCCCCGCGCCGTCCTGTCGACACGGCTAACGGTCAACCCCTCTCACTCGGCCACCCTCGGGTCGGCACGCCTCACGGTCGATCCTCCCGCTCGGCCACCCTAACTGTGACATCCCTGTTCTTGTATTAGCTAATTGGTCTTTAATTTGGTTATGGTTATGTTGTTTAGCATGGTTTTGTATGCCATTATGTGAAAATATGTGGTTTTGATTTCTATCTGTTCACCGTTAGGAATATCTGTTTGATTTACCCGCTTCGAAAATTAAATTAGAGGCCTATCGGCCACAGAACCCGAAATTGATTACGCCGTTGTGATTGGCATAATTTTTAGAGCCTACGGTGAAATTTATTAGAAATTGATTCGGTCAGATTAAGTGAATTACATGATGATTTAGTACCAATTGTTTATTATTATTATTTTGGAATAGTGGGGTTTGATGTAAAAGGGCACTACACCCTCAATTCCTTCCCTTATGTGGCTTTGGTGATTAAACTCTCTAGAGAGGGTGAGAGACCGAAATTGAGAGAGAAAGGGGGAAATCATCTAAGTTTGCTCTTGAAGCTTTGGAGTCTTGAAGGCTAGCTCAAAATTAACCATAGTTGTGAAGATTAAAGCTCTTTGGTGAGTAATTTTGTAAATTCAGAGTTGAATAGAATAAAGAACATGAATTTAACTGAGTATGATGAAATTGAATGGGTTTTGTGGATTTAAAGCTTGATATTATGCATGCATGTAAGGAAATGTTTTGAAATAGCATGTATAAGCTTAAAGTGCATGATTCATGTAGAGTTTTGGTTTGAAACTCCTGTTTTGATCACCATTTGGGTTATCCAAGTTGAGAATGTGGCTAATTCATCACATGCATGCTACAATCCATGAGTAGGAGCTTTGAATGCATGAAATGGTTACATTGGTAATGAGTTGGTGGAAAAATGAGCATGCATGTAGATAAATTATAGAAATTGAGCTTCAATATGTTTGTAATTCTTGTTTGTACCATGTTAATACATAATTATGTGAAGTTTGACCGAAAACATGCATTAGAGCCATTTGAATGTCGAGATGAGCTCAACGAATCAATCTGGAAAACCCAGATTTTCGATGTCCGCTCGAGCGGATTGAAGTGCCGCTCGAGCGGAGAAATCGAGCTCCCAGCATTTTCTGCAGACATGGTTCTCGCTCGAGCGAGGAGTTTGAATGCCTGTGGATGAAGGCTTTGTTGCTTGAATTGAAACAATTCAATAAATGTGAGTTTTAAGCCCACTTTGCGAAATGGCAACGTGGAAGTCGACGCTCGAGCATGGGAGCTATTTTGTCAGGCCTTCCGCTCGAGCGCCCTATTTAACGCTCGAGCGTATTTTTCATGCAACCAGTACTTTTGCAGGCCTTAAGGGTCCGCTCGAGCGGAGAAGTTTACGCTCGAGCGGGGACCCTAATTTCTGGAATTTTGTTCATGCGTTCTGTGTTTCGTTTTCCGTTATCTTTCACTTGTAATCACTCTTAGGCGTGTGTTAAACATTATAAATGAGTTAATGAGATAAGAATAAAGCCTAAAGAGGAATATGTGAATTAAGGGACGGATTGAATTGTTAATGACCCTTTTGTGTGCATGGAATGTGTCGGGTCAAGCTCCAGGGCGAATCCACAAGCCGATCACTGTGAGTAATATAACTATTTGAAAGCTTGTCAATGTCCATTTGTTTATTCCCTTAAACTTTATGAGTTGTTAATTGGGATTGTGGACAAAAGTTTGACAGGAATGAATGAATGGACCAAAGGTCGTTTTGATATAAATGAATGGACCGAAGGTCGTTTTGACATGAACGAGTAGGCCGAAGGTCGTTTTGACATGAACGAGTAGGCCGAAGGTCGTTTTGACATGAACGAGTAGGCTGAAGGTCGTTTTGACATGAACGAATAGGCCGAAGGTCGTTTTGACATATATGAATGGACCTAAGGTCGTTTGACATGAATGAGTGGGCCGAAGGCCGTTTTGACATATATGAATGGGCCGAAGGCCGAAGGTCGTTTTGATAGAAATGAATGGGCCGAAGGCCGTTTTGACAGAAATGAATGGACCGAAGGTCGATTTGGTAGAAATGAGTGGGCCGAAGGTCGTTTTGACATGAATGCATGGGCCGAAGGCCGTTTTGACGTAAATGAATGGACCGAAGGCCATTTTGATAGAAATGAATGGGCCGAAGGCTGTTTTGACGTAAATGAACGGGTCGAAGGCCGTTTTGACATGAATGGAAATCTGAATGGGCCAAAGGCCAGAATGTTTGGAACTATAGTCACTTGATTTGAATTTCGTATGGTTATATATCTGTTAAATAGAAATAGGAATTGGGCCTAAGGCCGTTTGGAACACGTTGTTCTACATTGTTATGTAACTCCTGTATTTGATTTGATATTATTCACTGGGCTTTCGCTCACGCTCATTCATGTGTTTGTAGGTGAGCCAAGAGAAGTCCAGACCCAGCCTTAGTGAAGTCTGTATGGAGCAACTAAGGTTTTGAGAGAGTCAGCCCTTGTGTCTCACGCACGAGACCCGTCTTCGCCCGTTTGTTATATATTTACATTTTGTCAGGTCAGCGAAGTTTTGAATACGTCTGTGTATAGTTTTCATAGGTTGACTTAGTTTGGATGATCCTGTCTATATAGAATCTTATGTCATTACACTTTTTGTTGTGAGTTATTAACGTACATATGTATGGTTTGTTTTGATGTGCCATGTAAGCACAGCTCTATGGACAAAGTTTTAAATTTGGCTTCTCTTTGGTCCCCTTTACTCTGATGTGTTAAGTCTGTTTTGGTTTGAGGCCGTAGGTGATCTTAGGATTACTGGCCGGTTACGTCCTTAACCCATGGGGGCGGGTTCGGGTCGTGACACTAACGGTCGGCACGCCTCACGGTCGACCCCTCCCGCTCGGCCACCCTCACGGTCAGCTTCTCCCGCTCGGTCCCCCTTGCGGTCGGCACGGCTAACGGTCGGCCTCTCCAATCGGCCACCCTCGTGGTCGGCACGCCTCACGGTCGACCCCTCCCGCTCGGCCACCCTCACCGTCAGCTTCTCCCGTTCGGACACCCTTACGGTCGACACGGCTAACGGTCAGCCTCTCCACTCGGTTCGCACTTCTCTTCCTTATTACTATTCCCTTCGTTGGGCTAAAGCTGCACTCGGAAATGGGGGACTACTGACATGGATAGGCCCGCAAGGCTTACGGCCCACAGCAAACCACCCCAAACCCATCGCTTGGGACCCATAGCATAACCCGGTTGGCAAAGCTCAGGACAGCTGGAGGCCATCTGGACATGGAGGGCCAATGCCATTCGGGCACATGGCAGGTGGAACACAGGCCACATCAGCAGACAAAGATCTGCAGAGTTATTGCCACAACACATCACCATTAATGCGGCCCATCACAGCATTTATTACGACAACACCTCCCCGTCGGAACAGAGCCCCCTCACCCTGAACAAGGTAAGCTACGGCACAGGCTTTCGGCGGAACGGGGCACGTCACAAGGGACAGTGAAATGATTACCAAAGGATATAAGCAAGAATA
>NW_021029367.1:719555-729689 GCF_004153795.1 Camellia sinensis
AGACTAAAATAGTCAATAAGATAAAATGTCACATCCCCATTATAATTTTACTTTTTTCCTCACAAACATTACATTCAGCTATAAAAGAAATCTAACTATCTTCCCAAATATAAAATTTTTAGCCTACTAAAATAGCCAAAAATTAAAATAGTCTATTAAAATTGCTAACTTCCCAAATGAGGCCATTGTGTATGTATGTATGTATTTTATTTATTTATTTATTTTTTGTTGAGATCGGATGTGATTATTGGGTGTTTTGGGAACTTGGCTAAAAGTTAAAATTGGCTTTAATCTATTTTGAGTCACATCACCTCTTTTCTTTTTTATACATTTTAAAAAAAAGTAAAAATATTAAAAAATTAAATTTTAACCAATTTTTCCAAATAAGCTTATTTATTATTAAACTTTCTTTTTGACAAGAGAACTTCATTTCATTCCATGGGCAATCATACAAAGGAGAAAAAGAAAATTTTTATAATCTGACACACATATAAAGATATAATCATTATGCACCAAACTTATTATTTTCATAATCTACTTTTACACACTAGATATTATGATCAATATGTTAGATATAAAATGAATCACAAAAAAATTAGAGGGATTGAAAGAGGGAAGAGAAATTCTCAACTCTCAAATATTTGGATTCCACTTATTTAAAACACATAGGTACATGAGTTATTTATAGTCTGTAATGAACAAGCCAAGAGACCAATACATCTTTTATATCCAATGTACTATACATGAATCTTCCTAGATACATTCATCCTAGGAATACACGAATCTCAAAAATACATGAACTTTGACAATATATGAATAAAATATAAATAGATAATTCCAGAAAATGTGTGTAACTACTAGGATTCTAGAGTGAGACAAAGATTTTGGTTGACTAGAATCGCCTTTTAGATCGAGGACTGTCCCCCATAGGTTTCCAATGCCATGTAGTGTATTCATATTCCATAGGTTTAAAGGTATACCCTGGCACCTCAGCCACACGCATCTCTCCTGAACAAGTTGGACACCTGGCCTCCATTCCAACACGAACTGGCTCTAATCTTTAAACCATTCCTTAATGTTATGAATATTGGATTTCAACTCCGCTTGGGAAGTAAAGGTCAAAACTGCATCACGGCCTCCTCCCTCTCTGACCATAACTTGTGATAGCCCATTCCTCTTCAGAACATCTCTAATGCTACTGATGGAGTATTCTGAATTGAGTCGGATAATTACACTTTCATATAGCCAGCCATGACCATTTTTATTGATATTGATGGTTAAGCTCGCTGACCCAGCTGTGTTGGTTGGAGCGCCTTGTAGAACCTCTACGTAAGATCTGTGACCAACAAAAGGTATTTTACCCTTTCTTCTGAGTGCTTCAGCAACACCTCGGACGGGTTGGGGCCTTCCTCTGCTGTGCGCATCCATGGTGCGCCTGACATAGGTGGCATGCTTGACTTTGAGTACTCTGTCATCTACCAAAAGTCCATTAGCTTTCTGGACTACAATATCTGATGCTACATGACAGTCAAACCGCACAAACCCAAATCTAGAGTTTGTCATTTTCCTTATTTTGGAAGGGATGAAGACATCTTTTACTATGCCGAACTTTGAAAAAAGTTTGAACAGAGATTTTGCGTCCATAGAACTTGGAATATAATCCACAAATACAGTAAATAGGCCATTCCTAACTTTGTTGCTCCGAAAAGACCCTCCTCTTCGTTGATGCACAATCGGGATCCAACTGCCATTCCCTCCTCTCCGTTCAGCCATCATCTAAGGTGTCATATTTTTTTTCAATTGATATTACTCTTACTATTTCACGAATGTTTTGATTTTTAATTTTAATTTTCTTAATCTTATTACACTTCTATCCAACTCTTTTTATCTAAGCAATACTCATTTTATAGGCGTGCTATTGCCCAGTTTTTCAATTTTTAGTGCATCGCTAACTTTGTAATTGTTTTATTGTGAATTCAAAATTAACTTGTAGAAATAAATATATAATACATATAAAAGATGAAATTTTATAAATTGATTGATTTATTTACATATATACTATCGAATATAGCGGTTGGAATAATACATCGACTTTATGTATTGATTGTTTATGTATATGATCTATGTTTATATACATTGTGTGTGTGGGAGGAGATAGGGGATGTACTCCACGGCTTAGGGGAAGATAGGGGATGGACCTCTAAGCCGGGTTGTGTGTGACATTGATACAGCACTACAATGTGTATCAAGTGTTGATTATGGAAGTGTTTAGATTGATTTGATATAGTACTAAAATATATATCGTTATCAATTGTGAAGTATAGAAGTGTTTCTATGTTATGTTGATACAGCACTAAAATGTGTATCGTTCGTATAGTATGGGAGTGGTTTATGTGTTATTGATACAGCATTAAAATGTGTATCCATCATGAATTTTGAAAGTGTTTTTAAGATGAGTCTTATTCTCATTGAGTTATTTGACTAAGTGTTGAGCCTTGTTTTCAAACTCAAGGTTGAAAAAGAAATGAGAAATGAAGTGTAACATGGACTTAAATGTCATGAAACTAAAATGTGATATGAGTGAGTGTATCGGTGTTGACCATCTATCAACTGCTAAACTTTTGGTCATTGTTCATAGCTGGTTTAGTGTATTTCTTCTGGGCAGTGGCTCACCCTTTATGGGAAATCATTTTCCGGTACAGGTAGCATGCCACCTCCAAGGACATAGCTTGGGAGACTAGAGGCAGACAGATTCCTTTTGTTGTTTGCTTTCTTTTGACGTATTACGTGTAAATTCAAGCCAAGGGCTTTATATGTATTGAGTTAGTACTCTTCTTTTTGTAACCAAGTGCTAACTTGGAAAGCTGTAAGCCCGTAGGGCACTTGCTTTTGTAGTTAACATGTAATACTTTTGTAAGAACTACTCTGATTAATGGAAAGATGGTTGATTTCTTTTATGTCAATGCATGTCTAAAGTGATGGGTTTTACGTATTATTTTGAGGGCATGACAGATAGTTTACACAAATCTACATTACTTGTTACCTCTTTTCTCTTCTCTATCCTATTGGATCTTATTTGATTCTTATGATGATTTTTGTGACATGAATAATTTTATAAATTAACAAAATTTAAAGAGACAAAAAAGAAACATGTGATATTTGTTTCGTTTGCCCATCAAGTGATATGAAATTAAGCTTAAGAGGTTGTTTGGGATACTGATAAAATAAAATAAAATCAAAAATCAAAAAATCATTAAAAAAGTTTTAAAAATCATATAAAAAAGTTAAAGATTTATTTCTTTCTTTTTGTACTTCTTTTTTTAAAAATTCAAAAAATTATTCTTAAACACTTTATTTTTTTCACCTCATAATTTAACAAAATTGCTAAAAAACCATTTCCTTAACAAGCCCTAAGTATAAATGCATATATTTATTTTGTTCTACTCCGATAAGAGCGTCTCAAACTTTTACTTAGATTTTCCATCAAATTTAAATTTGTTGAAATACGCACACTTTTGTTACTCCAACCACGACATCAAACTAATATCAAATGAAAGGAAAATAAAAAATTTCATCAAATTGAGGGAGGCTTCATCGTTTATCAAATTTTTACAGATAGTCGTTACTTTTGCAGAGACTTCACCATACACCGTGTAACGCCCTCAAAATAACAACATTAACCCATCAAATAAGACATGCATTAACTCAATATACAAAGTAAAGAGGATGCAAACAAGATAATAAACAACTACCAACATCCACGGACACATGTCCGGATCACTATACAACAAGGGTAAACCCGGGATCGCTATACACCGAATGACCGATTGATTGTCCTCCCGATCAACTGATTGTTTGATGAAAATTTAAATAAGTTGGACGACCTCTTGGTCAACCAGTTGTTTGATAAAAATTAAAAAATTAGCACTGGAAGACATAGTATCATATGAAACTTTTCATTAATTTTTTATTCAAATTTAATATTAAATTTTTTTTGAATAAGCGTTAGAGATACTCTAATAGCTGTCTAATTGTCAAGCACATGATCTAGGTGCCCCGTATGAAGATTATTCAAATTATTAGGATAATTATTCAAATTATTCATATTGTAAATAATTCAAATTATTCAAATTATGGAAATTAGGATAGACTCCGCGAATCACTCCTCCCTCCATATTGTAAATAATTCAAATTAGGAAAAATATTCAAATTATTACGATAATTATTCAAATTATGGAAATTATTCAAATTCTTCATAATGTAAATTATTCAAATTATTCAAATATTATTCAAATTATTCATATTGTAAAAAATTCAAATTGTGGAAATTATGGAAATAAGCATATAAGGATATATTGCCGTTCGGAAATTAGGAAGGAAGGAATGAATGAAACTTCCATAGAAGAGAGGGAAAGCATGTTCGAAGAAAATAAGGAATGTAAGAAACATACTATTTACTACTGATGAGAGAGAGGGAGAGAGTATATTCATGTTCAAATGTGTCTCTCGCACTCAGCCATCACTGTTTGAAATAAAATCTCCCTTGTCTTCTTTGATCCCTTGTCCCTCTGTCTATCCATATATATTAATCACTTTTAGTTCAGCCATGCCACACAGTCTCTCTCTCTCTCTCTCACGATAGTTTTTGCAGCCATTCACATAGACTCTCTATCTCTCTCTCTCACGACAGTTTTCGCAGCCAATCACACTATCTCTCTCTCTCTCTCGCTCAGTGTGTGTGTGTGTGTGTGTGTGTGTCTCAAAATGACAGAGTCACAGAATAAGGTTTTTTCCGCCTTTTGGTACTCCAACATCCTCCGTCGCCTCTTCTGCACCGACAGCAGAAAGAAAGATCAGAAGGAAAAAAGTTAGAGTTATGATTTTTGATCTTCATCATTTTGATCTTCACAGTTTGAGTCCTCATCAACCAATGTCTGTGTCTTTGGCATTCACAATTGAAGCCATGAAGTTGTTGGAGGAAGAGAAGTTTCTTCAGTTGAATAAGTAAATTCAGTAATTTTCTCTATATTTCTCTATCCCCCCTTCTTCTTCTTCTCTCTCTAATCTTTGTCTCATTGAATTTCTACAGGAAAGAAAAGGACCCGTTGAAACCGAAGCAACCCATGTCTGCGTTTTTCATGTTCAGAAATGAGCGAAGAACAGAGAGAAAGAGTGGCTGGGACGTAATTGAAAAATGGAATAACATGACAGAGAAACAAAAGAAGCCATATGAAAAGGTTCAATTAACTCTGTCTTTCTCTATCAATCTCTGTCTCTCTCTTATTGTCTCTGCAACATCAATTTCATATTTTGGGAACTTGCAGATTGCAAAAGAAAACATGGAAAAGTATTTGGAAGAAATGAAATTACCATATAAAATTGTCTATATTTTTTTTTATCGTCATATGACATTGTCTATATGATAATTAATCTCGACAAATAAGAAAAATCACAACACATAGTCATCATTTGGCTTTTAATTATCTAACAATGGTATAAATCTACACATTTCAGTCATACAATATTTTACTACATGATTAATTTAGAATATCACATAAATAATATTACATAATGTTTTGAAATTACTAAATAATTACGCTATTATCATGGTTTTTCTACCAAACTAGATGTTAGGATTGAAATTTCAACACTTCTTTAAAAAATAAAAAGAAAAAGTAGCATTATATAAATGAATGTAAATCATCATGATGGTTTACACGAATCTACATTACTTGTTACCTCTTTTCTCTTCTCTATCCTATTGGATCTTATTTGATTCTTATGATGATTTTTGTGACACGAATAATTTTATAAATTCACAAATTTTAAAGAGACAAAAAAGAAACATGTGATATTTGTTTCGTTTACCCACCAAGTGATATGAAATTAAGCTTAAGAGGTTGTTTGGGAGACTGATCAAATAAAATAAAATCAAAAATCAAAAAATCATTAAAAAAGTTTTAAAAAATCATATAAAAAGTTTAAAGATTCATTTCTTTGTTTTGGTACTTCTTTTTTTGAAATTCAAAAAATTATTCTTAAACACTTTATTTTTTTCACCTCATAATTTAACAAAATTACTAAAAAACCATTTCCTTAACAATCCCTAAGTATAAATGCATATATTTATTTTTTTCTACTCCGATAAGAGCGTCTCAAACTTTTACTTAGATTTTCCATCAAATTTAAATTTGTTAAAATACGCACACTTTTGTTGCTCCAACCATGACATCAAACCCATATCAAATGAAAGGAAAATAAAAAATTTCATCAAATTGAGGGAGGCTTCATCGTTTACCAAATTTTTATAGATAGCCGTTACTTTTGCTGAGACTTCACCATACACCAGATGACCGATTGATTGTCCTCCCAATCAACTCATTGTTTGATGAAAATTTACATAAGTCGGATGACCTCTTGGTCAACCAGTTATTTGATAAAAATTAAAAAATTAGCATTGGAACACATAGTATCATATGAAACTTTTCATTAATTTTTTATTCAAATTTAATATTATATTTTTTTTTGAGTAAGCATTAGAGATACTCTAATAGCTGTCTAATTGTCTAACACAAGATCTGGGTGCCCATTATGAAAATTATTCAAATTATTAGGATAATTATTCAAATTATGGAAATTATTCAAATTATTCATATTGTAAATAATTCAAATTATGGAAATTAGGATAGACTCCGCGAATCACACCTCCCTCCAAATTGTAAATAATTCAAATTCGAAAAAATATTCAAATTATTAGGAAAATTATTGAAATTATGGAAATTATTCAAGTTATTCATATTGTAAATTATTCAAATTAGTCAAATATTATTCAAATTATTCATATTGTAAATAATTCAAAATATGAAAATTATAGAAATAAGCATATAAGGATATATTGCCGTTTGGAAATTAGGAAGGAAGGAATGAATGAAACTTCCATAGAAGAGAGGGAAAGCGTGTTCGAAGAAAATATGGAATGTAAGAATCATACTATTTACTGATGGAGAGAGGAAGAGAGTATATTCATGTTCAAATGTGTCTCTCGCCCTCAGCCATCACTGTTTGAAAAAAAAATCTCCCTGGCCATTATTGATCCCTTGTCCCCTCTGTCTATCCATATATATTAATCACTTTTAGTTCAGCCATTCCATACAGTCTCTCTCTCTCTCTCTCTCTCTCTCTCTCTCTCTCTCTCTTTCGCGACAGTTTTTGCGGCCATTCACACAGTCTCTCTATCTCTCTCTCTCACGACAGTTTTCGCAGCCATTCGCACAGTCTCTGTGTGTGTATGTGGTGTGTCTCAAAATGATAGAGTCACCGAATAAGGTTTTTTCCGCCTTTTTACTCTGACATTCTCCGCCGTCTCTTCCGCACCGACAATAGAAAGGAAGATCAGAAGGAAAAAAGTTGGAGTTATGATTTTTGATCTTCATCATTTTGATCTTCACAGTTTGAGTCCTCATCAATCAATGTCTGCGTCTTTGGCATTCACAACTGAAGCCATGAAGTTGTTGGAGGAAGTGCAGTTTCTTGACTTGAATAAGTAAATTCGGTAATTTTCTCTATATTTCTCTCTCGCCCCCTTCTTCTTCTTCCCTATCTAATCTTTGTCTCATTGAATTTCTACAGGAAATAAAAGGACCCGTTGAAACCGAAGCAACCCATGTCTGCGTTTTTCATGTTCAGAAATGAGCGAAGAGCAGAGAGCAAGAGTGGCTGGGAGGTAATTGAAAAATGGAATAACATGACAGAGAAACAGAAGAAGCCTTATGAAAAGGTTCAATTAACTCTGTCTTTCTCTATCAATCTCTCTCTCTCTCTCTCTCTCTTATTGCCTCTGCAACATCAATTTCATATTTTGGGAACTTGCAGATTGCAAAACAAAACATGGAAAAGTATTTGGAAGAAATGAAATTACCATATAAAATTGTCTATATATTTTTTTATCGTCATATGACATTATCTATATGATAATTAACCTCGACAAATAAGAAAAATCACAACACAGTTATAGCGATCCCGGGTTTACCCTTGTTGTACAGTGATCCGGACATGTGTCCGTGGATGTTGGTAAGTTGTTTTTATCTTTGTGTTGGCATCCTCTTTACTTGTATATTGAGTTATAGGATGTGTTGGGCGGTTTTTGTTACAGGTTGGTTGTGTTTTGGGAGCCTAGTGCTCTGCCCAGATTTTTTGGAATCCTTCGCTCGAGCGGAGGAGTTGGTCGCTCGAGCGAGAGTTGAGTTCGTGTCTGGTGGATCGAGCCAGAGTGGCTTCGCTCGATGCGAGCGATTGCGTTAGTTCTGGACCTGAGAGTTGCATTTCTTGGCTCGAGCGAGTTTTCTTCGCTCGAGCGGTCTGGTTTGTTCTTCGCTCGAGCGAGAGGTCTGTCCGCTCGAGCGTGCTTCTAAGTTGCAAACCTGAGGGTTTGAGTTGTTAGCTCGAGCGAGCATTTCTTTCGCTCGAGCGCACTTCTGAGTTTTTGGCTCGAGCGAGAACTTCTTGGCTTGAGCGAGAGTTTTCTGTGTCTGGTCGCTCGACGGCACAAAGGCTTCGCTCGAGCGAGCGTGTTTTTATACCAGCGGACAGTAGCTTTTTTGACATCAGTTTTTCACTTCCCTTTTTCTTTCAAACCATAGATCCGAGACTATTCTCTCTCTAAACCTACACTCTCTCTAAGATTTGATCTCCCTAGAGTGTGAATCTAGCCCTAGGGCCTTTGTTAAAAAAGATAGAGGGCATTGAGAGCTTCGACTTAATCTGAAAAAGTTTGGATTTGGAGCACGTTGATCGTTTGAGTCTTCATCTCCTTTTTTGGCTCAACTTCGTAGGTAGGGATATCCTACTCCTCTCTATGGGTTTTGTCTTTAAATTTTAGTATTTTGAGATGTTGGGTGGTTTTGGTAATTTGGTGAAAGTTCGGGGCTTTTGTGCAATTTTACAAAAGTTGGGGTTTTATTCATAATAAACCTAGATGCATGTTTGGCATAGAGAAATGAAATAAATGTTGAATCATTGAGAAATGGGACCTAAGGGTCACAATGTTAATTATGGATAATGACCTAATTACAATGTTTGATTAATTGGGATAATTAATTGTGAGAAATAGGGAAATGAAATGTTGATTGAATATCCATTATGCAATTTATTTTCTGTTTAGAGATAACTGCTTTGGGCTATCGGTGGAGGATAGTCGTGATTGTTGTAGACAATGCATGATGATTAGGCAACGAGAAAAACTAATCAATGGAATGTGTCATGGAATTTGACGGTTGATAGAATACATTAACTGTATGTATTGAGTGATTGTATATAGAACCAATGTGTTTGTTATACGTTATGTGTAGAGGAGGAAGATGGGGATGTACTCCGCTGTTTAGGGGAAGATGGGGGATGTACCTCTAAACCGGATAGTATTGGAGAAGATAGGGGATGAACTCCGTAGATACAGCTCATATGCTTGTCTAAAGAAGTGAAGATAGAGCTTATATGCTTATCTTTGTGAAGTGTGGATATAGCTTTATGCTTATCTGTGAATGTGGATATCGTTGTTTATACATATCTGTTGAGAATGTGGGTATAGCTTATATGCTTTATCTGTGAATGTGGGGTATAGTTTTTAATACATATCTGTTGAGATGATGATAGAGCTAATATGCTTATCTGTTGAAAAAGGGAAAATGAAAAGTAACTTGGACTCATAAGTCGTATGTCATAAATATGTGATTTATGTGAATGTATTCAGTGTTGGCCATTATCAATTGCTTAAATCTTTAGTCATTGTTCACTGGTTGGTTTAGTGTATTTCTACTGGGCTGTGGCTCACCCTATATGGGATCATATTTTCAGGGGTACAGGTAGCTATGCCACCTTCCAAGGACATAGCTTGTGGAGGCTAGAGATGCGGACATGACTTTTGTCGTTTTACTTTTTGATGTATTACATGTAAATTCAAGCCAAGGGCTTAAGTGTGCTAACGAGTTAGTACCTCTTTTGTTGTAACCAGTGTTACTTGGAAAGCTTAAGCCCCATAGGGCATTTGCTTTTGTTGTTAACATGTAAATACTTATGTAATGCGAATTCGATAAATGGAAGAATGTGGAACTTTTACAAACAATGCAATGTCTTATTATG
>NW_021029372.1:4639-20276 GCF_004153795.1 Camellia sinensis
CCGGATACCACATGGCCTAAGAACTTAACTTCTTTCAACCAGAATTCACACTTCCCGAACTTAGCATATAACTTGTGGGCTCTAAGTAGCTCAAGCATAACTCGTAAGTGTTCCTCATGTTTCTCTTCAGAGGGTGAGTAAATCAAAATGTCATTTATGAAGATAACTACAAAACGGTCTAAGAACTCGCGGAAGATTCTATTCATCAAATCCCTAAACAAGACCGGTGCGTTGGTTAACCTAAAAGGAATTACTAGGAACTCATAATGGCCATACCGCGTACAGAGTGTTGTTTTCTGGATGTCCACCTCCCTTACCCTCAACTGGTGATAACCCGAACTCAAATCTATTTTAGAAAAGCAACAAGACCCCTTGAACTGGTCAAACAAGTCCTCTATAGGAGACAATGGGTACTTGTTCTTAATAGTTACCCAGTTCAACTTCTGGTAATCAATACAAAGTCGCAAGGTGTCATCCTCCTTCTTGGCAAAGAGTTGGTGCTCCCTAAGGCAAAGTACTAGGGCAGATAAATCCTTTATCTAACAATGCTTGGAGTTGAATCTTCAACTCACTCAACTCAGCAGGTGCAAACCTATATGGTGCCATGGAAATCGATGTCGTGCCAGGCACTAAGTCAATAGAGAACTCGATCTCTCGATGGGGTGGTAAACTAATAAGATCCTCGGGAAAGACGTCCGAGTACTCATAGACCACTCTTGGCAACTCAGTCTGAGTCTCATCACACTCACTACTCATAAAGCTAGCGAGAAGACAACTAAGCTCATTCTGCCCTCACGGATTATACACCGGTGGTAAAACCCTACCAATCCGATCCCCCAAGAAATGAAAACACTCGCCGCTCAAGGTACATACAGTAACCCTCTGGCAGTAACAATCTATGATAGCTCGGTATGACGATAACCAGTCCATACCTAGAATTACATCAAACCCAGACATGTCCATCAATACAAAGGAAAAGGGAAGCCGACGATCGGCAACCTCTATATCACAGCCCCGACACCCCTGCTTCAGAACCACCTCACCCCTAATAGGTGACACAACACAAATAGGAGATACTAACTGCGCCAACTCCAACTCCAAAACAGATGCAAATGCAGAAGATATAAAGGAATGGGATGCACCTATATCAATTAGCACATTAGCAACCGAGTTGCAAAACAAAAATGTACCTCTCACAACAGATGGACTCGGTACAAGATCTGGTGTTGTAACATCATACACGCGCCCTGTAGGTCTTTGATCTACCTGCTCACCTTTCGGAGCATAAGACTGCCGCATAGACTGAGCCGAAGAGGCTCCCTAATTGACCCTCGAGGCCTAAACTGATTGAGTTGGCTGATAACACTGTGTCTACCTTGAACCAGACGCACCAGATGTGCCACTCAACTGCGGGCAAAACCACTTCAAGTGCCCTGCCTGCTCGCACTGATAACAAGTGAGCAGCTAGCCTCTGCCCTGACTTTGGCCCTAAGAATGAGCCGAAGATGAAACTGCTCGCTGCCCTCCTCCCCTCTACGGGCAAGCTGGAGACTTGTAGCCCAGCTGACCACATTTGTAACAGGTGATGTCTCCCTGTCCGCCTCTCCCAAAACCTGAACTCGGTACTCGAAAGGTAGATCTTGAATGCACTCCCTAGGACTGTTGAGGGTTAAAACCCCTCTGCCTCTTACCGTCCCCCTGGCCTTCCTGACTCCTCCTGGAGCCCCTTATCCTCTCCTCCTCCGCATGCATAATGGTCTTAAGATGGGCTGCAACCTCCACAAGGCGCCCATAATCTCTAATCATGGAACCGGTAACTCTAAACATGAGTCCAGTCCGCAACCTCTTCTCAAACTCCAGACATCGGCGTTTCTCAGTTGCCACTAACTCAGGTGCAAACCTCGACAGACTAGTAAAGGTGGCCTCGAACTCCGCCACTGGTGTATTCAACTGCTTGAGCTGAGAAAACTGATCCCTCAACTTTTCCCTCACCATAGCCGGTAAGTACTTGTTCTGAAAAGCTTCAACAATGCCTCCCAAGTTACTCCAATGCGCCCCCGCGCATACTTCCACCACTGACCCACATCTCCCTTCAGCTGGAAGGACGCCAAGGTCACTCTCAAACCTCCGTCTTCGATGCCAAGCATCTTAAACGTCTTTGTCATCTACTCTAGCCACTCATCGACCTTCAGTGGCTCCTTAGGGTCACCTAAAAACTCATCCGGATTCGACCAGAAGAACTCCCTCTTCAGAAAAAACGGCCCTACCTCAGCTACATCGGCCTGGACTTGATTCTTAGCCCTGAAAATGTCCATAGATTCCCTCAATGCTCCTGCCATCTCGCGGGCTAAGGCACCCATAGCCGGCTGACCTACTAGTTCAGCCACATTGGCCTGACCAACTCCCTCCTCCTGCACCTGAATTTCATTCGGTATAGGCATCTCCTGCCTCATTGGCCTGCCACGCTTACTACCACGACCTCGTCCTGACATCCTAATAAAGGTAACAAAAGGATTAGCACATTCACAAATGTGCCGAAGCTATTTCACTCGAGTCCTCATACAATGGACAACTGTAGTTCACTCCACATAAGCACATAATCACGTAAACACATACGAATTTCATCTCCGGATAATGATTGTCCCGTGGCGTCGCTAGAGTTTTAGTTAGAAACGACAGTGATCAAGTGCCTTTCCAATAGGATTCCCAGAAACCCATAGACCCGATCAACATCCTAGAACTAAATCCCATACCCATATAGTCATATAAACATGTTATCATATAAGCACATAACATTATACAGAAGTCTCTAACAAGCGAGACAAACCCCTTGTGGTACTAACTATTTCCCACGTACCCAAAGTATTCAAACCCGGTACGCTCTGATACCAAGTTGCAACGCCCTCAAAATACAGTATATGACAATCATACATAAGATCCATAATCCTAAAAGAAATATTATATCTTAATCCATCAGAGTCTTCTTACAAATGATAGTACATGTTATCAACAAAATAAATGCTCTACGGGCTTACATCTTTCCAAGTAATAACTTGGTTACAACAAAAGAAGAGTTCTAACTCTTTACATATAAAGCCCTCGGCTTGAATTTACATATAATCATCAAGACAAAAATAACAAAATGGAGCCTTCAACTCCTAAACCTTCCAAGCTAAGATCTTGGAGGCGGCATGTCACCTATACCTGAAAATGGTGTCCCAAGAAGGGTAAGCCGATGCCCAGTAGAGATATGCTAAACAAAATATGAGAAATAACTAAAACATTAGCATCCAATAAATGTTTAACACATGTAAACGACGTACATCTTTTCCATAACCAATCAACATTTGCAACCGTATTTCAATGCACTTCTATTTATTTAACCAAATCAATTCATTAACATGGTTCATTATTTATCCAAACAATTCACAATGAGACTACAACTCATAATATCAACACTTCAATCATCAACATCATTCAAATGCATATAAGGTTTCGATACTTTCACCTTGGACACTTCGGTCAACTTAATTATCAATGGAGTCCATCTCTTATCTCTTCCCAAACAATGGAGTACATCCCCTATCTCCTCCCAAACAAAGGTACATATGCAATGTATTTAAATATGTTGTCATATACAATGATCAATTAATGCACATATTCAATGTGTTAATCCAACCGTCATATTCAATGACATATTCCAATTAATTAGTTTCAGTTTACCTAATCATCATGCAGTTCTACAACAATCATGGCTATCCTCCACCGATAGCCCAAAACAGTTATTTCTAAACAGATAAATAAATTTATCAACAGATAAATTATCAACTTTTCCATAAGTGAGTGATTTATCAATCCAACTACACCATTTGATTACATTCTCTCCCAATTTCATCATTTCCAACCCAATTACATATTTCCACAATTAATTCCATTATTTTGACAAATAATTTATTTAATCCCAATTAGGGCATTTTTCTCACTTCCTCAAATATCAACCCTAAGGCTCAATTTCATCAATTATTTACAAATAACCCCATTTCAAGGCCTCACATTCACAAAGGAGCCCAAAACTAAGAAACCTCTCTTTCAAACATTTCAAATTTCAAACCCTAACTTTCCAAAACTTCCAAATCTCACCATTTATACAAAATGACTAATAATTATGTTAAAGCTCATAGAAATAAGTAGATTATCCCTACCTCAAATGGAGAAACTCAAAGGAGATGAAGAGAGAAACCTAAGATGCTCCAAATCCAAGCTTTTTCGGATCAAAGAATAGCCCACGTGATGCTCTATCTTTTTTACAAAGGAAGTAGGGTAGAAACTCCCTAGATCAAGTGTATTTGTAGAGAGAGAGAGAGTCGGATCTAGGGTTCGGAGTGAAAAAGGGAATGAAAAAGTGATTAAAATCACACTACTGTGATATGATATATGCGAGTTTCGCTCGAGCGAAGGGCTTGTCGCTCGAGCGACCAGACACAACAAAGGACCTCGCTCGAGCGCAAGAAGGCTAGCTCGAGCGAACAATGCAAAGCTTCAGGTCTGCAATGCAGAAGCATGTTCGAGCACAAGAATACTCGCTCAAGCGAAGGAACACATAACACAAGGCTCACTCGAGCGCCAGAAAGCTCGCTCGAGCGAAGAATACCATCCTTTAGGTCTAACAGAGACGTAGATGTACGCTCGAGCGCAAGAGTGCTCGCTCGAGCGAAGGGACAAATAACTCAAACCTCGCTCGAGCACAAGAAAGCTTGCTCGAGCGAAAGCTACGTCTGAAAGAAACCTGAAGACCCTCAATCCTCTCTCGAGCGAAGAAGCAAATACCCAAGGCTCGCTCGAGCGAAAAAGCCAAAACCTGGGCAGCAATCATTTGTTCCAACACACAACCAACCTGTTCCAAACTTATCCAACACATCCCACAACTCAAATACAAGGAATTAAAGGATGGAAACAAGATATAAACAACAATAAACAACCACGGAACTGAGTCTGGAATACAATAAATGACTGGGAAAAACCGAGATTGCTATAGCTAAAATCCACAAAAGACAAAATGGACTAAAATAGCCAATAAGACAAAATGTCACATCAAACCCATAATAATTTCATTTTTTCTCTCAAGATGCTTCAAAAGTTCTTGATTCGCAATCCGGAACCCAAAAGCTTTAGATAGGTTCAGGTTTTCCTGTTCACACTTATCGGGGGTGGACCCTACAGTTTGTTGAAAGAATCAATCTTGCCTTGCGCAAATGTGGAGAGTGGCACAGCACCCTAAACACAAAGCGATTTGAGGAAAGGGCTCCTAACCTGGTATTGAGCCTACAACTGAACACAGTGAAAAAAACTCAACAGCGAAAAACAAAAGGTAAATAACCCTAAACACAACGAGACACGCTCGGGACCGACTCAAAACAAGAATTGAGGTAAACAAAACAAAAGACACGACACACAGACGCGTTACAAAGACAAGAGACCTCTCAAATCACTAGGAGCCAGTTTCTTCGGGTATTGTTTCCCACCCTTTCTAATCTGTGATTCTCACATCACTCGGCCCTCAGGCTCGGTTTTTCTCTGAAAACCCTTTTGCTCACTTTTCTCTCAACTTACACCTCTCTATTCTTTATTCTCTCATTTTTCAACCCTCCCCAGATATGGTCGGTGGATAAACAAGAGGTAGTGGATTCATGCCCAACACTATTAGTTCACGGCTATTTCCTCTGGTGACGTCTAGTCAATGTTCCGGACGAAGGAGTAGAGTACCCTAATCCACTGCAATTCGTGCTTCGCACTTGGTTGATACCTCGTTGCTTGGAGGATGTTGAGAGCTTTCAGTCCTTTGTTGTTAACCTCAGTTGTACCTTTGTTGGCAGGTAGAGTGCCCTTCCGGCAAGTATGTTGACGACGGGGGAAAGACAGAACACCTGGCTCAATTGTGCCCCTAGTTCATCATTTTTACCATTTTTTGTTTTGGTTTTCTACTAAAACAATTTTGACCAACATGAGAGTTAGATTAACACACTTGTTCGATTTTTGATTTGAAATCATGCAAGTCAGGCTATGAGCACTGAAAATTTTCATGTTTTAGGTCCAAGACATGGTCCAGTTTTGGAAAATGAAATAGCTTTCGAGAAAATAGTCAACCTCGGTAAAAAATTTCAAAAACTATTTTTGCAAACGGTCACTGCTCAACGAGCGCAGAACTTACTCTCGAGCTGCACAACCTCGGATCGGAGGCAATGAAAAATTGCCCCTTGTTTGGATGGCACTGCATAGCCACGGAAAGTTGCCCCTGGTTTGAATGGCGACTCATGGCAACGGAAAGTTGCCCCTTGTCTGGATGGATAACGCCGCAGCATGTTGTAAACAGTCCTCATTAGTGACGATCTCAACTGAACTCTCGGATACAGAGAAGACAAAGATGGCCAAAACCAATATATGGACACAGTCGCTTTGAAAGCGTTGGGGGCTGGATTTCAGGATGAAGTTGCCTACGTATCCCAAACATGGGAATCACGTCTCACGTAGTTTAGGTTAAGGTACACTCGTGTATTAACCCTCACTTTTTTTTTTTATGCTCTAACTTTTGCCAAGGCCGCCCTTTGCAGGTTTTCAACCTTGCGAGCTTTGTTTTTCTTTTCTTTTCAATTTTTTTTCTTTTCATTCCTTTTTTTTGCATTTTTTCTTGTTCTTTTTTCTTTTTTTTTTCTTTTCTTTTCATTTCTTTTTTTTTTTTAATTTTATCTTAAATATTGGATGTATATCTCCGACTTGGAAAAGAAGATTGATTGAGAGTCAAGAGAGGAGGTCGGGGTATTGGAGTAGGTGACATGTCACTGACATGGGAAAGATAAGTTTTAGAAAGAAAGGATTGGGATGCTTTTTTATTTTTATTTTATATATAGCGTATAAATTTTTAAATTAATACTCAATAGATTAGTAATCTCTTTTAAATAATAAAATTATGTCATCTTAACTTGGGATCAACATGTTAAATTAATAATCATCATAAAATTATAAAATAATATATTTTAAATATTTTATTTTTATTTTATAAGTCCTAAGTATTTTATAAATTAATAATTAGTTAAAAATACATAATATATTTTATTTGTCATAATTCTTTTCTTAACACCTTTGAGATGGGAAGTCATTTTTGCTATTTTTGAACTAAAGATACCATAAGCAATAAGGAATTGTGTTGGATTAAATAGTGCTTGTTTTGATTTAATATATTATATGAACTTGTTTTAAGAAAGTTGAATACATTAAATCTTTATACTAATTATAATTCAATGAACTCTTAATTAGTTAAACACAAAGATATATTTTATAGTATTTTAAATATTAACCTGATCACTTGGCGTGATAAATTGAATTTATCGAACCTTAATAAATAAATAAACATAATATATTTGTCAAAAAAATAAAAATATCTTTATAAAATAATAATTATTAATTTTAAAAAGTTACCATATGCATTGAGTGTAACTTGGAAAACAAGAAAAGGTAAGAATTGCTAGACTGACAAGGGAGTTTGTGAGGTGTCACAATAGCTTGGCAATTTCATGCGCAATTCCGATTCGTAGCTCGAATTTTCCGTGGCTCAAAATTCCAAAACGACGTCGTTTTAGGATGTTTTTTAGTTCTCTTACCGGTAAGATAATATTTTCCGTACCATTCGGGCCATTCGACCCTCACTTTCTCGAGCTACGGAGCATTTTCTTTTCATGCGCGGGATCGCATCACAGAATGATTGCTTGCACCGTAAATATTTTTCCTGTGAATTATGACTTATTGATTGTGATCAAATCTAATTTTATTAATTGTGGCTTATCAATTATTGTCAAGTATAATTTTATTGATTGTGATCTGTCAATCATGACAAAGTCTAATCTAATTGATTATGACTTATTTATTTTGGTCTATCGATTCAGGCCATAAATCATTTTTAAAGGACAATTATGACCACACTATTATTATTATTATTATTATTATTATTATTATTATCCATTTGGTGCAATATGATGGTACCAATTTACAAAGAAAGCGGGGCAACATAGTTTGTGGTAGCAACATTTGGTCATAGTGGAGCAGTTTGTCGCAACGGCAGCAACATGTTATCATGGTGGAGCAGTTTGTGACAACGTGGTTAGCAACAATTTGTGGCAATGTCAAGCCTATAAATAGGCTAAAAAAAGAATAGGCAAGGGATGAAGAAATCATCAAACTCATTAGAGTCTTTTCTTTATTAATTCCGATTGGTAGCTCGAAAATAAGAAGGCTCAAATGGCCCGAGTCCAAAATGACGTCGTTTTGGAATTTTTTTTTCTTTTCTTTTTCTTTCTCGTTTTTTTGAAGAAGAAGAAGAAGAAGAAGAAGAAGAAGAAGAGACAAGAAAGAGAGAAGAGGGAGCTAGGAACACACACAGACAGAGATTGAGAGAGAGATACACATCATCATTAACAACAATATCTTCATCAACACATCATCATCATCAACAACAACATCTTCATCAATATCAACATCAACATCACCATCATCATCATCATCATTAACAAAAAAAAATTTCCTTCATCTCCAAATCCAGATCTACTAGAAAAAAAAAAAGAGTAGAGAAAATAGAGTCTGAAAGAGGCGATCGGCGATACCCACCGGTAGAAAGAGAGAGACACCGCCATCACCGTCGATCTTCCTTCTCTTACTCCTCTGCCATCACCGTCTTCTTCTCTTCCTCCTCCTTCTCTCCATCTTTTCTCCTTCTTCTCTTTTCCTCTTCTCTTCTCTCTTCTCTCTAAAAAAGAAAAGAAGAATACCCAAAACAACGTCGTTTTGAGTATTCGTGCCAACTTTTTCGAGCTACGAAGTATTATTGTTTTTTTATTTTTAGGAGTAGACTACCTTAATTCTTAGGAATAGATTATCTTAATTTTTAGGAGTAATTTTCTCTGTGATTTGTGACTTGTAATTCTTGTAAACTTATAGATAATTTATTTGGAGTTGTCTTTGTTTATTTGGATACTTCACTCTGTCGATTGTTAATTGTTCCAAAGAAGTCCTTGCATTTTCAGGGCATTTTAGAACCTTTACACAATCATCTAATTTTTTGTTTGGTTGTTTGGTTAAAATTGTTGTTAAGGCCTCGTTTGGGAACATGCTATTTTAAAGGTATGATAGGTGTTCGCACCATGATATAGTGGACTCTCTCACACAGAATCAATTCTTGATGTAGGTGATCAAACAAACCTTCCCGCAAGAGAATGGAATGATCTGGGGGTGTTTGAATTTAAATTAGAAGGACACAATGCTTCATATATTTTTGGAAGCATTGTAACCATTGCCAAAGCAAATGGTGACTCACTACAAAAAAAAGTCACTTTTACCTACTAAAATATTGGTCGCCAATTGTCTGTTTTTTGGTCGCCAATGATATTTTGCGACCAGAAATTTTGGTCGCTACATTTGTCGCCAAAACCCTGTCGAGAAAGGTCTTGGAGGGTTTTGCCGACCAAAAAACCTTTGGTCGGAAAAAAGCACGTCTTTAGCGACCAAAATTTTGGTCGCCAATAGTCAATTATATTTCTTTAAAATCATACATTCACCGACCAATGTTTTAGTCGCCAATAGTGAAGGAATCGCCGACCAACACCTTTAGTCACCAAAAGCAACCAATCCCCGACCAACACCTTTAGTCGCCAAAAGCTTCAACAATGAAAAAAAAAAAATTCATTGTAGATCAATTTGATCCGCACTTGCGGAGACTCAAACCGCCAACCTCCCACACCATAAACCTTATGCACCACACTCTTCCCACTACACCTCTATAGCACCACATAATTATATATGCAACATATATTATTTATATAGTACATACATCCATATTAATATAAAAGTATATGTATAAACATAATTATTTTATTGAACGTAATTTATGTAAAATACACTATTCGCTAGCAAAATAAAAAAAGACCACTTTTGGTGACTAAAAATATTTTTTAGTCGCCAATTCTATACTTTGGGCTACTAATTGTTTTTTAGTCGCTAAAAAACTTAACTTTTGCCGACCAAAGTCGGATTTGGTCGCCGAAGATGCATTTCAGCTACCAAAATTTTGGTCGCCAAAAAATTTAATTCCCGCCTTAGGATTTTAGTTCTCCTGTGTTAAAAATGACCACTTTTGGCGACTAAACTTATTTTTTAGTCGCCAATTGTAGATTTTTGACTACTAAAATTTTTTTAGTCACCAAAAAGCTTTACTTTTGGCTACGAAATTTTTTTTAGTCGGTAAAACCCATATAATCAGCGACCAAACTTAGTTTTAGTCGCCAATTGTAGACTTTTGGCTACTAAAATTGTTTAGTCGCCAAAAAGCTTTACTTTTGGCTACTAATGTTGTTTTGGTCGTTGAAAGCTATACTTTTAGCGACCAAATTTTTTTTGGTTGGGAAATTTAGTCGCCGAATGTGCTTTTTCCTATAGTGACTCTTGGCAATGGTGGTCGAGATACTTATAAATAGTTGGCATGATGGGTTCATTTGTTTGCATTGAAACCTAACATGTATTCACACACTGTTTTATCTCCGAATCATCAATTCCATCTTGCGTGATAAATACCCTCACGTGAACACCGATCTTTTTTCCATTGTTAGTCTATCTTACAGTGGTATCAGAGACCGGATTACACATTATCGCAGATGTCGAAATAAAGTCTGGAAGAACGAAAATTTTCTGAACTCTTTTTACCAAAAATTCATAAAATTATTGACTGTCAATCTTCGGCATTGGTTAATTCTGTTTGTTTATTTAATCATCACCAACGTGTTGTATTCCCAGAAAACTATCCAAAGAAAATAACCGTTGGTGGTGTTATTGTTCCGAACCTTGATGAAAGTGAGGCCGAATTATACTGTTGGAAGCAATTTTATAAAATATTTTTTGGTTCAAATTGCATCTCCAAATTAGCACCATCGTGTTCTTCTCAGAATTTTGATCACAACGGTGAAATTTGTTGTGAAAGAGGGCGAAAATTTGATCCTCAAAGTTTGAATTTTAGTGTGTGGTCACCGACTCCCGTCAATGGAGAAGGCAACCTATGCAACAATACCATTGAAGCCTCTGTTTTGAAAAGTCCATCCATTGGGCCAATTTCCAAAATTAAAAGAAAAGGACCAAAAAATAGAGTTACAGTAAGGAAGTCAGTAGCTTTGGGCCTAAAAATTAAAAAGAAGCTTTTTGAGCCAATCCAGTCATCGACCCAAGCAAGCCAGGCATAGCCCATGGCCACAGATGTAGCCTAGCAGCCCAGGGCTTCAGTCCGCCCAGCGCACTGACCCGCATGCTAACCTAGACCCACGCCTTGACCCGCGTGTCCAGTCGATTCATCTCTAGCCAGCCGAAACCGATTCAGCCTAGCCCTTGAACCGGCAGCAGCTTGGTTCAAACGATTTTTTGGCTCGTTCTCGCTCATTTCAAGGCCGTTTTTAGTCATTCAAAAGCCCAAATTTTCAGAATAAATAATTAGACAATGAGGCTATCCAAGGGTGTTACACAGTAAAACATCCAAAGAAAAAATATTTAATAAGCACCGTTGTGTCTCTTGGGCTCGTAACTATTTTTGCAAGGCTTATCGTTATTAAGACTTGTTGTTGTATTTAATTTGCTTATTTATTTATTTTTGTAATATCCACATTTGTATTTTTTATTATAACACATTTCTTTTTAGTATGGCTATTAAGAGTGCTATTGATTCTTCAAGAATTCAGATGCTTAATGGAAATAATTTCCAAGCATGGAAATGCCACATTTCTTATCTTTTTACACATGAAAAAAAAAAAAACATTGCACACTTTATCCACTTATAAACCAGATGATGATTCCAATTGGCTTCAAAATAAATGGATAGAAGGTGATGCAATGGCAAAGGCAACTATGTTACATAATATGAAAGACAACATTATTCCGCTATTTGATGAACATGAAACTGCAAAACAATTAATGCAAGCACTAGAAAGTAAGTATGGAGTTTGATCGGACACTCAAATTCAATTGCTCTTAGACAAATACAATAACACTCGTATGAGTGATAATGATAGTGTTGGTAAACATGTTAATCAAATGGAGTTAATTGCTAAAGAATTATCTAACGTACAACCATAGAATAATTCCCACACACCATTCCACAAGAAAAAGACGACTTCTTTCAAGAAAAAAATGGAAGAAGGGCTTCCATAAAGGATACAAAAAGTAGCAAGGATGGCAAAAACAACATCACAAGAATCAGATTGGCCCATGTTACAACTGCGGTCAAAAAGGTCATATCAAAGCCACTTGTCCTTAGAACAAGCAGAAAAATCATAATTCCATTGCCATGACCGTTTCTGAAGTAATGGTGCTTGAACCTTCATCGAATTTATGGTGGATTGATTCTACTGCAACTAGGCATATTGTGCAAAATATAGACATGTTCATAGAGTTTACTGAAAAAAAGATTGGTGAACACAAAATCTACATGGGCAATAACTCCTATAGTGATGTTGTGGGCATTGGCAACTGTCAATTCTCTATCAATGGAACTTCCATTATGCTTCATGATGTGCTTTATGTACCTAGCATTCGCCGAAATTTAATTTCAATTCCCGTCTTAATCCAAAAGGGTTTTGAGATTAATTTTAGGTTTAACACAGTGTTGATTAAGAAAGGGAATGTATTAGTGAAAGGTGTAAGAGTGAATGATATGTACTCTCTGCCTATTGATAATAATAAAGTATGTATTTCTGATTATTTGTCTATTTCTACGAATAATAGTTCTTATTTATGGCATCTAAGATTAGGTCACATTAAGAAAAATAAAATGTATCGAATGTTTAAAAGTGGCTTATTGCCTAAAGTATGTTTTGATGATTTTGATATATGTGAACCATGTATCAAAGATAAAATGACTAGCAAGCCATTTTTTAAACATTAGAAATAATCGGAATTACTTGAAATAATTCATTCAAACATTTGTGGCCCTTTAAGAACTAAAACTGATTGAGGCATGGAATACTTTATCGCTTTCACTAATGATTTTTCAAGATATGGACATATCTACCTTCTTAAACACAAATCAGAGGCAATTGAAAAGTTTAAGGAATTTAAACTAGAGGTAGAAAAGTAACTTGGTCAGTCCATTAAACACTTGAATAATGATAGAGGTAGCGAATATGAAGCTATGGATTCTTTCTGCAAGGACAATGGCATAAAACATTTGTTTACAATGCCATACACACCACAACAAAGTGGAATTGCAGAAAGACGAAATTGTACTCTAATGGAAATGACAAGGTCTATGATGGCTCATGTTGATCTTCCTATTCATTTTTTTTTTGGGGGGGAGGGGGAGGGAAGCTTTGTGTACCGCTGCATACATATTAAATAGAGTCAAAACAAAAGCCAAACCTCTAACTCCTTACAAATGCTAGCATGGTACTAAACCTAATGTTCAAAATCTCAAAGTTTGGGGATATAAAGCACATGTACTTATTCCCAAACCTTAACAGGATAAATTGAGAAGTAAAACTTGGGAATGCAAGCTTATTGGTTATGTTGAAAATGGGAGTGATTATCATTTTTACCATCCCGAACGTGATTAATAGAAAGTGGAGATGCTATTTTTCTTGAATCCACTGATCTTGTTACTCCTATTGAATAAATTGAATTGCTTTCCGAAGTATCTCAGGATTCTTCTCTTCTTTTTTTGTCCCTAGTACCACCAGTTCTCCCAGAACCACCTAATAGTGGGAGGAAAAGACAACTACATAATGTTAAGTTACCTATTTCGAATCCTGAGATAAGTAGGAGTAAGAGAGCATGACATCCATGCTACATTTTTAAATGATCATTATGTTTTTCAAGTTAGAGAACTTAATACCTTAGTAGATGATCCTACTAGTTATAATGAAGCAATGAGTAACAGTGATGCTACACAATGGCTTGAGGCAATGAATGAAGAACTTGACTTGATCAAGAAAAATGATGTTTGGGACTTAACTGATCTCCCAAATGAAAGAAAAGCCATTGGTTGCAAGTGGGTTCTTAGAAAGAAATTCAAAGTAGATAAGAGTTTGGAGAAATACAAGGCCAGGTTAGTAGCCAAGGGATTCACTCAACAACCTAGAATAGACTTCGTCGATACATATTCTCCTATTGTAAAATTTGCCTCAATAAGGATTCTAATGGCAGTCGTAGCCAGGATGGATCTAGAATTGCACCAGTTAGATGTTAAAACAGCTTTTCTCAATGGAGAATTAAAAAAGGAAATTTATATGATGCAACCTGATGGTTTCCAGATCCAAGGCAATGAGAATAAAGTCTACAAGTTGAAGAAATCCTTGTATGAACTCAAACAATCTTCAAGATAATGGTACTTGAAATTTCACCAAGCCATTTTAGAAATAGGCTATGTTATGAGTCCATTAGATCACTGTGTTTATATATGGAAAAATGATAACAAGTTAGCAATATTGTCTTTATATGTGGATGACATATTGTTAGCAAGAAATTGTTCAGATATGATTATGAAAACCAAGATTTTCTTGGCATCTAGATTTGAAATGAAAGAATGGGTGCAACCTATGTTCTAGGAATTAGAATTTCAAGAGATAGAAATTCAAAATTCAAAATTATTATATCTAGATCAAGAAAAATATCTATACAAGGTGCTCAAAAGATTTAATATGGATAATTGTAATTCTTTAAGCATACTTGTTAGCAAAGGACAAAGTCTTAGTAAAAGTATACGTCCTCAAACTAAGTTTGAAATTGAGGAAATGAGAGATGTCCCATATGCTCAGGTAGCAGGCAGCCTAATGTATGCTATGACAAGCACGAGACCTGACATCTGTCATGCAATCGGATTGGTAAGTAGGTTTCAATCCAATCCAGGTAAGGAACATTGGCAAGAAGTCAAAAGAATATTTAGATATTTAAAAGGCACTAAGAATTTGAAATTATGTTTTGGTTTGTGTGATCTAGACATAAAAGGATACACTAACACGGATTTTACAGGATATGTAGATGATAGAAAATCTACTAGTGGTCATGTGTTCTTGTTTGGTGGACAATAGTTTCTTGGTTAAGTAAGAAACAGAGTTGTGTTGCAAAGTACACTATGGAAGCTGAATACATACCTTACAACACAGTCATGAGTAATGCAGTCTGGATGAAATGATTTGTTGACAGTTTACAATTAGGTATACATGCCAGACCGGTCAATATATTTTGTGTGCAATTAGTCCGCCATCTCATTAATAAAAAGTAAAGCAAATAGCTCCAAGGGAAAACATATTGATGTAAGTTACCACTATTGTCATGACCCAAACCCGCCCCCGTGGGTTAAGGACATAACCGACCAGTAATCAAGAGATTACCTACGGCCTTGAACCAAACCAAACGTATTTTAATAGAGTTAATGGGGGTCAAACAGAAGCAATTTAAAACTTTGTCCATAGAGCTGTGCTTACATGGCACATCATAACAAACCATACATATGCATATTAATAACTCACAGCAAAATATGTACTACATAAGGTTCTGTACATACAGGATCATGTAAGTCTAAGTCAACCCATCACGACTATATACAACAGATGCAAAGTCT